>OY776112.1:336445894-337029417 GCA_963675035.1 Allygus modestus | reverse complement strand
ATTTGTATCCTATTGTAAATGTTTAGTTTCGAATAATTTTCAGTAAAACAGATTTTTAAATAAACTTAATTATGAAATTGATTACTTATCATCCTAAAGCTATAAATTATTTGTATTTTATAAAATTATATCCTGATGATTAGTAAAAATTGTGTTTTCGTCTCTTGACATTATAACTGAAATTAATCTTGCCAATTGTGCTTCTTGGATTAATTTGAATGTAAAATGCCGTTAAATTGCATTGCTCGAGTTGAACCCTCTCAGCTGTACCAACTGCAGCCAATTTCCACATATTAAATTCCTCGGTACCTTCTCCCTGCATGACTCCGAGGACACTAGCACTGTAATGAAAAGTATTAGAAAGGCAGTTTACTGCTAGAAATAGCTTTGGTTAAAATTTCCAACAATATAAATAAATTGTGACATACTCACTAATTGTTGTGGTAGTGAGGTGTGTTGTTTTAGTTATATTTTGAATATGCAAAATTGTATATTATGAACTACCGAATATCATCTGTATTTGTTTTCTGCTGAACACGTTTGTGTTTCAGTTAAAACGTTCTAAAATCAAAACTGTATTATAGGTAATCTACTTAAATTATTGCTCTACTTCATTAATAATTGCATTAGTGAATCTTTTATAATAGATTTCTAAATATTCATTCAATTTTCAATTTTTAATTATTTTAGTGCTCGAATAATTAAATAAATTCAACATGCTGTTTGATTCCAAATCAAAAAGTAAAATATATTTAAACGTGGGTGTGATATGAGTCAATGTTGGTTGACTTTTGTTTAGATTTTAACACATTCTGTGTTTTGTGTATTTAATATATTTATTAATGCCAGTATTTATTGTATTCTATAAAATATAGTACTCAAGTTTTTCTATGATCTAATTTCAAAGAGCATTTATTTACGTAACGGTTAAACTTGTACATGTTACACACCTTCTAATATAAAACCAGAATCTTCATTTATTTTTTATTTTTAATACCTTATAACTAAGGTTACGTTAATTTAGTAGTATTAACTTTGAGTAATAATCCGTTACATTGTTCTAATATTGTAACACTAAACTATAAGTAAATTGAATTTAAAATCTGAGCATTAAAAGTCACGATTCTTAAAAAAAGATTGTTATAAATTACGCAAACCTCTGCTAAGACTTCGCACATATTGAATCCCAAAACAACGGCTTATTTTGCGTATCCGAGCCCACATCTAAGACCATGACGGACTTACTTTATTGGGGAATGTTATTTATAACGTTAAAATCCCGTTAATTAAGAACAAGTTCCGAAGAGTTAGTTCTATACCATTAAAATTGATTTTTGTAGCCCCTGAATAGTGTGTATTAGACTAAAATAGGTGCATACCTTGTCGTCAACAGTTCAAATTGTAGTGATTTAATCCACTAAACGTTTCACCATAAATACGGCATTTTCAAGCGGTATAAAGTGGTTTTAAAGTGATCGTATTTACGGTGAAACATGTAGTGGATTAAATCACTACAATTTGAACAGTTGACGACAAGGTATGTATCTGTTTTAATCTATTCCATTATTTGTGTCATTACTAATGTTTGTATTCACTTATATTGAGACTTGAACATATAGTTTATATTTTAAAATCTTGTCCCGAACATTCATGTATTGTGAGGGGTTTGATAACTGCGACGGACTAAAGCGTTGTAAGTTATCTATTTGCCTGTTCCTGCCAGTTAGGTAGCTAATTGGCTGGCCAGAAAGACAAGCCTTGACTGGCGATCAGGCACTATAATTACCTGGTGGCCGGTGGCTTATTTATGGGCAAGTAATGAAACATTAAAACTCTTAAAGTACTTTATGTGACGTTAGATTAAATAAATATCTGCATTAAAAGCTCCGCTCAATTTATGAGTTAATTTGCCGATCAACCTGTTTTTTGACGTGATTTACGCATTATGATTCGAGTTATTTACGCTTATTGTAGTTACTGAATATACCTAGAGTTTTACATTTATTAGACTCATTACTTACCGTGTTCACCATTTTATGTTTATCATTAATTGTTAATTTACAAAGACACTGTAAGCTATATATATATATACATTTTATATCGCCGTTTACTGTATTACAATGCCATCAGCACTGCATTACATTATTACATTTACTTTATTACAATGATAACACCTGGCTACAATATTATTAAGTAGCAGTTATTTAGTAAGAACCAAGATATGCATGATTTAGAATATCATATATATGTTGGTTTTACGTCAAAATTAATGAGAAACTCAGCAACAAATATTTTTCAATCTAAAATTCATGAAATAAAGCTATTTGTCCTTTGATACGTCGCATGTGGGGTGGTCCAGTTCAGATGTGCCAGTTATCAAAATACTAAAGCTAATAAATTCAAATTTTAAAAAAATCCTACCTAAAAACGCGTTATGTATCATGTAATTGAAGAATGACTGTAACATAATTATATGTTGTGTTTTATTAGTGAATTTCCTTAGGAAATTGAAGTAGTAGCATGACCCGCACGGTGAAACTTAAGCCTGGGACCACCATAGAAGTTCCTAACGTGACCCCTGAACACGTTTTGGGGGGTCGTTCAAAATGTTGTAGGGACGTTCCTTTCTATTTTAAGTTGGACAAGTTCGATGGGCAAAACAGTCGGAAAGCTCTAAACCCCTTTTTTGGGGATTAATATTTAAAATTTCGAGTTTTTTGGCCCAAAAAGGGTCAGAAAAGCCCAGGATGTAAAATGTATTCATTTAAAAAGATGGGAATTAGTGAGACGAAAGTTTTAAGCCCTCTCTCGTCATTCTAGCATAAATATTTACAGAGTTATTAAAGAAAATGTGTATCGACTAAACACAGTACGTTGTTTTATGGGGGATTTACATTAAAAAAGACTGATATTCATTTGTAGGTGTACTTTTCTCATCTCTAGCAACCTCACGTCTACTTTCAAGCCTGACTGGACCCTCTCCTTACCTTATAATTTGCAAAATTGTATTCCCAGCATTGCAGGTAATTAAAACCAGGAGCATCAGGACAGCCAAAAAATCAATGTTTTCAGATTTCAATAAAAATTGGAATAAATGTTTTTTTTACACTAATTCTGAGTTTTAAAAATTTTTCTGTGGAAATTCACTTCCCTCACGTCAGCGTGCTGCGTACCAACTCATTCATTTTGCTATGATTGTTAATAAGGACATATTAGTCCTGAGGTGTTATTAAAATTATGGTATGAATATACATATCAATGGAATATTTACGATTTATATAAAAAATAAACTTGTGCAATCAATAATTTTGCAAACATTATTTTTCTACATTTTTATCTAACGATTCAATAAACTGTACTACTGCTACTAATATAGCACACGATTAGGCCCAGTTCCTTATTGCATTTTGTTGTGTGACAAATGTCGGGATTGCACTGTTGTGAGATAACAACCATCCTACGATAAGAGTCGAGTAATGAAATTGTGTTGTAAGATTACAACCATTCCACGACCACCGTCGTGTATTAAACACACGTCTTATAGGGTAACAACACGACCAACGTTTGGTATGGAACGTCTGTTGTAAATTAAAAGGCTTTCTGATGGAACACCTAGAAGTAGGCTAGTTATTATTCTTCCTAAATTGCTCTACTGATTATTTTTCTAGTTATTAAAAATATTTATTTTTGTATATATCTTAAATGAGGTTGTGTTTAAAGTTTGTTTTACAATATTGAATTACCGTACCCTGTCGGATAAGTTTATTTCTGTCAAGAATTGCTGTGAAAATCGTTAAAGAAACTTTTTTTCTATAAAACATCATTAGTTGTGATATCGACTATAACCTCGTAAACATAGGAGAGTCAAATATCAATTTTTAAAGATTCGAGTTCACGGATATAACTTAACACATTTGAAGTTAAAGCACAAAACCTGTCCAAAGATAAAAAACTCTCTAGTCATGTGTTGCGGAAAATCCTATTCACGTTCTTCAAAAAAGTTTGTGCTCTTCCACCAACTTTTGTAATAAAGTTATACTGGAATCGCAACAAAAAACTTTTTCCGTTCAGAATTTTCACTTCGCAGCCTTTAGTAACAAATTACAAACATACCTTGCATTTTTTATATTAGATTTAACTTTAAAAATTAACTGCAAATTAATAAAAAAACTAAACTGAAAATACGAGCACGGTGATAAAGTAAAATACAAATTCCTTTACGTGTGTACTGTGTGAGAGTGCCATTGGGAATTTAGTCAATCCCTTTGACAAAAGTTTAACAATAAAAACGATTCGGCAGAGTTCTTGTGTGTGACATCTTTGTGTTGAATATTCATTGAAATTAAACAATAGTTTATTTACACACATATTTTCCATGATATATATATGATTTTATGGAAATATGAATGAGTTTTTTACTCTATTTTATTTGCTTTTTTTGTAAGTGATTGAGCTTGGATACAAACTCAATCAATTAAAATATAGTTTTTTTAGTAAAATTGTTGTCACATAATAGGTATTGAACATGATTTAAATATATAACTTCAATAGAGACTACTCCAATGTAAACATCCCAAAAGCCAAACTATGTTTTTACAGACGTTTGATTATGAAATTTTAATTATTTCAAAACAAAACATAGTATTAAAATAGAGAGTAACGCACTGGTTTTCATCAAAGATATTAAAATTTTAAGATTAACAGCCTTCAAAATTGAATCTGATACAAATGGTTTTTTCACAACATTGACTTCGGACTTATTGATAATCACTTTTTAAAATGCATTCAAAATCGGGACTGCAGTTAAGTGAAAGAGTATTTCCAAATTACACGATTTCAGTTTTTAACAACAAGATATTTTCCAAATTTGGGGGTTCTTTTGGACATATCAGTCTATTTTAAAATCTTGGATTATGATCTTAACTTTCAGAATTAACAAATTATAATTTCAGGGAGCCTATATAA
Organism: Allygus modestus; assembly: GCA_963675035.1. Lineage (NCBI taxonomy): Eukaryota > Metazoa > Arthropoda > Insecta > Hemiptera > Cicadellidae > Allygus > Allygus modestus. The sequence goes on along the minus strand of OY776112.1, from coordinate 337,024,452 downwards.
TATTTGTTACTTGTTTGTTTTTTTGTGTGTTTAAAATAGCCCCTCGCTTCCAAACCCACATATTATGATTCTTATGATGGGCCAAATAGATCACCCTTAAGGACTTACTTGAAATTACAGTATTATAAAAACTTGATTCATATTTACTTTGCTTAATTGAAAAATTCAGTTACACGTCTAAAAACAATCCTAAGTTTCTAGCAACACCCGTGATTTTTTTCAGAACTAAATAACTTAATCGTGGTTTAAAGGAGGAGTAATCTAAATAACTGCCATTGATTGTTCAACGGGTGTTCCGCTAGTTTACAATCATTATAAAAAGGATGAGTGACATGTTGGTAATGCACGGTACACGTGTTGGCACAATGTTATTGTGTTTGTGGTTGGGAGGTGCGGTTTGAAGTGGTAACTCACCAACTCTCAGGCTAGCCTGTCCCCATTACGTTTGATGTTGACTATCTCTGACAACATATGTAATTAACCAGAGTTAAATAAACCACCGTTAATCATCTGAACAAATTCCTACTATATTGGAGAACAATTTTAAGCTGTCATTGTTTTTATAGTTTACAATCTAAAGTTCTAATAAAGAATCTAAATTCTAATAAAGTTGGTGTGCCTTAAAATATGAAATAACTTATGTTAATAACTATTAGATTTGTCAAGGAAGTATTTAAAATGTTATAATTGATTTGATATTTTAAATTCAGGTGGGCACTCTTACTGTTTTACGAATCTTTGAAAGTGTTCGAGGCAAGGTAATTTAGAACCAAGACAGCGTCTATGTTGTGGGTTCGAATCCCAATCTTGGGTAGTGACATTTATCATTACTGTTTACCTTATCCTGGAAAGTTTGACTGCTTGCTCTAAAGCCCAGTCGAGGGCTGTAATGTTGGCTGATGGGGAAAATAATGTATAAGTAGGCCACCAACCTCTTTGAAGGAAAAAATCTCAAACTACATTCTTCAGAAGACAAATTTAACGATGTTTTACTCTATAATGACATCATATTACTATCAAAAGATTATATTAATTTTCACCCTACATTATATGAAGTAATAACCACTTTTACTAACGGTTTTTAATCAACGTTTATTACGGTTTGCTAAATATGTGTATTACAGTCAAACCATTATCCAAGTGCAATTTTTGTCATTGTTAGAAACATAAAAACATTGAAACATAAATGTATTCAAGAGCGGAAAAATTATACCGTACAAAACATTTGAAAGGCATTTAAATGACGTTTCCTGTTTTATCTTCCCGTTGGCCTTATATTTTTAATTAGGTTTGTAGCAGCAAGACCAGTTTATTATGACTCAGTAAACTGGTTATAATTATTGCTACATTTGGTACAAAAATACATGCAGATTTCAACTACTTTAATATTACCATTTGTTATTTAAATGAAGTAGGAAATATTACCTACAATGTAGTGAATAGTTATTAAGATAGAAAATACATTGTTCAATAAACGTTGTAAGGTTATGTAATAAAACCTCCTCGATTTTCATACGTAGCTATTACGGGGCTTTTAGTTAACAAATATAATGAAAAAAAGGTTTCCAAAAATCATTCATCTTATTTTTATTTATCCACTAATAAATCTCACTTACTATTGGAGTAAGTGTGTTCCAATATATGCGGGTATTACATTGGATTTAATTATTTCTAACATCTTTACCCATTGCGGGGAGTCTATCCATATTTTTGCAAAAGTTGTTTTTTGAAGTGACTATTGCTGACATTTTCCACCACTGATTGGAGAATCAGTGATGAATAATGTCCAAAAATTTTTTTTTTAATACGCTCACCCTCAATGAATTTAAAACGAAGAAGAATATAATGTTGCATCTAAATGAACTGTTTTGACTATAAGAGCTGGGAGGAATTGATATAAATGCATACAATTAAAACCACTTACATAACAGTTTTTCCAGGCCTATTAAATATAAAATAGTACATGCACATTAAATTTTGAATGTACTTGTGTAGTTCTAAGAGTGTAAAGTAAAGTATTGCATTTTTCACCACTAAAGCCAATGATAATTGATAAAGCTGGTAACATCAAACCTTAAATCTTAACAATTAGTTTTATGTAATTACTACTGATAATTACAAACAAACAAATGTCCTAACAACCACATATGCGTAGAAAAACAATAAAACTGAACTGTAAACTTAAGTTAAAAAATTAAAAAGGTAATTATTTTTAAAAATCTGCATAGTCGACCGCCACATGGGCGTAGCCTTGTCGACGCCCAGGGCAGCGGCTATTCAGATAAGCCACAATCAAAAGTTTGATTGCCGCTTGTTTTACTCTTTGCAATTAGCATTCATTATAACAGTAGCAATTACTTCGGTAGCAATCACTCGGGTAGCAATTACTTCAGTAGTCTTTGCTTTCCCAATCAGGGGCGCCCTGTAATCTTTGCTACCTCAGATTCAATTTGAATGCGGTCTCGCCCACGCTAATGTCTTGTAATGCCCTGTAACTTTCGCTCTTCACTCTGATTGGTTTCAATACTTGTTTGATAAAGTATCATTTTAGACGTATTATTTAATTTCTGACGGTATAGCTAGTTAATTCTTGTGGAAATAATTGAACTATTATTTTTATAGAAAACGTTTACTACATATTTATTTAGACTTCAAATTTTGTTTATTAACCAATTATAATAGTATTTTTGTTTGACTTATATGTTTGCTTGTACAGAGAGGTTTCTAGTTGGTATAATTAAATTATTATTTTAATATATAAAGAATTTTTAATTCTTTTTTAAGATAATTTTTTAAACATAACAATGTTTAATACAAATAACCATCGCATATTTATAAAACATTTAAAAGCTTCATAAATTTTGTATTGCTAGAAACCGTATACATTTTGTAAACGGATGTATAAACTATTACACTATACATGACCAACAATACATATACAAAAACGTAATACAGTAAGTAATAGAATAAGCTGTATACAAATAGCATGTGCTACATTATTCTACTAATATTGACAAAAATATTAGTGTAATTTTTTACAAACCAAACAGTTGTAATTTTTTTTATATAATTTAAAATTCACCTTCACCAGGCTGGTCCACAACAAAGAGGTATCGAATGGTCCAAGGGACCTCACCTTTAAAGGACACGCACCGTAAATGTCGCATAGCCTTTTGAGTTCGTACCAAATCATATATTTCTCTATTCACAAAAAACAGATATTAACTTGATTGAACACATTACGGAACACTATTGAGCAAGTTTTATTTTTTACTATACCATTTACATTAGTTTTTAACTGCAAATCATTAACTCTGTATCAAAAATTTAAATTTGTGTTTATTCAATTTACACGACGCCTAAATCAATGCTTGCGCATTAATATTATTAATTCAGTTGATCAATGTAGTTTTGGTTTCAATTTATATTATTTATAACTAGCTGTTCCCGCAGGCTTCGCCCCGCAAATAATTTATAAAAACTATGACAGTTGTGTGTGCTGCATTCTGTGGTTAGCCCGTGGAACTACTACGAATCAAGATCAGCTGTTTGTATTTTCATTAGCTCAAACAAAAATGAATGTCCATAAGAAATACTTGGGAACTTTGTTGGGGTCTCTGGCGGAGCCCTAACGTCAGATCAGGATAAAATCCATTTAGTTTTCTTATTTTACGCCTAAAGAATCCGTGTACAAAATGTCAGCTCTCTACCTACATGGGAAGGTGGAGAATTAGTAATGAGTGAGTGAGTCTGTCAGTCAGTGAGTCAGCCAGGGCTTTGCCTTTTTTAGATAAAGATTTAGTATTTTGTACTTCATTTCCAGTAGATGATTATTTTAGTAATAGTTATACTCATGTTTTTAGAAAACCACAAAAGTATTTATAACGATCAAAATTACCCTAGTCCTTCTTGGCTTTAAACAGTTAAAACTTAAACAAAGGTGCTGTAAATCTTGGTATACATTGAATCAGATCAATTCACATAAATTATGTTATAATCGAAATGATACAAACAAACTGTCAGCATAAAATAAAACTACGTCTCACAACACTACACAATATATTTACATTTATACTGTACTTATATACAAGACGGTAAATATACAAACAGATAGTAAAAGGCAATCGACTTCAACCAGTCACACCGGTCATCAGAAACAAACGAACACGAATTGTAGCTAAACATTAATCGTAAAAGGATTTTAACAAATTATAATCTTATCATATCCGGAACTATGCTGAACATACTATGCATACAATGTAAACATGTTTTCCCAACTGTAAAAATTTAAGGTTTACAACCACAACACCTTAGAGTGTTATTTTTATCACATTTCCCAAATATTTGCCTCGAACTGCAATATTTCTAAGTGGAGAGGTGTTTGTTTGCAGAACATTGATACCGTTCGGGCGAATCCAAACACGTAAATAAACAGTAGCGCAGCGTGAGGATCATAAATAAACGGAACACATATTGGCGCCATAACCGCGGCCCACTCCTCCACAAGATGTTTATGACGTCAATCCCAGCACAATGGCAAGTTGCGACAAATTTATACCGGATTTGATGTAATATCATAGGTCAATGTACCTTGATAGATTGTCCTGCAAGTAGTAAATGCCCTAAATCTGTTATACAGTTAACAATTATTATAATCTTCTATGCGGCGTGTTTTTAGATTTGTAATTTTTTTTAACTTATATAATCTTTATGTTATAGTCTTTTTTTGTGAATTTTAAGATTAGTTAATTAAGATTTAGGGTCCTTTCAAACATTATAGAAACACATTTATATTATTAAGGTATTTTTGGTAACTATGTTTGGACATTAGAAAGGAACACATAGTGTTGCATTTAGAAATATGAGTTCTGTTTACGCCAAAATGTGTGTCTGTTGTAGAGCTTTTAAAATGGTACATAACTTGAATTAAGTTTCTATTTGAAAATTCTGACATTCGAACTAGTGGCCCTGTGTATCAGTGAGTTTTGTACCATTCTGTGTTTTTAACAAACTGAAAACATTTTTCGTTATTCCTTTGGGTCAGTTTAGTGGCAAATTATGGTATTTCATCCTTCTAGGTCAATTTCTTTGTCTGCAATATATTTATATTAACAGGTTTGTAGAATGTATGTTACAAATTTTAATACCATAGGAAAACCCATGTCAGCACCAACAAAACATATTTTAATCACCTCCTGGAAATATGTCTTATTAACAGTCATAACTACCAGCTTTATTGATACATTTTTATTCGCTCAGTTGTTTATGAATAGAAAATTCTTCTACAACCAAATATTATAGACTCTTTATTTTTGCAGTACGGAAATACAAGATGCTAAACAGAAGCAACGAAAGGAGGGGTGAACAAATTTAAACTGGCAGAAACTGCGCCTAGTAAACCGACAACATAATTCTTCACATGCTGCTTACAGATTTCCTAGATTAGTTTCAAAATTAGTATACTTCAGTTTAAATAAATTTAATTTCTGGTTCAGTTTCGGATGACCTGATCAAACATCATGTGTCAATATTGGTGGTCTTAGTAATTAAAACGGCAGTTTTGGTTAAAAATTATTAGCGAAAATAAATTGTGAAAAAATAACGACTAAGTAAATAAAAATTAAATATTGAACTAAGCAATTTCTTTAATATTCGATACATTGGGGGTTATTTCAACTGTCGAATCGGAAATGACCCTCATCGGATAAATCCTTTAATTTCATGGATTAAAAATTGATTGTTAAAAGTGATGAAATAATTATGAAATGTGTTAGAGGTAGTGCCGAGAAATATTTAATCAATTTGTATCCTGTATTTCATATTAATTACATATTGCACACAGTACGTATAATGTATAATGTATTGTATCAATCCACAATACAATTCAATAGTAAGTATTGAAAATACGACTAGTTCATTCTGAAAATGATAGCCTACGCTCACAATATACATTTTTTTCTTCCCGATATTCCAAAATAGTATATTTCGTCACTAGAATCAAAAGTGGATCTTTTTAATACGAGCTCCAGTTTAACTGCCGAGGAGAAGCCAAGGCTGGGAAATGAGCGAGTATTAAAAAGACACTTTTGATCCGAGTGACGAACTATATTTTTCGTCATACTGCAAAAAAACTTAAGGTTTAAATAAAAACAAAAGCAAAATTTACGTACTGTGTCTTCATAACCTCAAATGTTTCTTTCAGCTTGTCTCTTGAAACAATCAGCTGTTGCACATGCATAACTTCGGTTCATTCATATCTATCGGTTATTGAGTCGATCACTTCAAACCAATCATTTTGTTTCGAATCAATCGGTTGTTCTTCAAAACAAACATTCGATTTGGGCACGGTTGTCATGGAAATATGATAACCCTAAATTTAACTTGATTTCCTTTTATTTATAACCTTTATTTACACGCTACTAACCTTCGTCCATCGTGTCACTCACCAGTGGTGTACGGGAAACGAACGCAAAAATAATAACAATACAACAATGAATGTTTAGATTATTTATAATCGAATGAATTTTAATCGATTTATGACGACCTCGAATCAAAAGTGTCATCAACAATGATCTTTTTAGTACTAGTACGATAATGATCATCAAAACATATGTTATTATCCAAAGACTAAAAAGAAGAACTTTTGAATCTCAACGCATCTGTCAAAAACAGTTTTTTTTGAAGCAGTATGACGAAAACAAATTTATTTTATTACATATTCCTATTTGTATATGATAATTTTTTTTTTTTTTCGCAGAAACTAATATTTTCTTACTAATGAGGAAAGCACACGGTCTTTGTTTATAATAAAGAGTCAAATTCCTTTAAGGGCTGTTCGCCTTATAACCGAATAAATCCTCCCCGACAAACTCTCTCATATTCCAGTTGGTTTGCTTCTCTTTCCCTCTCATCCCCAAATCAATCCGCGCCACTTTGGTCATATCAGTGTTCACTTCCGCCCCAATGCTCGGGGCACTTTTGCTACACTGTCTGGTAATCCCTTTTTGTTTCAGGGCCTCCTGGACCGCCCGGAAAACGCGGCAAGAGGGGCAAAAAGGGCGACCCCGGGGAACCGGGACCATCGGTGAGTTGTTCGATTACTTTTAGTGTTTATATTTCGAAAATATTTGTATTTAAGTTGTGTGATCTATATTGGAAATCTCAATTTAGGTTTTTAGGGTGACATAATGTTGCCCGCACATTTATTTGTATATATTATTTATATCCCAATTTTAATCTGTGTTCATGAGCGGTTAGTAGGTTACAGTAGTTGAGAATTTCAGGTATAAACTTTTGTAGTTAAGTTTCTTATTGTTATTTGTTATTGTTGTTTTGTTGTTAATTTGTGTTTAGTATATTTTATTTATTAGGTTTATAATGCATTTTTTTAACATTTACATTTTTTTAACTGTAATTGTGCATTTTTAATGTGGGATTTGAATGAAAACGCCTTACAAAACTTAAAAATATATTTACTCTTACATTATACTCGCATACGGAACGGTAAACATATATAAAATATGGTAGAATGCATTTATATATTTTTACCGCTTTTTTAGTTTAGTGTAAGAGTAAATATATTTGTAAGTGTTATTAGTCGTTTTTATTTAAGTATGTAATTATAACAAAAACATGCTAACAAAAAAAGTTATACATTTTTAGTTGTATAAAAAATTCGCCTGTAACTAAACTAACATTACAACTGGGTTATTCAAATATTATAGAAATTAAGGGTGAAAGCACTAAAACTATAAAATTTAATGAACATAAAACGTGTTTAAACTTGCATTTACACGTTTTTCTAATTTTTAATTTCTGATCTTACTGATTTAAAATTAAATTAAATCACTAAATTTAGTATTCTTACAAAATAAAACTGTATATACTTAAGTATTACATCAGACAAACGTTAATTATTGTTTTAAAATAATTTCCGTTATTTTCGTTTAGGATTTTCTTCTTACTTTAAAATACTTTTATTCTATGAAATCAAGAATTAGATTGATATTTATTTGATTGGGGATATTCCTGTTTTAGAAAATATTGTTTGTTCAATTAATAAAGTAAATACGATTTTCTAGTCATTGGTTTGTTCTGTTACTTTTAACTACGTTATAAGCCCAATATTTTGTCAAAAATATAAATCATATTTCGAATTTTTTAACTACACGTATTTTATAATACCAAATATTTTAATTAATAAATACAATTTTTGAGCCAAAAATATCAACAGTAAAGTGCAACCAGAAGGTTTTTTTACAACAAAACAATGTTCTTTAGAACTTTGGAACTACTTTTCTGAAGCTTTACAGGTTTATTTTGCATGGAACTCTTTCCTCCTTATTTTTGGACTCAACGGACCTCATAAGTCATGAAAAACATCCAAAGTTGTCAAGAAGTACGTTAGGGCATTAGGGCCACTCCGGAATCACATCTATAGCGGGCGACACAAATATCAATAACAAAACTCGACCCAACTGTCATTCCTCTTGGATGCAATCCCGACCAACATTAATCAAAGTGATCGATCCTCCAAAATATTTCCGAATCTCGTCTCTTTCGGCTGCAGACACAATCGGAGCTCTTGGGTTTGATTAATCTCTTAATTTATTGAGTAGAGCAGTATAATCAACTACTCGTCTTAGACCAACTCTTAGCAAAACCCATTTGGGTAGAACTCGTGCTACTGGTGCTTCTGAACATAACTTCTTTATGTTATTTTTCAAAAACATAATTTGGGTTTTAAATTTTTGATTGTATTATTTTTTTGTTTAAATTACTCCTTTTTTGTTATTTAAGTACAAATAGACACCTTTTGCATTGAAACATAATTTATTTCACAATTATTAAATAACAAGTAATGTCTTAGCATATTTTTTCATTTTTTAACTTGTATTAAAAACATTGTACAATATTCTTTACGAATCTAGGAAACATTTTAACTAGCACACATTGAAGTGCTGATTAGCCTATATTTTTTCAACCAATCACAGCACTTTTCCGAAATAATTTACGGTAATTTATTCTGATTATGTTTTTATACGTTATTTAAAATGTTTGTTTTATTTACTTTCAGCTTTTATTTTCTTTTATTTTATTCAATTTGTTTTGTTTTATTTATGTTTACAACTTTTTATTTCTTTCTTTTCAGGGTCCTTTGGGTCCTCCTGGCAAGAATGGCTTTCCGGTATTTAATTTTGATTTTTACTTTATTTTTAAGTTTATTCTTTAGATGATTTAATTTCTTATAAAACAATAGTTATTATGGGATTTAAATGTTACACCAATACAGGTATTTAGCTACGACTGAAACTTAAAGGTTTTTAAAAATATGTTTTATTATCCGGAACAATTTTATTGTTTTAATTTCTGTATGCATCATTGTGTATATTCAAATGTATATCCAAACACTATATCACCCTTCATTGAAATAATCTAACACTGCTCAATATTATCATCTTTGTCCTATTCGATAGTGGAGATAAAAATACAACAGTTATAATGCATTTGCTTTTTATGTATCTATCAATTACATATACTTATAAATCAATCACCTGGTTTTAAACGTCTATTTAATCTTCCTGTATTACCACGTTTGTTTGTTTATCCTCTTTAAGCCCCTTATAGCCCCATTCAAGTCACATCATATCTACCATAAGCTATCTTCATTTTTCGCTCGATCCCACGCCCATTTTTCATCTCAGGGCTGTCTCATGATCCCACTTTGTGTTTTCAGGGCCAAAAAGGCGCCAAAGGGGACCGAGGCTACATGGTAAGATTTTCGAAGCCTCACTAACCTGGGTCCCGCATTTTTTCTTAATCTAGAATAGATGGTTTTCCACTAATTTTGGAGTTTTTTTAATAATTTGCTTGCCAGGTGGCGGGGCTATTGTTTTTCTTGGGATCTTATCTTGTTTCTATTTTAATTATAATTTTTACCTACTCCCTTTAAAATTATTAATTACTTAACCCACTCATCTGTTGTCTGAGTAGTCTGTAGTCATAGAATTTACCATTTACCCTAAATTTACTTTGGTCCAGTGTTATTATGCCTTTTTCTCTGACTGTTTGTTCTTTGGATTTCTTGACAATTGTGATTTCTCCTAGTCCACTTTGTATGAGTTTATATAATAAGTGGTTTCATGCGTTTTAGAGTAGATACAACTATCAGCATTTCACAGATATCCAAATGACTCACTGGTAAGTAAAGTAATTATTTCTTAAACTAAAAACTACAATAAAGAGGTACATAACATTTTACTCTATCTTATTAAATTTTACACATTAAAGTTAGTTAGAAAATAATGGCTGTATATAAGGTTTGTTATTTAATATTTTCTACTCTAAAGTACGTAAGAAGTTTTTCTTTTACGTTATTAAATGAAATTCATATATTGACCATTACCTTCCTTTGTTCAAAATACACTCAACAATTTTATTTTTATTTTTGATTGCTAGCCTCTGGATTACCGAAAAACCACTATTAGTTTTTATTTTATCTCACATATAATCAAACTCATACTAGCCTCTACCAATACTGGGCTTATTAAAAAGTTTAGTGAATGTATTTTTGTTTGTGGTTATATGAGTTTATAGGATTGATACATAGATTAGACTGTAATAAATAATTAGCTTTTAATTAATAAGCTACCACACAATTGCGAAATAATTTTTCGTCAGTACATTGCTCACTACCAAAGAGGGGGGTTCATTCATGTAACATTTCGCGTTTATACCGGTCTCTCTCATAAGGCTAATGCTGTCTTTCAAATCCATTCCCTCCTCAATTAGTTATTCAAAATCGTTAATTTATAGTTTATTTTAAAGAGCAAAAATACCTAGCGATTTTTGTAAGCAGAATTTGTACTTAAGCATTATACCGACCACCAACTTTTAGGATTATTTTCAGTGGGACAAACCAAACAAACTACATAGACAAAAATACAGACTTTTTTATTCAGCCTACAACTTACAAGCATTTAAGATGACTTATACTATTTTTGAGACTCCCAGAAGACAACAATATCGGCATTATGTAATTTCATTCCCTTCAACACAGCGCGGTGCGGCGGTTAGGTTAGGTTGATTATCATCCATTTTGTGGTTAGTTAATACCTTAACATAACATAAACTTATCACCACAGCACGCTGAATAAGTAGAGTCTCTACATAAAACAATATTTCTTAAAAAAATGGATGTGACTCTAGACCAAGTGAGAGGGGAAAGGAGAGTTTTCGTGGCACGATTTTTATAAATTCTGTCAAAAAAAGAGTTCTCTACACAATTACAGCAACCTAACCTATCATAAGCCTCAGCGTGCCATTACATGTGGTGGTCGGTATAATGCATAAGTACCGCAGAATTTTGATATTACAAATATTTAACCTATATCATTCACCATAAATATTGAAATTTGATTGAACGATCCCTATTTGTGATATAAAAACTCTGCTCACTGTAATCGCTAGATACATTTTTGCTTTATAAAATTAGCCATAAACCAAAAACTTAAAATAATCCGTTGAGGAGGGGGGAGATTTAAAAGTTAACATTGGTCTTGTGGAAAAGGCAGCTAGATGAAGGTGACTGGAGCCCCCCCCCCCCATTAAGTAATCTTTGTATTATTTTACCTACAACATAGTATTATAAGCATATCAATCTAAATATCATATAGTTGTAGGTTGATTCGAAATTGATGTGCATATACATGAGTTATTTTGGAAATGACTACAAGAGTTATCTTTTAAACAAAACCCGTCAGAATGAAGTGAAATTACTTCGCCATCACTCAATAAAGAAGCAATCTTCTCCGTCGACACTGAGGCGTTTACGTTATCACGGTTTGAGATTAAAACTAACAGGGCAATATGAGATCAGCGTTAGGTCTTCCCCCCTTCCTAGAACACAACTTTATTTTATAATACTTTATAACGATGGAATTGTGATTCTATAATTGAATCTTATAGATATACATTAAAATATATTTTATATTCTTGAAGAATCGTAATTTAAGTAACAAACTAGTAACGTTAACAGGACAACTAGTAATGGGATAATCGAATGAAAAATAATCGATTATTCAATTATTGGAAAATGATTGAGTGTTCGATTATTTAAAAATAATCGATTATTGTCTTAAAATAATCGGTACAAAATCTAATTGTGAAAATCCTAGAAAAATAAAAACCAAATGAACTGTTATGACTATTGATTGTTAAACATTTATGTTAGCAAAGTAAACATATAAGAAATACAATTTCAAAATTGGTCCATTCAATAAAAATATAAGGAAGAGAAGTAAAAATTAAACCTATACATATTTGTTAACCGTTAGATAACCTTAAACGTTATTAAAAACTTAAGATTAAACAGTTATTTGATGAGAATGAGAATCAATACCAGACTGTTAATGCTACCGGTATATCAAAAGTATGTATAATATAACAAAAAGCATAATATATGTGGCATTAGGAAATATGAACTTATAAAATATATTTGGGGAGAAAGTTTAAAAACGTTTTCCAAGAATTATTAGTTATTCTTTTTCTTATATAATGCAATAACAAGTTGTAAATGTCATGAAAATGGGGAAAAATGTAAATGTGTAATAGTGTTTTAAATACCAACTTTGAAAAGCATAATATAAAACAGCATACTTTTGTTGTAGTTGGTACTGTATAAGGATAAGAACAAGAACAAAAATCATTCGATTAAAATCAACCGAATGATCATTCGATTATTGGTATAATCGTCATCGGTTCATTCGATTATTTTTTTCATTCAATTATCCCATCACTAAGGACAACCTTTGGAAAATATAAAGGGAAGTTTAATAAAATGATGAGTCAGAAAACTACGAAACCGCCGCAAGCAATTGGCTTGAAAGTGCAAACTTCTCTCTATCCACGTCGACTGTGTTAAAAGTTTTAATTTTTATTTGATTTGACTTAAGTCACGCTCTAACATGTAACTTTTCAACTTCGTTAATTTTTTTTATATTAGTGTATTATAAATAGAGCTTATTTATAGTAGTCATGGAATTAATAAAATATCTGGAGACTCTTAAATTTTTAACGGGTCATACTAGAAAAACTAAACTTACCACACCTTCCTAGGATATAAAAATATACTTTTTGGTCAGTGCCACTACTTTGCCCACGACTCTAAAATGGGGTATTTTGGGGGTGACTCAAAAATCTCTAATTGTTACACCCCATTGAGTGACCGCTAATTTTAAAGGTTCTTATCAAAGAAAAAATACAAACTAGAGATCTTTTTCTCAACCCAGTAAAAAAATTGCGGCCGATTTAAATTTCCATAAGTCAGGAAAAACTACTTACAATTTAGACATAAATGATTTTTGAATAAAATTAAAATGCATAGTTTAGGACTATTTTATTGGCAATTATTAATCAGAATTTACTTTTATGTGAAGCATAAACTTTTGTTATCAGAAAAAACGTTGCCACATCTCAAAATGTGGTGTTTTGGGGGAAACCAAAGTTTTTCTGGTAATGAAAAAAATGCTTCCCTTAAAAGTAAAAGCTAATTAATATTTCCAATAAAATATACATAAATGGTTGATTTTAATCTCATGATAAAGTTAGCTAAAGCTAAATTCTAAGTAGTTTCCTCTGACTTTTGGAAATTAAATCACCCGCCATTTTCTAGTGGGTTGAGATACCTCTAGTTTGTGTTGTTTGTTTTCTTTATAAGGACCGTCACAATGAGGGCCACTCAATGGGGCTTTACGTTAGAGGATATATGTTCCCCTGTAATACCCCATTTTGGGGTCGGAGACAAAGTAGTGATGCTGACCAAAAATTACATTTTCATAACCCATGAAGGTGTGCTAAGTTCAGTTTTTCTAGTATGACCCGTTCAAAAGTTAGGAGGTTTTAGGGCTTTCAACTAATCCTGTATATTAATTTATGTATGGGCAAGTAATATAAATATCTTATTGCAGACTCTATGCCAACAATTTCATTTTGTACCGTCTCATTCAAAAGTTAAAATCAAACCCTTGACATCACCTTTCTAAAAAGTTATGTTCTCCCCCAACACTCCAAAAAAGTATTTAAATTAATCTAAATTTACTTAAAATTTACTTAAAGAAACCTGACGGGCAGTAACCAAGTGCTTGTGTCAAACGTGATATTTACCAACGTATGTAATAAATGGGATAGACGAACGGCTCTACAATTTGTTACCACTAAAACAATATACTGTATCGATTTCACTAGCCGAATTTCGGTGCAACAAATAGTTAACGCATTAAAAAAGTCGCAAATACTGAGTATTTTTTAATTTTATTGAACTACCATTATTTGTGAAAATATTCTATAGATAATGAAATTTAACGAAAGTCTCTATATATTCAACTTAAAAAAATAGAGTAAGGGACAATATTGTTTACCATAATATTATTGTTAATCAATAATATTGTTGTCTATATATGTAATTTAGTGTTAAGTGTCTGAAAAATCTTAAATTTCATAAATATTTCATGTTATTCATGTACCTTTCCAAACGTTTCATGAATAAAGAAGTAAAATATGATCTCGGAAGAAGGTCGCTCTAAAACAAATTGGAGTAACTTCTTTAAAACTCTTTAAAAGAGAATATTCCCTGACGTAAGAAAATTGAAGCTGTCACCTTTATAAATTTAAACTTTTAACTGACATAACAAAGTTGGTATTGTAAAAGTTACTATAAAAGTACCGTTTTGTAGGAAAAAGTTCGTTTAAACACAATTTATTTATTTATCTACACATTTTAGATACTTCTACCAGTTAGGTTTGTTTTAAATGACACGTAAATTGTGTTGTTAAAACTCTTTAAAAATTAGTTTTCACTACCTTTCCTGTGGCAGACACAGGAAGCTAAGATACTCAACCCAAGGTAAATATATTTTTTTAATAGCCTATATATAATAAAATAAAAGACTCTAGATAAATTATTTGTACTGTATTTTATATTAATGAATTATTTTAAGATGTAAGGGCTACTATTAGAAATATATGTAAAAATAATTGATTACTTTTTTTCTAAATATTTTATATAAAACGCAGCTAATTTTTACAATTCCGTCGGTTGTTAATGGTGAGCAGGACACCATATATAAGTATCAAAATATTTTAAATATGCTTTAAGGGGATTTAATACTTCAAAATTTAATAGTTATATATTAATTCCTGATTTTTGTATAAAATACATTTAAAGCTAAGTAGTAAATATTGTTCTAACCTAGTTGTTTTATTACATCAGAACTGTTGATGCTTCAAAATAGCTTTTTGCCTAATTGGATAAGCGGTGAGAAGTTGCGATTAAAAAAAAACATGACAGTTAATTATTTAAAAGCATTGTGTAATCGACCTTTGGCTTCAGCGGACCGAAGTTAATTACTCTGTATATTCAAGTTCGAAATGATCAAAATACGAGTAAAAAACGTTATATATTTTGTTTACTGATAATTCCTATTCTAAAACTATTTCTAAGTCCTAAATGAAAATATAAGATGTTATATTTATTTAATTTAACTAATTTATCCAAGCAAAATTGCATTAATATTAATAAAGTGGGTGGGCTGGGTACCATATATTTACATTTATTATTTAAATAAAACTAATGATAACCACTGTGAGAACTGGCCCTGATTCTATGTAACTACAATTATACTAATAATCAAGGCTTAACTTGTTTACTGCAAATTGATCCATCATTTCGCCTTCTTCACACTTATAATAATTAAGCCTTATTTATCATTTATACCCATGACTCAGAGAATGAACATAATTGAATAGTACACGTAGCAATATATAAGTACGGTTTTATTTTAACTCTATGTTGCAGTGGTTTATCTCTTGGGTGGTTTTAAAACTGAAATCATTTGTATAATAATCACATTATTTAACTAATAAAGACGTTTTAGGGAACTTTTTCTACATAAAAATTAATAAAATATAAACCGGAATCGCTATTAATACTTAGACAAGTTTAATACTTACGCATTTCCGTTTTGTGCGTTGTTCTTTAAATGCTGTAAACAACAGCTGTCGGATTTTATGTATGTAACTCAAATTTAAATTAAAAGTCCCAGCATACACAAGCAGTTGAAAACTTACAGATCCTCTTGAAATTTTAAAAGTTACGGTTAATAATTATTGTAACTGTAAAATATTAACAATATTTTAAAATGTGTGAATTGCATCTGAAACAAAAACACATATTTTATGCAACCAAACTATGTTGCTTGGCAAAAATTCTTATTTAGCTAAATCAAACAATAATTTTACGCGGCCAAAAAACAATAACATTCAAACGTAAAATATTCAAAGCAATTTTCTAAATGATCTCATTCGATTATTATTGTCAGTGGTGTTTTCATTTGGAAAGTGGCTTGTGTTATGTTTACTGTCTGCACGGAATATTCAATATAATAACGATTGGTAAAAATATTCTTTACAAAGTAATAATGCAATAAACTGGATAATTAGTAGATACATGCCGTAAGTAAAATATAAGATAAATAAATCGGAAATTATTCAATTGCGTCTATTTATATAAAATTAAAATATTCATCTAAATTATTTACAATACAAAAATGCAATTATATTTTTCATATATAAATTCTTGAAATGTGTAAATGAGTCGTTAAAATATTTTGTGATAGGAAATATGTGTATATAATATGAGATACTAGGATTGTAGAGAACAGAGATGAATTTTTTAGGTTACATATATACGTGAAAATTGTCTATTATAATACAAATCTGTATTTTTGTAAATAGCTCTAAACATTATTAATTTCTTTCCTTTTTACGAAATGTTACAACATTTTGGCAGTATAAAAAAAGTCACAATAGCTGAATGACAAAATTATGTAACAAATTAAGTTATATAAGAAAGATAATTAAATTTGGTTTAAAACAAAAATGCCGTGAGGCATAAATTACCCCAGTATTCAATTATACTTATTAGAAGGCATTAAGAAAATCAACTAACTAACTGAAGTATGAACGTGCATTTTGGTAAATACAAAAATAAGATAGCCCTAAATGGATTTTTCAGAACTTTATAATGAAGCAATCTTCTTTAAAATGACAGCGTTCAAATTACCACGGCTGAAGTTTAAAAATAAACGGAGACGATATGAGATTAACTTCAACACTTTTTTCTCAAACTAAAGGAAAGTACTTCATCAAAGTTAATTAGTTATGCCTAACTAGTATTGGCCTATCTCCTTATTATTTTATATAGGTTTTATTATTTATCTTCTTTTAAAACATTTATTGACTAATTTTGTTTTATAGTAAAATAGTGAAATACAGCACGTCACATTGTTTATGTATTAAAGCTTACTGATACTTTTAGCCTTGCATTTTGTTCATGGTAATCCAGCTTAAATGCTTATACTTACTAAATACTGAGTTACGTCAAACTCAATGTGATAAAATAAATTATGAATTACGAACAAACTATTTCATTTGGTTATTATAGATTATTATATATTATTATTATTATATTTGATTATTATATTTGGTCTTACAAAGTCAAATTTATATTTTTCTAATAATACTTTAATAAATAAAAGACAACTATAAAGAAAATAGAACAATTATTATCATTTTATAACATAGCACCGCAAGCTAGATGGTAACCGTAAACATGCCGTTTAAGGAAGGGCATGAAAATGAAATATAGTTTTAATTTACACTCCAAGTAGTAACTCAAGGTTCTCATCGTCGACTTCGCGCCAGCAATTTCAGTTGCCTCGCCTCAAACGAAAATGAAAAATGAACCTTCTTCACTTCACATTCCCCTCCCTACAACAATAAGCCTACGTGCTAGATAGTACTGTAGTAATTACTGATGACAAAACAATTATCATGATCAGTTTGGGAAAAAAGTTTTAAATAAATTTCAATATCGTAATTACTCAAAATTACGATGTAAAGCTTATGACTAATTAAAACATATTTTTATATTGAGTAAATAAAATATGCGATCTTCAACATTGTGTTTTTATCTGACATTGAATACAAATACAGTTTTATATTTTCAATTCTACTTCAAATAAATCTTAACTTTATTATAACTTACAAATATTTTAACACCAATATTTTAATGTTCATTAAATATGTTCATAAATTTCCCGGACAATATTTTAGTGGATTTTTACAACTGGGAAATTGGTTTGCTTATTTATAAATAATTCGATTGTAATTAAACATGAAATAGTGGTGTTATGGTGTTTACTAATTTATACCATGAAATAATGTAATTTGATAGGATAAGTACCTATTGACTGCTGGTTTGTAGAATAGTTTTAATAAAATTAGATTTTCTTTTATAAATCAAACTACAGGCCATAGCTAAACATCAATAAAAACTAAAACAAAATAAATTGTCCATCCGTATAAAAGTATAGTATTATTCTATTTTAATAAATATGTTTAAATATTGTGTACTAATGTTTTTAGTAGCATGATACGTGTTGTTACAACTAAACAGGGTAAAATAAACTAATTCTCACAACTCTGCAAAATATATTTACATTTATACTGTACTCGCATACAAGAAGGTAAATAAACATAAGGGATGGTACAATGCGATCGAAGTGTATTAGTGTAATTGTATTTTGTATTGTTGCACTTTTGTTTTATGCTATTTTATTGTGTACTATAACATCGAAGCTTTGTCCACATTATCTATTGCACCTTACCCTAGAGGCAATCCAAGATTATTAAGTTCCACGACACTTTGGCTATCTCATAACTAATTTTTATATACTGACCAGTTCATCTTCTTCTGTTTCTTTGTGGTTATTTTTTCGATCATCCATTTCTGATGTTAGGATGTATTATTTACACTCCTGTTGATTATTATAGTGTTTAATATATAAAAAATGAACGTTTTATTGTGCTCCAATGTGAGGTATTTTTTTGAGAGTATAAACGCTTTTAAGCTAAACCGATTCAAAAGCCTTAACCTGTGTGGCATTGAACCCATGACCCTTAAACCGAAACGCTATACGCTAAACGTTAGGCCACGCCGGTAGGGTGTTAGACTTAAATAAAATAAGGAAGCACGATTTAAAGTATGATTAACAATTAATTGTAACAAACCAACCCAACAAAAAGCCAAGCCTTAAGCCGCGGGACAAAGGGCGGTAGACTTCCATTACACGTAATAAATCCGGGGCTCAACCTCAGGTTGGGAGGGCTGATCTCACTTTGTTGTTGCAACTGAAACAAACTTGTTAATTAATATGTTAGAGGTATCCATGTTCTTGGAATTGGATATTTGTACGAAAATTATTGTGATTCCTTAAAAATATAAAAATGTAAATTTTTATTTGCTTTAACAGTAGATTACTTTTAGACTTTCATTATATGCTTGTAGTACCTAAATCAGCTACAAAGTTGATTTTAAAATTTATTACCGCTATATATGAAGAATATGACGAGGGTTTAAGATTCATAGTACAGTGACTTCTTATTTAAATATAAATATTACCTGAGCTGAATCTATTCTGTAGCTTTGGTATATCTTTATGGAGCTCCGTCATGTTATTTACAATTGGTACGAAAAACACAAACGTGAAAGATATTTGGGAAAACTCTTTAACGGATGATACAAAATATGATGACGTTTTTTATTTAATGATTCTAATTTAAATTTGTCATATTTTATTTTATATTTCTGCCCATTAAAAGAAATGTTATTTTTAAAGTTTAGAGTAAGAATGTAGTTTTAAAAAGCTATATCACCAAGACAAAGAGACTTAAAACTGTATAGGAACGCAAGTCTGTACAATATTTCGTTTTTAAGGGATTTTGAAGGAACTCAAATCTATCAATATTTTGGAAAGCTGTTTTGAAAGTTGTAATATTGTCAATACTAATCCTAAAAGGAATCTTTTGCACCGCACTGTCCTTTGAGAATATTAGGATCTGTTTATTGTATATGAATGTATTCAATTTAAACAAATGGATTACTTTAACCTCAACAACCAAACCAATTGTTAATATTGTATAAAAAAAATTAAAGTGTGTCTTTGTCTCTTGCTGGCCTAGTTTCTAAATATCTCGCTCTTCATGTACTTTGCATGAATACATTAAAACTAATTAGAAATTCTCAGCGGCCTAAATTGGATATTAAAACTTTACACCTTAGTAGGCCGGCTTAGGTCTTAACACTTTGTCCGACTTACCTTGTAGCAAGTTGAATTATTCAAAATATATGCGAGGACCAACAACCTGAGATAAGACAACTCTGTGTCTCTAATCGCTTAGTATCTACTATATATAATTTACGTGGAAATGAGGTACATAGTGAAGGATTTAAACAACAAACTACCTGAATCAACATTTTAAAGATTGTTTTCCTGTTATTTAAAAATATATCATTGTAAGAAAATGAAAAGCTATACAAATTAAGTTGGTTTGTTACTCGGAGTAGAAATATCGAAGAGCGTTACGTTTTTCCCTCAATATACTTCGCTGAAAGATCTTGATGCTACTGTATTCATATCCACCTTTAATTTAAAATTAAATCGAGCTAACTAATTATGACGGGTAATCATACGAGTCGATAAAAGACCAGGTAGACAAACAGCAAAAATAGATAATTCAATTATAATTTAAAAACTTGGTATTCCACCTTATTAGTAAATTTCCTTTGGAAAGTGAACTATTAGCATGACCCGCACGGTGAAACTTAAGCCCGGGACCACCATAGAAGTTCCTATCGTGACCCCCTAAACACGTTTTGGGGGGTCGTTCAAAATTGTATATGTGTGTGTGTGTGTGTGTGTGTGTGTGTGTGTGTGTGTGTGTGTGTGTGTGTGTTGCACTCTAGTGATCGCATTTTTTATCCGATTAACTTCAAATTTGGTAGGGACGTTCCTTTCTGTAATCAGTTGGACAAGTTCGTTGGGAAAAACAATCGGAAAACTCTAAACCCCTTTTTGGGGATTAATCTTTCAAATTTCGATTTTTTGGTTCCAAAAAGGGTCAGAAAAGCTCCGTATGTAAAATTAATGTGTCAAAAGATGGGAATTAGTGAAGGGAAAGTTTTAAACCTTCTCTCGTCATTATAGCATAAATATTTACCGAGCTATTAAAAAAGATGTGTTTCGATTAAACACAGTACGTTGTCTTATGGGGGTTTTACATTAGAAAAGCCTGTTATTCCTTAGAGTACTTTTATCATCCCCAGCAACCTCACGCCTACTTTCAAGCCTGACTGGACCTTCTCCTAACATTATAATGTGCAAAATGTTATTCCCAGCTTTGCAGGTAAATGAAACCAGGAGCTTCAGAACAGTAAACAAATCAATGTTTTCATATTTCAGTAAAAATTGGAATACATGTATGTTTTTTCCACTGATTTTGAGTTTTAAAAGTTGTTATGTGGAAATTCACTTTCCTCACGTCAGCGTGATGCCTGCGAACTCTTTTAATTCTTGTACATGTATTTTTAAAGGTAAAATGTTTTCCATTAAAAGACAGTGATTAAAATAATCCTTTTTAATAATTGGTATCCATTTTTTTGTTTCACGTGTTTTTCTCTGTATTAGTTATATAACACTGTTATAAGCTTTATTAAATTTGTTTAGTATTAATCAATTATTTATCTTCTTACACATTTGTTTAGTATTTAAATTCAAGGAAAACATTTATATTTATTCCAAACAAATACCTAGGAATTGTAGTACCAACTAATACTATATTACTAGAATGTGCATTTTATTTCCCCAATAATCGAATCTCCCTAAATTTGTTTTACAATGTATGTAAATATCCCCTTTATAAAGTTTATGAAAACTATTTTTGTGCATCAGTTCTAAATCTTAGACATTTCTATTTTTTTCTAGGCATTTCATTAAAATAATCTAGGCCAGACCTCTCGCCGATTAAAAATAAATTAATAAACGCTCCAGATAAATCAAATCAAGCAAAAAACCAAGCGGAAACCCTTCATTAGGAATAATTGAAAGGTGCTAGCGGGCGCGGTTTAAATGGAAATTTCTGTAACGAAGTGAGCGATTTAAAGATCCTGTTGAGTGTTTAATTACAGCAGTTGCTCCAAGCGGGCGATAATTGTCCTGTCTGAGACATTGTGGAGGCGCTGGCTGTAGTTACAAAACAATATTGTTGAAAATGTCCTTTGTTCGTAGTTATTAAGAACAAAGAACATTTTCAACAATATTTTTGAACTATTTCACCATGAATTATGACTATGCGACGTATTTGTCGAATCTATCTTCTGAAAATCTCTCAGATCATCGATCCTGAGAATTTTGATAATCTTTGGAAATTGAATATTTGGATTGTCTTATTGAATTTTGACCAAAGCTGATAAAATGTTGTACTACTCGTCAAAGAATGCTTTTTTCGTCCAATGTTTACGAAGTGAACATTTTTTATTTGCATATATTACAATGTATTTTATTCTATGGCATTACGGTTCAAAGACAAAAACGCTAAAATTGGAAAGAAATGCCAATTTTAGTTTCTTGATTCATTCAGTACCTGACGTTTTATTCGATCTTAGTATAATTTACTTCCAACCTTTCTCTTATAAAAATCTTTAAGTAACCCGTTGAATTTTGTTCTCCACTTCCACAGTGAAAAAACGTAACATGTAAAATAATTAAATATCGAGATTAAAAGGGGGAGTGTTTGTAACAATTCCAGTGTTTGTAACAATTCCACAGTGGAAACACCCTAACAACTTGCCGCTCCCCTCACTCTCTAACCCCAAAAAGCAATTACGGGGACGCTACTTATCTTGAGAAGTAATCTCAAAATGAAAAATTAAGTGGCCGAGCCCCTGAGAAGCTCAAAGTCCTAATAAAGCTGCTTCGAGTCAAGTATTTTGTCTTGTTATGTCCTTTGGTATACCGACAAGACTATTATTACTGTATTTGTTAAGGATTTTCCCTCCGTCCAGTTCGGTTATTCATATCATGATATTATTTTCGATTATATTTAAATTTTCACCATTTAGTTTAAATTGTGTTGCACTGCAAGACTGCTGAAAATTATGGTCAGTTTTAATATGTAATCTAACCATTTAAATTTATTGGGAAATAAAGTTCAGATGTTTTAATGAAAATTGTGGGCTTTAGTCTTGTTATTATATTAACAAACATCATTACTGAGTTATGGGTGAACTGTCTAGATAAAACTGGATCATACAGAGAAGTTTACGTTTTATGTAGGTCTTTTATGGTTACGTATTACAGTCTGAAGATAAAAATGAGACATAACGTTCCACGGTTATAAAAAACAAATTTAACGTAGTTTGGAAGTGTATTTAACAAAGTTCGTATTTATTATCTGGCAGAAACAACCAGTGTTAAGTTGACACAGTTAAAATTCTAAGTGTTTTTTTGTTTGTTTTTTTATAAACTTTTTCCCCTTTTATATTTATTCTTTTAAATTATTGTTTTGCTTTAATTTATTTTATGACTCTTGTTATACTTTATTAAATAGTCTTAAACAATTATACTATAATTTTTATCACCAACATATCCCGGATAAAATAGGTTTTTAATTTTCATCGGAAGTAATTGATGTTGAAATTCACTGTTATCTCTGAGAAATTGGAGGCAAAACAAATCGTTACTCTATCCTAGAATGCTAAGGAAATGTTTGTTTTAGTTCGGTTAGACAAGACGAATGAGCTGAGCAGACCATAAACAAATCGGCGAGGACTATTTACATTGCATCTGAATCGTGTGTTTTAAAGTGCTTTTAAGTTTTTTTTATCGCCAATATTGGAATATAAGAATTGTTACAATAACTGTACAGAAAAACATTAGAAATACTTTTTCGATTCAAACTCAACCGTAAAACAGCAGTACTAAAGATACTTTAAATGTCGAAAAGTCAAAGAATTAATGAAGGTCACTCGAAGAAATCTCGAAATCGCGTTTTACAAATGATGAAAATATATGCTTAAGAATCATTTATTTATTTATGTAAAGATAAAAGAACTTTTTCATTAAAAAATTTCAAATAAAAAGTAATAAATAATAAACATGTTTGTTCTATGCGCACAACAAAGATCTTTTATAAAACTTTGAGACGCAAATTTAGATAGGAGTTACCATACTTAAAAATAAATAAATACAATTTTCTCCTTAGTCACAATCACCTCCTTTGTTCCAGGTGGAGCAATTATCGGCCGCCTTGAGCGACTACTGTAATTAAATACTCAACCAGATCTTTAAATCGCTCACTTCATTACACCAGTTTACTCCCAATCCGCGCTCCCCGCCGGCATATTTCAATTTATTCTGATGAGAGTTCCAGCTCAATATTATACCTGATTTATTATGTATTTTTAAATTCATTAATTTCTGGCCGTGATAATTAATATCAGAGTTTAAATGCTAACAAGATTTGATTAAATTACTCAATAAGGATATTGAATATAAAAAGTTTATTGGCTGAAATTTTAATATTATCTATTTTGCTTATGGCGAAAACCAGATAAAGCCAGTGGCATTGGTAATTTACAAAGGTCCAAACCTCTCAGTCTTGTGGGCGCCCCGGGAATCGAACCCGTGACCTCTCGTACCGATATCCAAGACGCTAACGGTTAGGCTAGTGATAAAGTCGACAATAACATTTAGCGCTATCAAATAGAAAATGTCCTAAATAATTATCGTAACATAAAAATACGTAAAGATCTAACAAATTACCTGATAACAGATTTGTTTATATCCATATTACCATATAATTATAATTATAAGACTAAATTACTTACCATATTCCGTCAAACAGCTCAATATTTTTCAATCATGTTCAGCACGTTTCGTGCATGGCTTACAATCATAACTGAATACATAATATTGACACATGACGCTAATTTATTTGGAAATAACTATTGCTAGTTGTGTGTTTAATTTGAATTATCCACACATAAAAAAATTGAGTTTAACATTTTTATGAAAATATTTATCAGAGTGGATTTGTTCGGAGAATATATGAGAAAGCAATATATATCAAAACTTTCTTACTGCCGTAAAGTCTGTCAAAGTTCCAACCTAAGGCACGTTTACATTATTTTAGTGACTTCGGGTTAAATTTACTTTCTAACGTTATATGCTCGATCATCTTAAATTTTAAGAATATATTTTACCTTTGGAAACGAACTTAATTAACATCACAGCTCGAATCCCAATTCATTAACTATAACAGCCCTTACTTAACTGTAAAGGCCTACAAAGCCGGATAACGGCTGAAGTTGTAATATCCGAGGTGGGTTAGTTAGAATTTCTAATTAGTTTAAATGCAGTCTCGTCGCGTAGTGGAGGCTGAGATCTGAGGTTATTGGCTACTTCGGTCGACAGGTGCGCTCAGTTGGACTGTTTCACCGGATATTGTCCATTCGGTTGACTGTTTCAGCAACTTATAAGGTTTAAATTAAATTATCTGGCAGGAGTCACACTGTTCTCAAAGGGGGGGGGGGGGGTAGATAAATATACGGAGTGGGAATCGTAAAGTACAAAGTATAAAGTAAAACGGTTCTTAAAACCCTAGCAACTTTGTCGTTTGAATTAAATGTCTCCTACGATTTTAAAAACCAATTCAAACTAAACATATTCCGGGCTTAGGAAAATAACGCAAAGAAATCTCATTAACATTCTATTCATTGTTGGTTTTGCATTAGAACGACCAAGCAGGAAGTACATATTCCTCCATATACAATTCTCAACGCAAGCGTATTTTAAGACAAAAACGAATTCATAGGTTTAATTTAATTAAATTAAAAACGTATTTATTCTAATACAGAATAACTTTAATTTACATTCCTTTACTGTACTCCCCCCAAGTGTTTTTATTGATAGCACTTTTAAGAAATTAACCAATAAATTTACGTTTCATTCAAAAGACAAACCCAACCACTCAAAAAACCACATTAATGAAAAATAAAGTTTTTCACTTACTTAACAATGCAAAATACCTTCCAAAATTACTCAAGATAACAAAATCAAACCTATATATTGTGAACATATTGTTACAACTTATACCCCTTTGTAAATAAACTTATTTTTATTTAATAATTCTAATGATTATTTTGCAAAGTAAATTTGTGATGCCTTCATCGTTTTAAAAAACAAAGATGAATTATTTAAAATTAATTCGATTATTATTTATTTAATGTATTTGAACTGTTGACGACAAGTTACGTGTCTATTTTAGTCTGATAAATTATTTCTTAAAATTAAACATTAAATAGGCAATTTCTTTGGTGCCAAAGGTTTTTATTCCTTCAAGAAGACTGCTTCCCATAAGCCTTTCATTATTTTTCTAAAGTAGAATGTTTAGTTAATTCCTTAATCATTATAATTCCAAGGTAACCGTTTAAATTTTACAAAAGTTATCCTAGGTAGTACGAATTTATTTTGTTTGGTAAGAATGTGTTAAGAATGTGGAATGAGTGTCCTTATTGTCGCAGCTTTAGTACTGATTAATACCGACTTGTTAGCG
Organism: Allygus modestus; assembly: GCA_963675035.1. Taxonomy (NCBI): domain Eukaryota; kingdom Metazoa; phylum Arthropoda; class Insecta; order Hemiptera; family Cicadellidae; genus Allygus; species Allygus modestus. The sequence goes on along the minus strand of OY776112.1, from coordinate 336,997,941 downwards.
AATTTCCCCTATAGGGAAGAAGCTATTACCGTAGTCGGCATGGTAAGACCTAGGCCCGGGACCATGATAACTTTTCGTTTTGAGGTCCCCAGACCCCAAAAACACCATTCGTTCGAAACTGTATATATATATGTGTGTCCGTGAGCACGATAACTCTCGTAAAAATTATCCGATTTTGATGAAATTTAGTATAAACATGTAAAGCAACATTTATGACTTTAAGTTCGAAAACCAGCCAGATCGCTTTATCCGAAGGGGTAATTTGGGGGGGTTTTGTACCCCAAAAATGGGTTTTTCGAATTTTTTACATATAATTTTGGAAATAGTCAAATTTTAGTTTTTTCCATTCGATTCAGCTTAAAAAAACACACAATTTGGTATTTTGATCATTTCTCTACGTCAATTGGTTACCGAGATATTGAAAGTGCTAAACACAGTACGTTGTCTAATGTTATTCTTATGGAGGAAAAGAAAAAATTGTATATCTTGCTTATTTATGAACGTATACTGACGAAACTTGGTATACGACTTCATCTGGTTGTAGTCCATTGATATTTGCTCAAAAAACAATTTTTTAGCAATGGCTCCCGTAGCAGCAAACCTGCGTACTCAGCCCCATGTTATTCTTATGGAGAATAAGTAACGTGTTATCTCCCTTTATTATGAAAATAAATTAATGAAATTTGGCATGTGGCTTTACCTACATGAGTTATATTGATATTTGTATAAAACCCCATTTTTTGTACTCCTTGCTTCAGCAAACCTGCATACTCAGCCGCCATGTTATTCTTATGGAGAATAATTAAAATGTCATAAATCGTTTATTTATGAATTTATATTGATAAAACTTGGTATGTGGATTTATGTGGTATTAAGATACATATATATGCATTGGAAATTCGCTGAGTACGCAGGTTTGCTGCTACGGGGGTATTTTTGTAGCCAAAATGGCTAAGAGCCCGACAACCAGTTGCAGCTTGGTCCAGTTTCGAACCATCAAAACATTTTTTGATGTTGCTCAGATCGTTCTAGTTTATAAGTGAATTTCCTTTGGAAAGTGAACTATTAGCATGACCCGCACGGTGAAACTTAAGGCCGGGACCACCATAGAAGTTCCTAACGTGACCCCCTGAACACGTTTTGGGGGGTCGCTAAAAATTGTATATATATATATATATATATATATATATATATATATATATATACATATATATGTGTGTTTGCACTCTAGCGGTCGCAATTTTTGTCCGATTTACTTCAAATTTGGTAGAGACGTTCCTTTCTATAATCTGTTGGACAAGTTCGTTGGGCAAAACAATCGGAAAACTCTAAACCCATTTTTTGGGGATTAATCTTTCAAATTTCGAGTTTTTGGGCCCAAAAAGGGTCAGAAAAGCCCCAGATGTAAAATTAATGCAAGTAAAAAGATGGGAATTAGAGAGACGAAAGTTTTAAGCCCTCTCTCGTCATTCTAGCACAAATATTTACCGAGTTATTAAAGAAAATGTGTATAGGCTAAACAACTGTGTTTAGCCGATAAGACAACGCACTGCGTTGTCTTATGGGGGTTTGCACTAGAAAAGCCTGTTATTCCTTTGTTAGAGTACTTTTATTATCCCTAGCAACCTCACGCCTACTTTCAAGCCTGTCTGGACCTTCTCCTAACCTTATAATGCGCAAAATTGTATTCCCAGCTTTGCAAGTAAATGAAACCAGGAGTATCAGAACAGCCAAAAAATCAATGTTTTCAGATTTCAATACAAATTGGACAAATGTATGTTTTTACACTGATTTTGAGTTTTAAAAGTTTTTATGTGGAAATTCACTTCCCTCACGTCAGCGTGCTGCGTGCAAACTCGTTTCAGATTGTGAGATGCACATTCTAATCACTACGCTATCCAGTCAGTCATTTTGACATTATGACTTAAAAACATTACAGATTCCAATAACAAATAAATAAAACTAATCAAATATTTAAGAAAGTATTTCCTCGTTGCTCAACCCTTATTACTTTTCGGAGTTGTATTAAATAAAAGTAATGATTTTTATTTAGTAACCCAATAAATAAGCGAAATTTAAACTAAAAACGTCCCAGAATCAATAAAGATACGATAGTAACGTTATTTAGTATGTAATATGGTTTGAAAGAAAGGTTAACAATCTCCTTTTTATAAATGTTATTTCAAATCATTTTTAATAACACTTGTCGTATATAAAAATTTAATGTAAATTACCAGAAGATTGTATAATCGTTTTTATCCCTGGAAATATATTCATTTTACCTGTCACTGAGGCTTAAGCTCTCTTTAGCAGCAACAAACGCTTTCCTTGAATATCCAATGTAATTAGACGCTCAAAAAGAAGCTATTAATCGTTCATTTAACTGCACCAGATTCCCTTCAGTCTGCATCATCATGCAGTCTCTTCTAATTATTCCCGTTAATGAGAATTCGCTTTGCTATTTCTCATTTTATTTTAATATAGATTCAGTTTATAAATTGCTTGAACAGGTTCACCAGTGATCTAGCTTAAATTAAATATCGTTGTGTTAATACATGTTTTGTGCAATATACGATTTATTTAGCTTCTTGCAATAAAATTATAAGTTTTGTAGGTAATAAAATCAGCCTATCCTACAATATATGTTATTCGTTTCAAATTTCCCCCTCAATGTTATATTTGTCATCACCACAATAATAAAAATAACATCCACACGATATAATATTATAATATCCACGAATATCCACATTTAGTCATAAATTAACTACATCATTATCAATAACATTTTTTGCTATTTGTACTATGATTATTCATGACATATTGACCATAAAAACTTAAATTAAAAATTACTACATTTACTACTGTCTTTGATGACCACTACTTGTTCTGTATAAAAAGAACTAAGTAAAGATCTCCCTAAGAAATAAAAAAAAAACAATCATATAAGACGAAGTTATTGTATGTTAGTACTATGCAATTATCGACTTCGTATTCATTTACCCCGGTAACAATAGCAGAAACAATCCAAAAGGCGATCCTATTACACCCTGTCCAATAGCAATGGATAAAGTGCACTTGATGTCAAGTGGTAGTTTAGTGAATTGCCTTTTGAATCTCTCTAGATTCCCTTTGCCATTCGGCCATTTCTGTTTATGTTAATTTGTTACTTATAATATTATACTACTTTGTTTACTTTAATTTGTAATTTAAACTTAATTAAATAATTAAAATCAATAGAACTGTTACATTATACTACATTTACATTTTACTGTTAGGCGATATTTTCCCCAATATTTTAAAAAGTAATCTCTTTATTATACAGTAACAAACAGTAATATTATCATCCAAGATACAAGATTTGGCAAATTAGCTGAAAGAAAAGTTTGATCATGCCTAAAAAGTAGAATATTTATCAGTTTTAACCAAGCATTATACTGTAGTGAATAGTATTAAATTTATAAACAAATAATGCGAGCTACTTAAAAGTACATATACCATAAAACTAAAATTGTAAAACGTATATATAATTAAATGATCTAATGCAGTGTAAAATTGATAAATAGGGATTCATGTGTAATGATGAGTTCAGTTAAGCACAGTTAAACTCTTCAAAGCAGTAATATAAAGGACAAAAGAAGGATAATTTTACAATTACAGTTAAACTAATAATACGATAACTCACAGTGAAATAAATAAATAACCAAAAGTCTGTCGAAGACTTTAATAACTATAATCTCATATACTGTAACTATATTGTCTTCTATATTGTGCCGATCGTGCTGCTGGTCACCCTGGACGTTAAAACGCTTTTAACTCGGCCCGTTGGGTGGACATGCTCGAGGCGTTGCAGCGGGACTTCAGGGTACCCGACTATCTCTTGGTCGTGGTACAGGACTACCAAAGGACCGCAGGCTGCTATATAGCACAGAATCAGGGGTCCGTTCCAAAGTGGTCACCGCCGGCGCGGCGCAAGGGTCGATCCTTGGCCCTGACCTTTGGAACGTGGCATATGACGGAGTGCTTCGCCTCGAGATTCCACCACAAGTCTATCTCGTGGGCTACGCAGACGATGTAGCCGCAGTCATCACGGCTCGGAATCCAGAGGTGGCCCAGCTGCGCCTCAACCAGGTGATGTTTCGGGTCAACATATGGATGAGCGGTCATGGACGTGAGCTGGCGGTCGCCAAGACCGAGATCGTCATGCTCACGCGACGGAGAATTCAAACAGTAATCCCTATGACTGTTGGTGACATGGAGGTCCAGACGAAGACTGCGGCGAAGTATCTGGGAGTGGTGCTCGACCACCGCCTCACATGGTGCGAGCACATCCAGGCGGTTTGCAACAAGGCGACGAGGGTTGTTCTGTCGCTCAGCAAATTGATGGGGAACGTCGGAGGCCCAAGGTCCAGCAAGAGGCGACTTCTCATGTCCACCGTCAACGCCATTCTCCTGTACGGCGCAGAAGTGTGGGCGGGTGCCATCAGAGTCAAAAAACACAGCAAGAGAATTCTCTCCGTTCAGCGCAGGGCGGCTCTTAGGGTTGCCTGTGCGTATCACACTGTGTCTGGACTGGCTGTAATGGTTGTGGCTGGAGTGTTTCCCCTCGATCTGCTCGTCGCTGAGAGGCAGAACATCTTTCGCCGTGCCCCTGATCTCGGAAGAGACCAAGCTGCTGTGGGAGCCAGACTCGAAACTCTGCGAGTTTGGCAAGAGCGGTGGAACGGTGGACTGGAAGGGCGATGGACGTTTCGTCTCATCAGAGACATAAGCCCGTGGTTGAACCGTGCATTTGGGGAAATTGACTTTTTCTTGTGTCAATTCCTGACGGGCCACGGGTACTTCAGGGAATACCTTTTCCGCATGAGGAAGGTGAGGTCACCTCAGTGTAGTTACTGCCCGGAGGAGGTGGATGATGCTCATCATACTTTCTTCCGGTGCAGTCGTTTCACTGAAGACAGGAGGAGGCTCGTCTCTGCTGTCGGCGATCTGTCCCCGGACGTCGTGGTGGGGGCGATACTTCGAAATGAAGACTCCTGGAGAGCGGTTGCGCTCTTCGTGCAATCCGTTCTTCGGGGAAAGCGAGACGAGGGATTCTTAGGTGACCTCTAAGTTTCCCGAAACGGTGACGTGACCCGTCTGGGCGCAAGACACGCGGGCCAGTGCCGAAGTTGCCCGATAAGGGTTTCGGCCTGGTTTTTCCCCGCGGCTCCGTAGGAGGTTTAGTGGGTATACCTCGTAAGAGGGAATCCCACACTGTTCCTTTGGGTTCGCACATTAAGCGTTCCTCCTACGTAATAAAAAAAAAAAAAACTATATTGTTCTCAAAAAAAAAAAACGTAAATACAAAATTTTCCTAAAAACATTATCGTATAATATAACCCTATAAATGTTTAAAAAGTTAATTTGGAGAACGTATTGCTTTTTAAATATAATACTTTGAAATAAAAGAAAATACGAAAACATACGGACAGAAGATAGTGATGAATTATTACATAAAAATTGCATTTGAATTTGTAAATGCATTTCAATAGACAGTTTTCTGTACTCAAACCTGTAGGATCAATTTCTTAAAAAAGAATGCTTTCGATCGGCACAATTTTAGTAAAATTTGTATCTTTAGGAAAATAGAATCGGTCAAATAATATCCAGCTCGCAGTACACGCTGTAACGAAGGCCAGTAGGCATCGTGGGAAGAGTTATGGTTCTGATTAAGCCAATAATCGTTCCCGGGTTGCAATTATTGTTGATTGTAAGGGCGGGACGGCGGTGTTTCTCTGGAACCCGTTTTGATCTTGACCGGGTTACTGGGCACAGAGATCTAGGAATGCGGACGCATGAAGGATCGGGCAATTTAATAAATTGAAAAGTTTGTGTGTAGTATCCTTCCTAACACAAAGCAAGGAGTGATATTTTTTCCTGGTTTTAGTTTCACTTATGTCACTTTAAGGATACGATTGGCATGATATTGTTTAGATTTGCGATTTACACGCAAATATATATATATATATATATATATATATATATATATATTTGTATATTAATTGTTGCTGCCTTTAAACGTGATAAAACAATCAAAAACCTATTCACACGAAAAACATCACGCCTACGTGTAGATCGCAAATCTAAACAATATCATGCCAATCGTATCCTTAAAGTGACGTAAGTGAAACTAAAACCAGGAAAAAATATCACTCCTTGCTTTGTGTTAGGAAGGATACTACACACAAGCTTTTCAATTTATTAAATTACCCGATCCTTCATGCGTCCGCATTCCTAGATCTCTGTGCCCAGTAACCCTCTTAATATCTGTGTCAATATCTCTTTAAGACGGCGAATCAGAATGAGTTATGGGTGTAGAAAGGGTGAGATGCCTTGTGTAGCCTTGTTACTGACTCAAGACCGGCTGATTGTTTTGCCAGGATCATTAATTAATAGTCCAATGACCAATGACAGCTGGATCCAGTATCGAACCTTCAAAAAACGGATCGATCTGGCGAACTTCAGACTATGAAACGAGCACGCTAACCACTGTGCTACCCAGGCATTTATATCTTAATTCGAAACAAAATTCAAAATGTAGTTCTTATTTTAGGTTTTGCTAAAGTATATATATATAATATTGAGAAAATTAAAATTGTATTGAATTCAGTCTAAGACAATTTTTAAGTGTACAGTCGTGAACATAATAAACGGTCGTGTATGATCATGTTTAACATCTCTTTCCAAATGATGTTTTCTACCAAAATGAATATATAATTACATTTATTCGCATTCGTAAGTTAATACAATTTAGAAGAAAATTAAGAAAACCCCCTTAAAAATACTAACCTCTGCAAAATTCATGGTTGGTTTTGAGAAATTTTCATTTCTACTTAATAAATTTCTATAGACTTTTTACTTTATTGCATAATTAATTGTCTTAACTGTTTTACGTCAGGTCATAAAACACGAGTGCAAATAATTTTAATAAATAATCCAAACTTGGATCTTTTAAATTAAAGCCAAAATAAAACTTTATATTTTAAAAAACATAATTGATCATAACTTTATGGTTGTCTGATTATACGTGATACAGGATCGTTTTGTTCCCTTGTTTATCCCGATTTAAGCCCGATCAACAGAGCGAACAGTATCCCATGTGATTTATGCGTTCTATTTAGCTGTGATAACTATCACCATGTTCCGCAATAGCAATTGGATCTTTTGACCTATATTTCTAGTAGTAAAACTAGTTTAATACCTGATATTCTTCAAACTAGCTTTATGTTTATGCTGGGTACAATCTCATAAATTTGTATTTTATTGAAGAATCTCCAAATTATTATTTGTTGTGATTTTTTTCTCAAATCATTTTACTTTTTTACCATCAATATTAATTATATTGAACAACAGATAAATATGTAAAAGGAAGTATTGTCTTAAATTGCATAGTATTCGTTTATTTAGCGGTTATAGGAAGTTTTAACTGTGTTTTTTTGTTTTTCTTTGTTTGTTGTGCTTTTTTGTGCTTTTTTGTGATATTTTATCTTAATCCGCAAATATGCTGCCAGAATAACCCAGATAGTTAAATTTATAAATATATGATTTAAATCTAGGAGGGGGTATACAAGTTATATGGCAAAGTATTAAAACTCAATAAATGTGTAATTAATTTGTTTTTCAATCGATTTACCTTATATACTATGTATATTATGCGGTTTCACTAAATAATGAAGGGTGATAGTTTTATTTATTAGTCCTCAACTGTAAAACATTTTGTTCAGATATTACTTGATGTAATTTAAAATGTATTATTTCTGGTTTTAAAGATTTTTATAAATAACCTTTTGCATGCATGCAATTGATATTCAACGCAGGTGTTGTAAGATATAAGAATCGATGTAAGAGGTCTTTGTAAATCATTTGTTTTGTATCAATGAACCTTCCATTTAGGTTATTAAATCATTTTAAAACTTTCTTACCCCAAGAATATTTTTGGCTAGAGGGTTACAAAATATAACATCTGACTTTATACATAGTTTGAACCTCACATGGAGGTACATGACGATTTTAAGACTTATTTGAAAATCCTATTTTCTTTTCTTTAAATACCAACGTTTTTAATTTTAGAGAAGTTGACTCATAGTTGTACAACACTCTAATAACAAAATTTTCGTGTTTTCTCTCTCAAACTCGAAAATAAAAGATCAGAAGGACCATAAAAAAATAAATACATACCCCCGTAGCAGCAAACCTGCGTACTCAGCGAATTTCCAATGCATATATATGTATATTAATACCAAATAAAGCCACATACCAAGTTTCATGAATATACATTCATAAATAAACGATTTATGACATTTTAATTATTCTCTATAAGAATAACATGGCAGCTGAGTATGCAGGTTTGCTGAAGTAAGGAACATAAAAAATGGGGTTTTATACAAATATTAATATAACATACATAACATATATTAATATATCATGTAGGTAAAGCCACATACCAAATGTCATTAATTTATTTTCATAAAGAAGGCAGATAACACGTTACTTATTCTCCATAAGAATAACATGGGGCTGAGTACGCAGGTTTGCTGCTACAGGAGCCTTGGGTAAAAAATTGTTTTTTGAGCAAATATCAATGGTCCACAACCAGATGAAGCCCAAGTTTCGTACCAAGTTTCGTCAGTATAAGTTCATAAATAAGCGAGATATAACATTTTTATTTTCCTCCATATGAATAACATTAGACAACGTACTGTCTTTAGCACTTTCAATATCTCGGTAACCAATTGACGTAGAGAAATGATCAAAATACCAAATCGTGTGTTTTTTAAGCTGAATCCAATGGGAAAAAATTAAATTTGACTATTTCCAAAATTATATGTAAAAAATTCGATAAACCCATTTTTGGGGTACAAACCCCCCCAAAATACCCCTTTGGATAGAGCGATCTGGCTGGTTTTCGAACTTAAAGTTATAAATAATGCTTTACACGTTTATACCAAATTTCATCAAAATCGGATAATTTTTACGAGAGTTATCGTGCTCACGGACACATATATACACAGTTTCGAACGAATGGTGTTTTTGGGGTCTGGGGACCTCAAAACAAAAAGTTATCATGGTCCCGAGCCTAGGTCTTACCATGCCGACTACGGTAATAGCTTCTTCCCTATAGGGGAAATTCGCTAAAATATACTGTTAATTTTGTCTAAAGGTACCGGTACAAGCATAATATTCTTTATTATAAAAATGTTAAACCCAAACTTATTATTTAATGAACTTAAACATTTAGTAGTCTTTTTTCTTCTGAATGTGTATGATTTTGTTGAAGATGGTAATAGTTTTATTGTTTGATTGTTTGGTAATCTCGTCTTCTTCTATTAAACTATATTAAGTGAAACAAATTTAAAATAGTTTCACTTAATATAGTCTTATAGAAACAGATGAGATTGCCAAATAATCAAACAAGAATTTATTACTATTGGTACAGGCTCGTAATAAGTAAAATTCTCAAACTACCTTTTGTTATTTATCTAAATAGAGAAAGAAAAGCAGAAAACTAAATCGTATTTTATCGTGATAAATTAAAATCAATAATGTTGTGACTGTTGCAGTTGCAAACTTTATTGATTACTTTACTGCCAAACTAGAACCATCTACACATCATACAGCAGGGTCGAGTCGATAAGGATATGTCAATAGTCTCGTGTATGCAGTGCATTAATTAATTACCCGTCTGACATGATATATCGGCCCTGGAGACACACTGGCATCATAAACATAACAGAAACACGTTTACGTTATGTCTTGTTTGGTAGTATTAATTTCTCACACTCATGTTTAATAAATATACACATCACATCACAACTAGAGACTATACTAATATTACAGTAAATTTATACTGCTTTACACAGTTGAAAATAGAATAAAACTTACTGGTTAATTATATAATTCATTGAAACTACGTCAAAGTATACAGAATTTAATTTAATTTAATTTAAGTATTAATTCAATTAATTCATATGCCCAATTCGGAAACTCATAGAATATGACTTTCTTAAATTTACCGTAACGGATCCAGTTTTCTAAAAATTCTTTACATATTTATTAAAAGGGCACTGACTAACACATTCAATTAAACATTAAGGATTTTCAAAAAGGAAACCACTCTTAACGGTTTAAACTGAACGTAAGTAAAATAAATATATAAACAATAAGAATATTAAAATTAATTTATATTTATACTCAATTGCATGCCCTCCAAACTTATCTTTTGGTATAGATAAAAACCTAAAATTGTCTCAATATTAAGAGTCTTCATCACCGGAAGTTGCCGGACGTCATCTTGGTGTTTTGTTCCATTAGGCCAGTGTTAACTTTGTGCCTCCGCTACTCCTCATCTGATCGTCACAAACAATTAACTTTGGTGTCAAACTAAAGCTTTCGTCGTCCTCTAGGGAAATACAATAGTCGAATTTGGGGTTTGTTATAAATTAATGAGAACATGTACAGTGTTTCAGTTCAAAATTGAACTATTTATTATGAAACTATGATACCCTAATTAAGGAATTCGACATTGTATTTCCCTAGAGAACGACGAAACTTTTAATTTGACACCAAAATGAATTGCATGTGACGATCAGGTGAGGAGTAATGGAGGCACAAAGATAACATTGGCCTTATGGAACAAAACTCCAAGATGGCGCCTTGCAACTTCCGGTGATGAAGACTCTTAAGTAAAAGAGCTTCAACAATTTTACAAGCGTTGTTTAAGTCAAGCCAAACTTTTACCACCTCAGTTCGCTGATTTAATTTTAAGTGTAAACCCTTTGTTTGACTCAAAACACGTTTAAATAAAACACATTTTGTATTAAGTACTCGTACTATCTCAAACCTCCCAGGTTATAGATCGAGTGAACAGAGGAGGATTCTCAGTTGGATGAGTCTCATTACATAGGCATAGGCGTAATTCGGGGGTGGCAAGGGAGCAGGGAGGAATTGACCGCGAATAATTTTGAGAAAATCGTATTATAATATAAAAAAGTCACTATAACCACGATCACAATTACCTCCACCCCCCATCACACAGTAGTAATTCTCTCATCTAATGCAGGCTGGGCTCCTGTATCCTTGAAGTATTTTCGTTCCTCTCCAAAAAAAAAACATAAAACAAAACTAAACAAAAACGAGTTTGCACGCAGCACGCTGACGTGAGGGAATTGAATTTCCAAATAAAAACGTATGAAACTCAAAATGTTTGTAAAAACATACATGTATTCCAATTTTTATTGAAATCTTAAAACATTGATTTTTTGGCTGTTTTGATGCTCCTGGTTTCATTTATCTGCAAAGCAGGGAATAGAATTTTGCGCATTATAATGTTAGGAGAAGGTCCAGGCAGGCTTGAAAGTAGGCGTGTGTTGCTGGGGATGATAAAAGTACTCTAACAAAGGAATAACAGGCTTTTCTAGTGTAAAACCCCCATAAGACAACGTACTGTGTTTAGTCGAAACACATTTTCTTTAATAACTCGGTAAATATATTTATGCTAGAAAGACGAGAGAGGACTTAAAACTTTCGCCTCAATAATTCCTATCTTTTAACATTCAATAATTTTACATCTGGGGCTTTTCTGACCCTTTTTTCGCCCAAAAACTCGAAATTTGAAAAATTAATCCCCAAAATAGGGGTTTAGAGTTTTCCGATTGTTTTGCCCAACGAACTTGTCCAACTGATTACAGAAAGGAACGTCCCTACCAAATTTGAAGTTAGTCGGAAAAAAAATGCGACCGCTAGAGTGCAAACACAGATATATATATATATAAAGCTCAACATCAAAAATATACAAAATACCAGGCAATTTATCCTGTGACTCAAAAAATATTGTATACCAAATAAAATGTAAGAAATGCCCTAAATATTACATAGGCTCTACAACAAACACACTAAGAGTAAGGATGACGGGTCACCGGTTTGCATACGAGCATCAGGATGAGACCAAACCCCTAGTGACACACGGAAAGAAACACGGTGACAGTTTCGAAAATACATATCAAGTCAAGCCAATTAGACAAATCACCAAAAAGTTCAGCGTGTCGTCACTTAGAAGTCTCGAACAGGCATGCCAACTAGTAACCGAATCAAAGTGCCCGAAAGGCCTAAACATTCGTTAAACATAAAGAAATAGTCACACAAAGCTCCAATTGTTTAATATATATAGATGTACAAATTTACTGTTTTAAAAACATATGATTTCTGATAAGATTTAAAACACATGGTACTCAGTTAGTTGTTATCAAATATGTAGGTTATCTAATTTTGTATCAAGTTCTGAAGATGGTGTAAACCGAAATATAAACTGTTCTTGTAGATAATTTTGGTTTTATGTGATTTTATATACATATATATATATGTATATATAATTTTGAACGGCCTCCAAAACGTATTCAGGGGGTCACGTTAGGAACTTCTATGGTGGTCCCAGGCTTAAGTTTCACCGTGCGGGTCATGCTAATAGTTCACTTTCCAAAGGAAATTCACTAACAAAAGAACATTCTCAAACCTCAGTGAAAAAAGAATTTTCAGAATCACTTTTATCAGTTTAAATGTATATTTTTACGTTTTATTGACCCGCTCTTAAGTAGAGTGAGATAGAGGGAGCACATGTGTCCAGACCACATCGATCCTTCCGACCCTTCGGCCTTAGAATCCGATAACCGCAGGATCGGCATCAATAAGAACCCTTTTTAGATTTTACGCGATAAAAGGATTTCACACCTTTTTCATGAAAAGGAAGAGGGATTAGTAATCGTTTATATTGAAATGCGGTTTAAGAAAGACTAATAATTTGTTTAGTTGTATTTTTTTAATTCACGTTATATAATTCAGGTTAAGAAAAGTGGAATTTTGAACAAGATTTAAATTAAATTAAGTGGAGGTCCAAACTAAATCATTTAGATAAGTGTTGTTAGTTGCTTATATTTTGGTAATTTTCGAGTGCTTGTTTGTGCAAATCTTTAGAAGCTTACGAAATAAATCAAGGAATACGTTTCGACTTGAAGTTATGCACCTTATCCATCGTCAATCCTTTATCAGTAGTAAATGATTAGTTTCGGGGCTGCTGTTACATTTTCAAACCTGCACGTCGGACTTAAGGGAAGAACACATAGTCATTATCAAAGTATACAAATAAAAACGAGTTCGCACGCAGCACGCTGACGTGAGGGAAGTGAATTTCCTCATACAAAACTTTTAAAACTCAAACCTAGTGTAAAAACGTACAGTTATGCCAATTTTATTGAAATCTGTAAACATTAATTTTTTGGCTGTTCTGATGCTCATGGTTTAATTTTCCTGCAATGTTAGGAATATAATTTTGCACATTACAATGTTAGGAGAAGGTCCAGTCAGGCTTAAAAGTAGGTGTGAGGTTGCTGGGGATGAAACAAATACACCAAAAAATGAATGGCATGCTTTTCTAATGTAAAAACCCCATAAGACAACGTACTGTGTTTAGCCGATATACATTTTCTTTAATAACTCGGTAAATATTTATGCTAGAATGACGAGAGAGAGCTTAAAACTTTTGCTTTACTAATTCCCATCTTAATGCATGCATTAATTGTACGACCGGGACTTTTCTGACCCTTTTTGGGCCCAAAAACTCGAAATTTGAAAGAATAATCCCCAAAAAAGGGGTTTAGAGTTTTCCGATTGTTTTTCCCAAAGAACTTGGCCAACTGATTATAGAAAGAACGTCCCTACCGAAGTAAATCGGACAAAAAATGCGACCGCTAGAGTGCATACACACACACACACACACACACACATATATATATATATATACACACATTATATATATTCATATATATATATATATATATATAATTTTGAACGACACCCCAAAACGTGTTCAGGGGGTCACGTTAGGAACTTCTATGGTGGTCCCGGGCTTAAGTTTCACCGTGCGGGTCATGCTAATAGTTCACTTTCCATAGGAAATTCACTAATGATAAAGTGTCTCGTACACACACGGCCGGCGACACGAACACAAAACTTACAAACATTTACTAAGGTTAGTGTGGCAGGCCAAGAACAAACCCAGCGATTGGTCTGGATTTGTCCTTGGCCTTCAAATTATCTTTACAAATCGGATTTTAAATATAGCTTCTTAAGTTGCGTACTTTATTCAATATGATTCATTTTCGTGTGAACATTATTTTTATTGTGAAATTTAAGTACTAGGCCTAAATCATTATTTTTATGATTTTATGATTTTTTTCATTATAACCAAGTAAACCATTTACCACAGCTTAATCGGAAAGTATTTGAGGTCACAAGCAAGCAAACAAAATAAGCAAAGTAAAGAAGTAAAATAACAGTGCCACGTGGAGATGTATTTGTTGTGAATTCTTCAAAAACGTGATTGAAAAATGTTGGGTGGTCGAGACTGTTTTTGTAATGTCAGGGAATTATTTCGGCGAGTCTTTCTCGTAGAATAATTACATTTGACATTTCTTTTTCTCATTGCTATAAAATGCTTATTTATAAAATAAATATATATTTTATACAGAATAAACCAAAAAATAAAAAAAACACTGTCGACCCTTTTGGAAATTACATTTCAAAACCTACATGTTTTGGCTCTAAGACCAATTTTTAAAATAAAATTGTACATAAAACTTTGTAAAATTACGACCTTTATCACAGAAGCGAAATTTTAAATAAATCTTAAAAAGGTAGGTGGTTTATGTTTTATTACTTATAATTGCAATTGTGAATTTTATAATTTATTGTTGGGATATTAAATGCACGTATAGATACGGGATATATAAAATTGCCGGTGTTCTACTCCACTGGCCGTATCTTACACTTGTAACTACAATGCGTTTATTAAGGGTGTTGATTAAAAGTGAATAAACAATTTCTTAATGGGATTTTTAGTGTTGATATATTGCACGGATGTCAATGATAATAAATGCAAAATTTGCTACTCCGTGAAGTATTGCGAAGACTAAACATTATTTATTTAATTATTCTAATATTATGTATTTTTTATTAAATAATTAACGTCGTTTTGGGACGAATAGTAAAATATAATTTTTTTTTATTTAACACGTAACAATCCTTGTTGGTATCTTTGAGGTTGAAGTGTCTTAAGTTAAAACCAAGATTTTAGCTCTACGCATTACCATAACAAACTTGTTGGGTACTTTTTTGTTTTCTTTATGCTAAATTTATGTTAAAGATGATGTCATCGAAACAAATAATCCTTTAACATCAACATGAACAATGTTCATCGTCAGCTAAAGGATGTTCGAAAGTTGACCTTCATGTTACATTGTAAATATTAAACCTCACCGTTCATAAATCTTCAAAAAAAGGTGATTAGAAACTTTTTTAGCAATAATTGTTTTATATTTTTCTTCTTTAATCCTTCTAGAGCAAGATATAATTTCCTAAAAACTGTAATTTAACATATTCTGTAGTTACAAATTATTTTTAAGTAAGGTGACAATTTTTAAATTTGGATATACATTGCAATTTACCTCAATTTAAATTTTAACAGAGAAACAATTTACAATTTACATTTTTACAAAGTGCCCATACGACGGCAGTATAATCGTTATTGTCTTACCGGTTCCTGTCTTCCAGCCTGTACAATTATCGTGAGCACAATTTCTTCGAACTGCCTCCAGTTATAAGATTACTAATTGTATCAACTCTCGTAATAACCATTTACTGCAGGCGAAGCTCCTTTACTGTACAAGGGAAGAGGTTTTGCTTCGATGAAATAAAATTTCTATATAATTTGTGTAATGTTATTAAACAATATATAAGTGTTATTTTTCTATAACTTAAGTTGTAATTTTCTATAGCTTAAGCTTCATCTGTGACTTTCATGTTATGGATGTCTTATACGGTGTGTATAACTGATTAAAATCGTCTCTGTTTTAAAATGTAAATAGTTTAAGTAAATACGATTTTTATAGGTACTAGACATTAGTTAGAAATTCTAATGGTAATAAACCAGTTTTAATTAAGATGAAATATAGATGCAAAATAACATAAACAAATCTATATTTTCTACTTGGTTTAGGTGGTATATTTTAAAAGTCCAACTGTTACATTTTTTTTTGGGGGGGGTAAGGGGGTGGTTGGTGTTGTTAAATTACTCAATTACATACGAAAATTGTACAATAACTAAATATTTACTAAAAAAAGAGATACCTAATTACATTGATACTAAAGAAGAATAAGAATAATAATTATTCTTAGAGAAGTAAAAAGGAACTAAGTCATTATATATAAAAAATGCATAAAACTGTAAGTCCCCCCAAAATAGTGAGCTTTTAATTATATATTATTTTTCGAAATAATAATACCATTGTATGCAATACAATGTTTGTATTAAAATAAACGGATATAAAACAAAAATACATTTTTTCCGTGAGGGTCATCGTTGTCGGAGCAGCTGGTTTTCCGGAATCTTGAACTTAATTGACTCTGCAAGCTATCGTTATTGATGTACCCAATTGTATAGTTGGTTTCTACTGCTTTTCCCATATATATTTTTCCAAACGTACAATACAAAATATTCAATTTAATAAGTCTCATAAGATTCAAAATCTAACAGTATTAAATATTATGATATCTGGCGAGGGTACGATGGTTCATTATGGCTTAAATTGAAGAATAAACATTAACAAGATTTAATTTAGTCGATAACCTAACGTTTCCGTAACTTAATAAAGTAGAGGCTTTATACTTAAATATTAGATTAGAAATTGATATTCCACGAACAAAAGATAATTTTAATATGGTTCCCGTTTCAAAAATGATGAACCAAATAATCGATATTTTCAATTTTTTTATTTTACTCTCGTTTTGTTTCATTATAGGTTTGTTAGAAAATACATAACATGATATATAGATGTACTTCTTAAAAGTCTTTCTCTTATATTATTTAGTCAAGGTTGGTGTAAAGGGACAAAATCACGTACGTGGTTAACCACGTCATTCACCCTTCTATTTTAAAATCTTATTACCATTATTTACATAGACCGATATTTCTTTCAAATGATTCTTATAAATTCATTTTAAAAGTAATATATTTAGCTTGATTCAAAGTGTTAGAAACAATCATTAATACGCCTACATTAAGAACATTCATATATTGAATTGCCATTAATAATTAAGTAAAAATTGATTAATCTTTCAGTGTGGCAGATTAGTGTAATAAACTTACGATTCGTATCCTATACTCTAATATGAGTAAGGTTTGCTTGCTTGCTTGCGACACTGATCTCAAAAACGGCTCCAACGATTTCCTTCAAATGTTCGAAATAACTAATTTCTGGGATAAAAATAAGTTCTAGACAGGCCTCATCCCCAGGAAAAATCAAATAATGTAAAAAAACTAAAATGAAAAGTAAAAAAAATTAACATTGGGCTTATGGAGTTTAAAATCAAAACAAAAGAATTGTAACAGCTGTTCATAATCAACCAGGGAACTGTCAAAGTAATACTCATGTTGTTTATGATTATTAACATGTGGTTTCCTGAGAGCAGAGATTAAAAGATTTGAGTTAAGATTACATATATAGAGTAGTAAAATAAACCAAAGGGACATTGAGCTATAAATAACAACTGGAGGGACCTTAAAAATGTAGAAAAGAGGCAAATGAATAATAAAAATCTGATTATCAGTAGGGGGAAGTGGTGAAATATTACTCCGAGTCATCTAAACAAACTGACTGACCTTTCCCCGAGCAAAGCTCGGCCCCCCAGGTACTATAAATATAAAATTTGTCCAAGCAACAAATGACCCAGTACTGAACATTCACAAGTTTCTGATTTTGTTCGGGAAGTATCTGGGTTAAGGTTTATTTTTAATACGCTTGGAGACTGAAAAACCCTAAGATTGTTCGGTTTTGTTTCATAACTTAATAAATAAAGCGTTTCGGTTCGTTCTATTAACTACTCAGTATTTAGTCACATCTTTCTTATAAACGAAAATTCACATCCTGTAAAAAAATGTGAATGAGACGTCATCCATAGTAAATATGAAATGGATATTGAAAACCCTAGACAAGTAATAAATATATGTATAAATCATATACGATTTGCTCAAATTTGAAATTGGAAAGATACGAATTAAATTTGGAATACCCGTTTTACCCTCAGAGATCGTATGGCATCCTTTTTACAATTGTTTTGACTAGGGTGGAAGTTTTGAGAAATATTAAAAATGTCCTTAAAACAATAATATTAAATTAGTTAAATCAAAATTACGATTTAACACGAAGCCACTCTTTAAATATAGTAAGAACTTATTGTCGGGAATGTCAGTATTATTTTGAGACGAGGAGAACATATTCCGAACTCAGTCCCGTTTAAACCGCTTTTCTGTGAATAATAAGTTAAAGTGATTCAGTATGCTGTGGATGTCACACATTTCATTAAGTTATAATTTCACGAAGTTAACTCTGTCATTCCCCCGATTAAAGCATCTCAGAGTGCATTCACCATTAAAGTTTTCCTCCAGTACGATGTTACTGCCGTGTAAAGTTACACATTAAATGTACAACAGTATTCTACATAATGTTCAAATATACTGGTAGTGTTTAGCTATATAGATTATAAAGCCCTAAAACCTTATACAAAGTAATAAAATTAATGTATTAATTGATATAGTATATTTGCAAATATGTAATTTACATATATCAAAATGTTGTTAATGGTTTGTGAGATTATTAATCCCATTATTCGTTTCAAAGATTTTTTTATTTACCAAACCATGGTAATAAAGGTTTTAATAGATATGATTAATAGGTAATAGGTAAGTTATCACATATGTATATATTTAATGTCAAGTGTATAGAATAGGTTGCATTGTCGCTGTCGATGTTGATTTGCTTAAAGTACTTTGCTTGGTACATTTATTCTATTGTTAAAATAAAAAAGGTGTGAGAAGCTCTAACTGAAGACATAAATCCTTTTAAAAATACCTGTACTTGGGCTTACAATAGCCAGAACAACATTACAAAGGCAGGTTGTAGTTTAAATAAATTATGACATTAATCCTTACCACTGGTTTCAATAAATATAATAGTGTAAAATATTCCTATATATTTTAAATATATATTTTCTTCGCATCCATCCATCCATCATTTTCTTAGGATAATATTAATTACGCATGCATCCAGTATAGCCTGCTGATAAATAAATTTGGCTTACCGTAACTCAATAGTCTGGCCCAAATTGTCAAATATAAATGGAACAGATACTTACAACAGTTTATGTCAAGAATAAAAACAATATTTTTCAAAATATTGTGAATTTTGTAACATAATTTCTCTTACTTTTCTCAGGCGTATTTTTACTTATTTACATTACAGTAATATTCCACGCTTGAACTGAGTTTAAAGTTAGTAAGTCTAGAAATCTACCTTAAAGCGGACATTTTCCAAAGAATTACTTGTTTAAAAAGTGTGAACAGTTGACAAACTAAAACTGGAAACTTCGTTAGAGCTCGCAATTTTACAATTTACTTGAGTTTTATAAGATTCAGTAATTTTAAATGAGCAATTTTGAAGTATATTTTTGATTCTGCATACTTTTTTAACATATTTTGTATGTGGTTTGTTTTTGTAAAAACTTAATATCTGTGTAATTAATTTAAAAGTAAAATTAGTTTCCCCATAGGTGTCATAAGCAATGTAAAAATATTTTTTTGATGATAATTCAATATTACATTACAAAAGAATGAAGATATTAAGTACTGTTTACTGTATTTTTTTATTTATTCTAATTTTAGCGAATTTCCCCTATAGGGAAGAAGCTATTACCGTAGGTCTCATGGTAAGACTTAAGCCCGAGACCATGATAACTTTTCATTTTGAGGTCTACTGATGCCAAAAACACCATTCGTTCAAATTTTTATATATGTATATATATATATATATATATATTTATATATATATATTTATATATATATGTGTCCGTAAGCACGATAACTCTCGTAAAAAAGGTCCGATCTTAATGAAATTTGGTACAAATGTGTAAAATACCATTTATTTTAACAAGTTCGAAAACCAGATGAATCGCACCATCCGAAGGGGGGTTTTTGGGGGGTATTGTACCCCAAAAATGTGTTTTTTGGGGTTTTCACATGTAATTTTAATTTAAATCAAATTTTAATTTATACCATTGAATTCAACTTAAAAAAACAAACAATTTGGTATTTTGATCATTGCTCTACGTCAATTGGTTACCGAGATATTGAATGTGCTAAACAACGTACGTTGTCTAATGTTATTCTTATGGAGAAAAAGAAAAATTGTATATCTCGCTTATTTATGAACATAAACTGGCAAAATTTGGTATATGGCTTGATCTGGTTATGGTTTATTGTTGTTTGCACAAAAAAACAATTTTTCGCCTATGGTTCCTGTAGCAGCAAACCTAGGTACTTGGTCCTCATGTTATTCTTATGGAAAATACTTAAAATGTTATATATCACTTATTTATGAATGTATATGGATGAAACTTGGTATGTGACTTCACTAAGATGAGTTCTATTGATATTTGCATAAAAACCCATTATTTTGCGTGCCTTGTTGCAGCAAACCTGCGTACTCATCCCCAATGTTATTCTTATGGAGAATAATTAATATTTTAAATATCGCTTGTTTGTGAATACATTTCTTATGAATCCTGTTAAGTGTTATGTTATATATTCATTGGAAATTCGCTGAGTATGCAGGTTTGCTGCGACGGGTGTATTATTGTTTAGCAAGTAACTTCTAGGAAAGGTCTTTCAGACTATCATTCGAGAATATTAACCATATTATTTTATTTTATTTACCCTAAAACGTCAATTATTGTGACTTTTTTTATGACATTTTTTCTGGTTCCAAAACAATGTCTTTTCAATTACTTTTCTAGAATAGGTTATAACAATTAAACAGTTTTTATACCTTATGATTATAATTATAATTATTAATTAATACAAATAAATTAATTACTAGTTTACTGTGAAAATAACCAAGTAATAGTTAACGTTCCTACCTATGTCTGACATTTAGCTCTTTATTTTTCCTGTTCAGCCGGCCATGTGAACAGTACAATTAACGTAATGGCGATTTCTCCGCGCCGCTTTCAGGTACAAGATTGCTAATGTTAGTCTCCCGTAATGACCAGCCACTTCAAGCGATGATGCGCGGCAAAATAATTACTTAATCATTCCATCTTATCTTTAAATATGTAATTATATTCAATTTAATTCAATATCCGTTATGGTAATAGTGTTGCTCTAACCTGGTACCGGGACGTGGCGCCGGCGCCGCAACCTTGCTACAATTACGAACTGGATTTAACCCTGAAATAATTTATACAATTCTTAAAGAAACTACGTTGAGTTAGAAAAGTAAAACAAGAATAACAAGAATCAGAATTATAATGGTATGTGTCAGATAAACATAACGTAAAAACCACAAATATTAAAAATCATAAAACATTGCCCTTTTGTACTACTATTCAAAACAGAATTTAATCTTTAAATTATTTTGGAAGCAAAGTAAAATATTTATCAATCTAGATTTTCCAATCAGGTGGTTAAAAACTAAATCGTAATGATTGTGAAGCATATTTTATAGGGAAGATGGTAAGCCTTTTGACAGTTAGATCTAAGAACATGAATCAGAGGTATAAATAGTTAAAAATAGAACTTATTACATAAAAGTAAAATTGAAATTGTGTTATATTCGTTTATTTGTGATTTGATTTGGAGTATTTACAAATTTTTTTTTTTTACATTTAATCATTGTGAGTTATAATTCGAAGCTCCGAATAGCCAAGAAAATAGTTGACATAACCAGGTCGATAATAGGGTACTGAGGATGGCATGAATTGGCGAAATACGTACCAAGATTTGAAATAAGTATGTTTTTTGACTTAAGAAAAATGTTTTTATCAACATACTATCAGCCTACTAGTGTTATCTTCAATAAAACATTTTCTATAACGTTGTATTTCGTACATTTACGTTATTTCTCTTATTGATATCTTTACTTACTAGCTGTTACCTACGACTTCGCTCGCGGCAATTAAAAACACATTACAAATTATATTAACCCGACCAGCAATATCAAACCATTGTTTAGTTTTACCATATAACTTTCTTTGCCCTAACTTACAAACAACTAAAGCTGGTAATTTTATAAATTATATCCCCCCACAAGATTTGCATTGGAGCTTACAGAACTCGTGGGGTGGAGCCCTAAAGTTGGATATGCACTTTATCAAGTATATACGTTAATGTCATATGTTAAGCTATGTTTATAAAAAATGGTACCTTAATCGGTCCAGTAGGTTATGCTTGATGGCACTACAAACATCCTTTACATCCAAACTCTCACAATTATAATATGATTAGGATTAATATTAAATACATAATTATACAAAATTTTTGATTTAAATTGTTACTTCAAAACTTAATTACAATTTTGTAAACACAAGACGCTATTTACCTTGTTAACGCCCTCTACTATTGCCAAACTTCCTCAGTGTCCCAACATCTTAAAATATTTCTCCCTAATTTTAAACTCGCGAACTCAGTTTGAACTTTGGTAGTTTGGAAGACTGCCTTAATATGAAAAGTTTACGGAGGAATTTCATGAAGTAAAGTTCCTTATTTGTTGAAAATCGTATTCCGCTCTTACAACTCCATGGCGTCATCCCTCACATTTACAGTTTCCGGACACCAGTTATATAGTAAATTGATTACTGTTTTCTTGTACATGTAAGCAGCAACTTTATTATATAAAATTAATCATCGTTAATTATCATGTATCATGCAGTCATAGCCAATAAAAGCTTTCAACTACGGTCTCTTACACATTGATTGTAAAGTAATAACTAAATTTTCACATCATAATCCTGAAAACCACCTAATATCTAAACAAGTAAACTGAAGTACTGCCTACAAGTCACAGTCTTTTACAACTATCTTACAGCAATTTTTTTTGCTACGCCTAACGTGTATGATCATTTTACGGTTAACCCATTTTACGATTTTTTGTTTTATATAAAATATGTAGTACTCTTTTGCAAGATTTCAGAACAAAATATAATTACTTCTTTCATTATATAATATTTAACAAAATAATATTTAGAGTTGACAAACCTAGAATATGTTTTAGAATTTTGTAATATAATAAAAAACACACTGTTGTAATAATTTTCGAAAAACACAACAATGTGGAATACAGCAAAACTGTGAAATTAGCGAATTTCCAATGCATGTAAATGTTTCTCACTACCACAAAAGGCCACTTACCAAGTTTCATAGAAAAGGATAAATAAAATAAGTGATATAGGTATGTCTCATTTTATTTTTCTCCTTAAGACATTAGGGCTGAGTATGCAGGTTTACTGCGATAAGGAAGATAGCAAATGCGTGTTTTATTTAATTGTCAATATAACTCAACCAGGCTACATACCAAGTTGTCTTAATTCATGTTCATGATAAGGGATGAATATGCAGGTTTGCTGCTACGAGAATAATGAACATAAAAACTACTTGTATGTAAATATCAATTTACCACAACAAGGTGAAGCCACATACCATGTTTTATCAATCTACATTCATAAATAATCAAGATATAAAATTTGATTTATTCTCCATAAGGATAACATTGGACAACGTACTTTGAATATCTCTGCAACGGTTGGATGTTAATCACAATTTAAAAACCTAATTGATTGTTTTGTAGAGCTGAACTGATTGGTAAACATAAAATGTGAAGTTTTCAGTAAAATTAACTGAGTAGAAGCTAGAAACCTTTTTCCCAAAAGATGGGAAATTTTATGAACACCTTTTATGGATTTTCTCTGCAACCACTTAACTTAGGTTAATGATTCAAAATATCGTATTATTTTTTTATCTCTGTAAAATATAAAAACCAAAATTGTATGGATTTAAATTTTTATAGCTAAAATTTTAAAAAAAAACTTGTTTTTAGACAATTTATAACCCCTACATTTCCCTTTTTGGCATCCTGGTTTATTATTATTTTCTCTTCGCACATTTACAGATAAATATTTAAGATATAAAAATCCGAGCATAAAATAAAATACGATTATTTATATAAGGGTTACAAATGTGGGAGTAAAGGTTAGCGTGGGAGCAGGTGGTTTTCCGGGAACTTTAACTTAATTGACTCAGCGATCTATTGTTATTGTTATAGTCCATTACAAGGTTGGCTTCTCCCGGCCCGAACTGTTTTTCTATCAAAATACACTTTTATTTATACTCCATATCATTTTATAGTTAAGTTTTCAAAATATTAATTAACTGGTCTCAAATAAAACAGTTTGATATAAAATATATATTAATTCATAAGTATACTTTATTTTTCCTAAAAATTACTTCTTAAAGGTCAAATAAATTGTTCAAAAGGTTTTTGAATTATTATTTATTAGATACTAAATCATTCAATCATTCTAAAACCATAATGAACTCTGTTTTAATTTTTCTACGTGGTACTCGGTCGTTGTGAATTTCTCTTGATAATACCTTTAACAGATCCTAGAATCTTATATAATTTTACTCAGGTTCGAATATTTTTAGCAAATTTGTAATTTTTTAAGAATGTTCTACATTTTCAACTCGCTTCCTTGCCATATTTTGTACTGTGAAATATCACTAAAGACCAATAAAGACTTTGAGCACCAACCTAACGCTATACAAACAGTAAATGGCAAAAAAAAATTGTATTTCTGTCAATCAAACTCACAGAAAAGCTCATTTAAAATTTATGAATAACTGTGTATTGGCTGCAGGATGGGTTAGCCTGGTTCTTAAGTCCACTATAGCTTTTAAGTCGTCAGTTTGAAAGTGGTATATAATTTTACACTATGAAGTTTGAACAAAATAATTCCATACGAATATGTAAGAATAATATACATAATTATAACACAATTAAAATGTCAATTAAAGAAGAATATATGTACTGCTTATAAGTAAGTAACACAACAAATTATCTATGCTGCGTTTATTCACTATTCAAATTTACGGTCAAGCATTTACGGTATACAGCTCCTACAGTGCAATAGAGTTCAGTTATGTTGCCACATTTATCTCTCACGTTTTATTGTAAAACTCCACAAAAATACTCTTCCGCTGCTGCTCTTTTTCTCATTTGTTTACTCTGTTTGTTGGAGCGTAATTTTGTCACTAGCTGTGATGAGGATGTTATGGGGAAATCGGTTAACCGTTTTTATAATACTGGTAATGTAGGTATGGTTTTTTTTAATTTAATTGTTATTATTATTGTAATGTCTATGTTGAAAAACTCCTAAATATTATTGTTTGAATTTTTTTAATTAAAATTTAAATATTTATAAAATGTTTTGTGACACATATCTAAATTTTAAACACCCAAAATTGTTGTTCAACACGTTCTTGTACCACTTATGTTTATTTTTTTCCAGTCATTTATCTTGCTTATTAATTCGTATGGTGTTTTAGTGTTACGTCATGGTAAAACAGTAAGAATATAACTAATCATAATATTATTTTTAATATATTTTATTCTAAAATAAACCTTTTAAATAACCTAAGGTTGGTACGAAATGTTTAAATCATAAACACTATAACAAAATTCTAACCCTGTAATGATTTCCCTGTAATGAACCCTGTAATCGTGAAAACACGATTTTTATATTCACTTTTAAGAAGGAACCAAACCTTTTGTATGGATTTAAATGAGTGATTAAATCAAACAATCGCCTGTCTATTCCCTGAAATCAGTTTTGAGGTTTTCAAACCACAGGCTGATGTGGCTAATAAAGGATCAATAGATAGAAACAACCCTACAAACCGGATTGCATATCCCTTACCCCTCACTACCCCTTTAGAAACCTAATAAACGACCGAGGGAACTAATTTGGGTTAAATAGGAGGACGTGTAGGCCTAACTTATAAACGCTCGTATTTCCATATAAATGGTACAAATAAAAGGGGTTGAAGACATAATTTGTTCTAAAAAAACGTAATTCTAGAAAACTGTCATCGGTTTATGTAAATTATCACAACAATTTCGAGATTTAACAGCTGCTTTAGAAATCCTATTTTCAAATTAATTGTGACTATTTTTGTTGTCTTCATAAATTCTAAAATACAAAATTAAATTGTCCTTTTAAACTTTCCACAGTATTTTTTATAACCTAATTGATGTAAATTAAATTAATAACTTTATACCCATCAAAATATATAACTTTCAAAAATTTATTGTATAGCTTTAAACAATAACAGTTTAATAAATATAACGTAATAAACTAACGAACAATTTTACTATCATTAAGACTTTTTACTTATTTTATTATGTAATAGAAAATAAGTTTAATTAACAAAGCATCACAAACAATTTTGACAGTTGTACAAATTATTTAACATGCTGAACTGACCTATTAGCTTTACATAATAATGTTATAACTATATTAATCATAGCTCTACTGAAAACAATATTTACAGGCATTTTGTTTATAATTAAAAGTAAAATAGAGTAGCATTTATATGGATTAACTCATACAAATATGACAAATAAATTTAAATTTATAAAGAAAACCTTTTGGTTTAGTGAGAATAGTTCATTAATAGTGATATATGTTACTGAAATGAAATATAGTTAGACATCGTGAGTTGGATGGGAATTGGAAGGAGATGAAAACTTCATGCTATAAATTCTCCCACACGATACATGCTTAATTGTGAGCCATTTAGTCTGTTTGTACATGTTGTCCGGCTATTCAGCCATTTATCAACGATTCGCCCGCAACTCTGTTTAGATCTATTTGGAAATATTCTATATTTTAACATGTAAGTTAGTTTAGTTTGTAAAGTAAAACTACAAGTATCGAAACAGAATTATATCGGTTTCAGACAGTTCTTAAAAAAATTATACGTTATTTGCGTATACAAGGCCAGACTATCGGGTATGGACAAGCGTTTCCCAGCTCAACAAATTTTCATTAAAAGGTAATTTTGATTTTTCAATTTGGAATTTAATTACTAAAACAAGTCTCAGTAATGAACATTTTAATAATATACCAATAGTTAACTTTTCAAAATCATCATAATATCACAAATTAAGAATTGATTTGCCCTTTGTTTTCACCCGTATAGATTTGCACAGTTTTCACACTAACGATTGGTTTCGCCTTGAAAAACCACAAATAGCCTTGATACAACAAAGGTATTCAAGACAATTAAGTTGTCTTTATTAAACTTAAACGGGTAACAATTATGTTCAATAAAATTTGAACAAGCATTATTTTCCTGATCAACATGTAACTCATTATTTTATAAATCCAGAATAAACTAGCCCTAAAACGTCATATCAGACTTATTTAGAGATCGCAACATAGTTCGGTTCCAACCAATGATACAGTAGTGAAAATTTATACAGGATATATCATCGAGGATGTGACTCTGTTTGACTTTGATTACTGGTCCATGATTGAACAGTCAACAGTGTTCAAACCAGCTACCCTGGTTAACTAGATGCTTGATGTGATTTGTAATTTAAGATTTTCTATCACAACTTTTTATATCTCATTATCAATAGCGTGCACTAGGTTTGCATTGTTAATAAAAATGGATAGTACTTAAAGTTGATGTTGTTTTTCCTAATCACGTTAACAAACACACTCAACACTTTCTTAAGAAAAATGTATAAAATGTAAAGTTTTACGTGGATCTGAAGATGACGAATTATTTTAGTAGAAACGCGAAATAATCTAGGATCACGAGGCATATCGCAGGTATTTAAAATTTATTGCAAAAATAGTACCTTTTTAAGTTTTACGTTTGGTCCCCTACTAGTGTCTTATAATTTTCTAAGAAAACCGTAGGGTAAAATTGTTGGATGTATTATGAAAAGGTTTCATTCATTGTTGCTGGATTAGGAAACCCCAGCAAAGCTGCTAGGCACGGCTTCCTGCGGGAATTTTGCGCAGGTTACCGGAAGAATAGGATATAGCAGGAAAAGAAAGGGTGGCATGGGACGGCAGCCAAATTGACCCTTCAGAGGGCCAACTCCCATGCCCCTGTGACAGTGTGATGAAGTTCAAACAGGGGACCCTCATTCTGCCCTATAACTGGTAAACTCAACTGACAGGGTATCCATGTGCAACAGCCAGGTATCCATGTACAGCATCCAGGGACCATACATTTTTAGGTTGGGGACCAAAGCCGGAGTTTCCGTCCCCAGCCGCTGCAAATGGAGGGACCAAAGGTAAAAGGGAAGTTTGTCATAATGTGCAGCCAAAAGACTTACAGTATGTAATGACAACTTTATTTGCTGTACCGAATGTCAGCCTCAAAACTGGTACAGACCAGTTTTAAGGTCGTCCTGTGACATGAAAAGGTCATAAAGCCAAGATGTTAACAAGGTAATATTTTACTGTAAATGTAGATTAGCGGTTCTTAATTTCCCGCGATTTTATATACATACATTTTATATTTTAAACACATGAAAATAAAGTAGATATTGAAATTATAGTTTGGTTTGGGTACACGTTTGCTAAAATATAAAGTAATTACTCATCATTAAATACACATCACAAAGTAATACACATCATGTATTTTTTACTTCCAATAACACTGCGATTATCTAATAAATACAACAAATAAATTCACGATGTAAATTTACTTCTTTTTTAAAATGTAGTTATAGGAAATGGAAAACAAAATACGTAAATGACATTGAAACTTATATGTTGAACTTGAATTTATTAGTATTTTTTGTCTCAGTTGTAAATTTGACAATCTGGGATGAGACAAAACGGCTTCTACGTGATCCTTTGAATTTGTCTAACCTTTTACTGTTTCAAATAGTACAAATTAAAATTTCTATCCGGAAAAGATAGACTGACAAAATCACCTTATTTAAAGTTTTAATATAAAAAAATGTAGAAAATGTACAAATTTCAAGTTCAAATTTAATTTTTTATCTACTGTATACTGTATACTTATTTACGTATATTATTAACTGTTGTTTAAAGTGTCGTCCTCTTAACAACGTAACACGTAAAAACGTGACACAATTTTCTGTAGTTTGTTAATTTTAAATGAAAATATTATCTTAAAAAATAGATCAGAAGTATTACAACCAACTCTGTGAGAAATGAAAATAACAATATATCTCTGAGTCTATTAAGATTAAGTCCGCAGACCATCTGCTTTGTTTTCACACTTGCGCACAAATATTTTTTTAATGTAAGATAGAGGAAGCATAAAAATTATGTTAATTTAACTATTTAATTTTATATTTATAATACCTAATTATTTTATCTCTAAAAAGTTCAATGAGCCAATCTTAAAACATAAGAGGCCGCTCACAATTTTACACATTTAGGTAATCGTTTACCTCTGTTGTGTGTATTGTACTTATCCTATTTTTAACGCAAAAAAATATTTTAAGGTGTAGGGCTCAAAGAAATTCTCACATTGTTTGCTTTTGTGTTGACAAGGAATACGGTTATGCAAAGTTACATCTGCTAAAAAACTTAACAATATAAAAAATAAAAATAAAAAATAAAATTAATATTAAATTAATTTAATTATTTAAAGAATATAATTTGCTAAACTAATAACTGCGTATTAGTTTAGTTTAATTGCTTTTTACAAGGCTGCTACGTTTAATATAAATATAAATATTATTTAATTATAATTATTAAAATATACCCAAAACAATGTAATATATTAATTTCTAGTGGCTAATTCTTTAGCTACGCACTCCACTTCAAACTGAGAAAACTATAAAGTTGTTACATTTTAATTTTGTTTTTATTTGAAATAAGCTGGGAAATTAATAATTATGATATAACCTACTAACTTTGGTGTATTATCAAAATATTTAGTGTTATTTTATTAAATATTTTTATTTTATTTTCAAACTGAGAAAACTATAAAGTTGTTACATTTTAATTTTGTTTTTATTTGAAATAAGCTGGGAAATTAACAATTAAGATATAACCTACTAACTTTGGTGTATTATCAAAATATTTAGTGTTATTTTATTAAATACATTTATAATAATACTAAAGGCCAAAGTAGTTATCTTAACCCATTTAACCCGGTTATGTAACGCATGTATATGCTATGACCAACTATTTCAATATCTATAAATAGATTGTACTACAATAGTTCTACTAGATGACTAATTATACACTGTACTAATATCGGTTAATATTTTTAATTGTAGTACTTAAAGAGATCCCCTAAAAAATCAATAGATCGCTTGATAACTACACATTTATTTGTTTCAACGTTGTTCTATGAAACATAGTTTTTTAGCTATGAAATAAAATAGGTCTATCAATATTTCAATAAAAAAAATGTTTAATTGACAAGACTTATCAGTATCAACGATTTTTACAGTCGTCTAGGTCCAATTTAAAATTCTCCATTTTTATAAAAATATATTCAATAGTATTACGAACTTAATTTTAATTTGTATTACAATATTACACCAAATCACCTTATTTATTATTTACAGCTTATTTATTGATGTCATAATTAAAGTTTTGTTGTCGATCTGACATGACGATATATTTGATAATAAAAGTTTATTATTATCTTTATTACCGTTTCAATAAAAAATTAATTTTTATTGGAATTTTATGTTTTTATCTCACAGTTCAAAATTAAAATTATTTCCAATAATGACCTCCTAGTGCAGTATATTTTTTCTGATTTTCATTCACTTTGGTTGTAGTGCCAAAATAAAAATATTAACTCAAATAAAACACATTATTGTAATATGAGGTAAAATATAAAGGTTAGGTGTTATTATTATTTCTTTGAAATTTCTTAATTTAGAAGTACTGTATTTAATTTCATATAATGTTTGCAAAAAACCCTCAATGTATGAGATCTCTTAAAAATCGAAGTTGTATATTCCTTTTTTCGAACGAAAATTTGCGGAAGTGTAGATAACTTCGGGAAGTTGTTAGTTCCCTCGAAAGCTTAGATTGTCAACTGACAGCCCGCTTAATTTCAAGACTTCTTTCCTAAAGTTTCTATATTGACGCAATCTCCCAAACTGGCCAAGTTTAAACTGAGTTCAGGCTGGGAAAATTACTTTAATGTGGAGTACAAAGGGGAAGTTTCTTTGGTAGTTAGGGAATTTCATTCAGACGAAAATATTGTTATTTCGTTACTGTAAGTCTTTGACGCGCTGCAAAGACGTGCGTGTATTTCTATTTTGCTTTATACAAATAATAAAAATAAAACTTTACGAACTAAATAATAATGTTTAATCAAATGTGGAAATTATATAAATTTTAAGAAAGCTATAAACAATGTAATACTCACAAGTGTAGTATTTGTTCAGTTTTGGAAATAAGAAAGATTAATAGGTTTGGACTAACTCCGCTCTTGACTAAGATCGGGGGTGATGCATCGCCTAGGGCAGGGGAGGGAGGGGTTGAGGGTTGTTTAAGCCAGATTATTGGGTTACTTGTAATCTTAGTCCTTAATTAACAGCATTAGACCCAGACTCGGGCACTTGCTTCCTACAGACATTAATAGTGCAAACTTACAGAAATAGATGACAAATGTTTAGGGTTCTTTATTGATTATTGTTTATGGAAACTTATTTTGTTTACAATTTGATTACTTTATGATACTGTCAAAAACAACTTAATATTCTGAAAATATTGTGTTATCTATAAAAAATTAAAAATATTTTCTGAAATAACTATGAAAAACCCAACAGTCACAGATATTAACCTCCTGTATTTAAATAGTTTAGTTTTTATATAGTTTATATTTTAAAGGCTTAAGGAAAAAACATATTTTTTGACAGCAATTTTACTGAACATTTTTATTATAAAAAATTATATCAGAAATAACTCTATCCAGCGAAGATTCCCCCATATAAATAAGTTATGTAATGGGAGACATTCTCAACCAGAACTAAAAAATTTCCATATACAAACATTTGTTACTGTATTAACTATTTATTACAATTATAAAAAAAAACGAGCACATAATAAAATTTTACTTTAAGAAGGAAACAAAATCTTGGTTTGTTAAATTTAAAAACAACTAAAGAAATTACAAAATAACTTAGTTAAAACAAATGCTATTTATTTTGTAATGTTTAAGCTTAGCTGCACAACAAGTTTTGATTCAGTTCTGTACTTGTAAATAAATTATGAACTTTCCAGAGACTTATAAACAATATTAATAATAACAAATCATAGCAATTTACCTATTTTTATATCACTTGTTATTTTTAAACAAAACATTAACTTACTAAATTTTGTCGTTTTATTTATTGTAAGTTTAAAACAGAACATGCCATAAATAGTTGCCATAAGTGTTATTGGCATCGTAAAAACAAGAATAGTTGGTGATCGCGAATATTACCTATTAGTGTAGCAACTTCACCACTTGTGCCAGAGTAAATAGTTTTGCCTGGTCCTAATTTATTTACGTGTACGAATTGTTATTTTTATTTTAGAAGACAAGTAATTTCCCATCGCAGTTAAAGTAATTTGTAAACATTACCTTAGTTGGGTTAAAAAATATAAATTAATATTTTGTTTTAAATTGCTTATTTTACATCACAAGATAATTTGTTTAAGAAATCACATAAATATACATTATTAATGTACACTTGATCAAAACTATAGTTTTTTCCTTTTATTTAACATACATGACGGAACGATGAAACGAGTAAAAACTGCAGCTGGACCGTAAGTGTCAGAGGTCGTGTGTGAAATGGCAAAATAAACAAAACAGAAAAATAACAAAGCAGTTACGCCTCGGGGTTCTATTTTCAGGAAAACGTGAAATATAGAAAGGAATTCCACTTCCCTACGTTGCATTGCCCAAATATAATCTGCAACCTTTGTTTTTAAAATCAACGTACGTATCTACAAATAAGTTTTGACAAATTATTATATATTATTTGACAATTATAATTATTATAATTACGTTTTTTATGATTTTTTATTTATTTTTGAAGCTATTAACAATTAGAATACTTAGTCGTGATTGACTCTCATGTAAATAAATGGTTTAAATCTATTATATTAATAAAGATTTATAGAGTAAGTAAAATATTATTAGTGTAGGTGTCAAGAAGATTAATTTTCTTCAGCCAAACTAGCGTAATATGGAGAGTGTCATTTTATTTTTGCCAAAAATGTTTACAGCGTTAAGCAAAATTATACCTAGTTTTACGGTATATTTAAATAAACGGTATCACGAAAGTGACTCATACTTTTTCCCTTTTAGTCCAACTTTAACGAATAAGTTACTTTTTATTTACTAAATATAAATTACAGATCACAGCCTAATGTACAGAAAATCTTGTAAACAAGTTGTTTTCAAAAACATCCACCCAAATCCCGGTTTTGGAGGCACTATAGAATCCATTGCTTCACACGGGGTTTTAAGAGGGGAAATGCCCCCTATTCCCCTCCCCTCCAGGGTTATTAAGGGGCAACATATTTCGAATTTCTTCTCTTGGTCAATGCTAACTTGACAAGAATACCAAGTTTGAACGAAATTGATCAGTAAATAAGAGATAAATAGTTATTTTTGTATTTGCATAAGAATAACATTGGACAACGTACTGCGTTTACCGCAAACTGAAAATTTAAATTTTCCCCGCAACCAGCAATCGTAGAATAGTAATTCAAAATACTAAATTATTTAGTTTTTTGAGCTCTTTTTAATGGTGAATACTAATATTTTTTATATTTATGTTTTTTTATGAAAAATTAAAAAATAAATGAATTTTTGATGTTATAAGTCCTGTAATATCTCAACCCGAATTTTTACAGAAATGCGGGTGGTGTCATTTTGTTGGAAAACTAAAGCTCTACAAACTATTAAAGTTTAATTAAAATCGTTATTGGGGTTTTTGATAAATCTTGATTTTTCATATTTTTCGGCGGTTTTTGGGGGATAATTACCCTTAAAAATAAAAAATTCAAAAAATGAAAAAATTACCTGCAGATTATGCGGATTAGTACCCACATACCAAATTTCATCAAAATCGGCCATTTGGTTAGGGCTCCTAGCTCTGTACACATCCAGCATACATTCAGACAGACAGACAGATAGACAGACAGACATCTCGTAAAAGTCACTTTTTTGGATTCAGGAAGCACCAAAACGAATATTTCCACTAACAACTCAAATCCGAAAATTTTGACGAAAACAATACTTTCTCCATATACTATGTATAAGGGGAGAAAGTAAAAAACAGAAGTCTACAGGAATTACTCAAATTATAGCTCATGTTAGTCTGAGTTGTTTAAAAAGTATATAATCTCTTACAAACTAAATGTTCTTAGAGATTTGTATGCACGCGAAAATGGCTGGACAATAGTCGACAAGTTAACTTCAACTGGTAGGTTAATTCCATGCCTGTTAAGTAACTGTACACTACTTGTAATCAGGTTTTTAGCTTATTAATCGTGTTAAGTGTCATTTATTTTGCCCGCAGAGTAACCTTATAAAAAATATACTTTTCTATATTATTGCAAATTTTAATAAATATCACAACAAAAATCAATTTTGTAAAGTTGTTGTCTTGTATTTTCTCAAGAACAGTAAGATAGCCTCAATCTCCTTCAGTGTTATTTCAAAAACGTTGAGTAGAGAGTTAGCGTTTAATGCTCATACGTGTGATGGTTCCATTGACACAAATTGCAGAGTTAACGTCGTAAGTTAATTGCTCGATGTGATGTGTTATAAAGTAAATCTTGAACTCCTCTTTGTCAACATAACTTGCCACTTTCTGAAAACTGTTTGAGCTAAAGCTCAGAGTACGTTATACGCTCACTAAACATTGGTCCCAACTTTTACAAATCAATACACTAAAACACGTATCACAGAATATCTTTATCAGATAGTAGCAAACACTGGTAAGCTGGTTAATAAAATTATAGAAATTTACCTTTATTAACAAAATGAGTAAGTGACTAGATTTAAACTGCACAATTCATAATATGCAAGCAATCATAAACTCTTGTCTTATGAAGCTAATGTGTCTGTCGTTAGAAGATATTGTGATTTTAAAACAAAATTCATCCAATTGTGTTTCAAACGAACAGTATCCGTACAGATTAATTTTTTCTTGATTTTCTTCCTGTATTTCCAAAACGATATTAAAACCATTTATTTAGACAGTACAACCATTTCAGACCTACACAAACACTGTAAACGTAGCCTTCACAGCCACAGCCAATACCATACCTCGTGAGGCAGACGGCCCTGACGGTGGTCGGTTCTGGTCAGACCCTTCAATTACATATGCGCCGACCCTGATAAGGCGCGAGATCTTGTCCAGATAGCAGCCAATGTCTTCATTACGTGGCGCGTTATTAATACCGGTGTTTTATCAGCTGGGTAAACTACAACGTCGTCGTGTCCTCCGAGATGACGTCTCCTGATAAGACAGGATGGTAATGCAATAGCCAGGACCAAAGGACTTTGTGCAGTGGGACTAACTAGGTATAAACTAGGTGAAATACAATAATTTTGACCGTCTGATGCTTTAGCAGCGTTTTAATATGGGGGTCATTGAAACAAGGTTGGTTGGTACAATGTTAAAAAAATTGTAATGGTCTGTAAAAAATGTGATGTTTTGCACTAAGGTGCTACTATAATTTCAAACGGATTTGTAATGTTAGTTAAATAGATATTGCTTAATTTACAGAAACGTCATTCTTGTTGCACGGACTTTAATTTTTAAACCCTCCAAAATTTGAGAGTTAATAACATGCCATGGCTTTCAGACTACTAATATGATCAACCATCAACCATCAAATAACTTGTGTACTATGATGTAAACGTTACTTTTTGAATTATTAACATCTTTTTGAGGCATTCAAGAGAAAAATTAACATAATGGTAAGGAAGTTTAGGATTTTTTAACCAAAACGAGTTGTATCAAAAGGTCTTTTAGTTAGGAATTAATTAAAAATGTTACTCCTTCTAAGATTTAATAGATATTTTATTCCCTTAAAAATAAATGGACAACAATTAGGAGTTATTCTTCCCCAAACCTTAAATTTGATTCTGAAGTACAGGAGCAGCCACATTAGTAAAAATCGTAACATACTACGTTATACCATCTACCATGGGACGAAAAAAGAGTCAAAATAATTCATATATTAAATAATTTTACATAAACATGCGTTCATCGCTTACTCAAATTTATTTTATGGTTTGTTATGTTTTACTAATGGTAACGCACTAAAGCATTATCCGTGGCAACATTAGTAGCTTAACTTTAAAACTCGATATAATTAATACCCAGATACCAATAAACTTGTTTCTTCTTGTGCTTCAAAAACAACAGTTTTCAACATATGCATTGAGATTCTTAAGTTGTTCTTTCTACTCCTTTGATTAAAAAGTATAGTTTTGATGATCTTTTTTGTCCTAGGACAAAAACATAATTTGCTGACACTTTTGGTCGAGGTCATCAGCTGTTAAACATGAATTGATCAAAATTATTCACCTTTTAAACCATACAAACTTATGTAGAGTAGATTTTGTTTAGAGTGGAAAGTCTAATATGGAAACAAACTTTTGAGGGTAAACAGTTTAACAAAATTTAGTTTTTGTGAAATTGTTATCATAATATTGTTTGCAGTATAACGACTAATTAAAGTTCATCACCAGGACCAAAAGTGGCTTTTCAATCCTCACTCATTTCCCATTCTTGAAACAACTTGAAATCGTATCGAAAAGCTTCACTTTTAGTTTTAGTTATTAAATATTATTAAAATAACAGACTTTATTACAGTACTACGATAAAGTTTTGAAACATTTAATTTGTTTTCGATTTTTAGTAAAACCCAAAAGAATCATGTTGGTAGTAAAACCTTGAGTATTTATAGAATCAAAATACGATGCCATTCTAGTCGAAAACAACTTCAGTAAATGCACATCATACTCTGCAAAATAAAAAAAGTGGAACGAAAATCGAGTTGGTCGGGCCAAAGTTTGATGGCATAATCTACATAAACCAAAGCATCTTCGCCGACCGATTGAGCAGGAGGGAATATGCTTTCCCCTCTGCCAATAATGTAGACTTTATGCACCCTCTATCGGATATCCGAGAAATCATCTGCTTTTCACATCAAACTTTCATGAAAACGGGGATGTAAAATGACCTTAGAAAGTGCTCTCTTAAGATGAATAAAACACTTTTCAACGAACCCATTTCAATTCATATCTGCGCAGTAAATGAACTACGATAATATTGTATTTTGCAATCTCCCATAGTTACTTTTGATTGCTGAAAATTTTATTTTAACAACGAAGCTTTATTTTATAAAAAAATAAACTGTTTTATCGCTTGAATTTAGTGCATAGTAGCCGTATCGAATAGGATTTCACTACTTGTTTTTCTACTTAAATTATCTGTTAACGTTAAATTACACCAAACTAGATTCTTCAATCATCCTGAAAATATTAAAAGTTTGATCAACCATCAAATAACTTGTGTACTATGATGTAAACGTTACTTTTTTGAATTATTCACATCTTTTTTGAGCATAGATGAAGTTTTTCGATCAGTAATCCGTCAAGTCTTTTCTCCTACTATGAATGGCTGTAATGTTTTAAACATGACAATAATGAATGGTATTTGGCCATTAGAACAACGTAAAGATTTTTATTTTAAAAACACATTTAGCCCATTGGTCAGCATGAAAGTCGAACCAACATGAAACGTTGAAGCCCCAAGTTAAACTTGTGTTTATTGGCAGTAATTAGGTTACAAGAGTCTTCGAATCCCACAAGTTGACCTCAGGGCGTCAACTTGCCTGGAACTTAACTCGGCTAACTTGCAAATTACCGACTAACTTTTAGTTCAGCCACTTAGCCATTTGCCACGATTAAAGTACTATTGAGAAACTAAAAACTGATGTAAGTGACATGTAAGTGTATACTTTTGATTAGAAATTATATCATTGTATGACTAGTACAGTTTAATACAATTTCAAATATAAAAATTATTGAAAAGTAATTCAAATACTAAATCATTTAAAATTTAATATTATTTCAGATTTATTGTGTTTTTCCTGAACATTAATATTTTCTTGCTAACTTTACGTATTTTTAATTTATTTTTCGATGTTACATAAATCGTTATTCTAAATGCTTCCAATTGTTTTCCTTGCGTAAACTATTGTCTCTTAACCTACATGGAAGAGATTTTTTTCCTCTTAATGTGTTCCTCTGATTTTTAAAGTTTATATGTAAAACTAAAGAACACAATAACGAATTATCGAGAGTTCATATGAGCTCTAGAATCAGGAATGTGCGACCTCGAGTAATACCAAATGCTTGTATTTATTGCTTACATTATTTTTAAAGTGTTTGAACAATTTGAACGGTCGAAGAAATACAACGGATGATCGCATATAAGGAAAATAAATTTGAAATGAATCTCTCAATTTGTAAAACTAAATCGACATTCTTGTCAGACCTTTTGCGTAGGGACCAAGTTAATGAAATATTCCGATATCAAGTTTTAACTTAATAAATTCAAATCAGTTTTATTTCATTGGGAAGATTGAATGAGCCTTTGGGGCTCGCTAATTCGCTTGTGGAACTTTGACTTAACCCTTTTAACATTATGCAAATGCGCCATGAATTGGTAAACGATGTCTGCGAACTTACAACTCTTTGGCAATAAGGGTTCTCCCTCCCTTCCCTCCACCACCCAAAAATGGCTGAGCTGGGGCAGTAATTGGCTTTGAAACTGGCTTTTAAATATTCAAAGGAAGACACGACAAGAGGGTGAAGACGCTTAACAACCTTTCAAAGAAATACGGAGATGTTTCTGAAATTTTTAGTATTAAAATTGCCTCATTACATGGCTTTTCCAGAGATGCAGTTATCTCAAGGGGAGTCTGCTTTGAAAAGTACATCGTGTAACACAGTTTATTATAAAGAGAGTATATTTAGAATCAAGTTAGTAACTGGATTGTGTTCCTCAGCTATGAAGTTATATCTTTAGGGACACTAGCAAAGTTTACCCGTCACAGAAATGTGTTAAGGTTTTTTTCATATATACTCGTACATAAAGTTTCACATACGTATTTGTACGCCAGACTTAAAGGCACTTGCTTTTTTCTGGAACTTGCATTACATGATTAGGTGTAACGTTACAGTTAACTTATGAGTTAAAATTAATGTAAACTATAATTGCCAATGCACAGTTTGCGCGTTGAATGTTTTGAGTTAACTGAATTTGACGCTGTAAGAAGGTGCCACCAGTCCATTGACAAATAAATAATTGAGAATTATTCATTGGAATATAATTTGTATAGTTTTAAATAGTTTGTTTATTTCTCTCATTTGGTGGTGAAAGTAATCATAAAAAGGATGCCTCAATTATTGCTTTTAGTGAAGTATTAAGAGGGATATAGCAAAAGAAAATATCATTCTTGAGAAAATAATATATAAAGAAAACAAATCAATGTAATACTGTATATATTATCTTATAAACTCAGTGCAAGTGATCTTTTTTAACTGTAGTGAAACGTTTATTTGTTTTTCTGAATGTTTGCCGAATTCTAAAACGAGATTTTAAGAAGCATATTTATTTGTAACTGAAAACTTAAATTAAATAGTATTAGCAAGTAAATCTTAAATCAAATCTTTAAATAACATCAGACAATAAAAAAAATATAATAAAACAATACCTTATCGAGAAATGTCCATACAACATTGAAAACTTTTAAAAATGAAAACAACAATGAAAATGTCGCATGAATTTAAAATCAAAGTTTTGTGGTTTCAAGTTTGGATGAGGATTGTTTTTTAAGATTCGAGGATTCAATTAACCAAAATTCGATCAATTATTATTAGCATTACATACTCGGTTTAGTGGCTTGAAGGGGCCAAAGCCCCTAACCATTGACTATATATTTATAGTCAATGCCATAACCTTTCTCCAATACTCTGCCTCATCTGATTTTCATGCTGAGGAAAATAGAACATAGTAGGATCACATGTTTTAATGCAAACAATGCGGATGTTTTAAAATCCCATGCTTTACTTATGGGGTATGTTTTACGTTATTTCCTGTTTGCTGGTAACTTTTTGTAAATACTGCCATTTTTCCCGAGTCCCTGGGATTGAGACCTTTAATTTGATACGTCTCCCATCATCCTGCGTTTTGCCAAACTCCCACAATTTTTGCTTAAACATTTCGCTTGCATAATTGTAATAAGATAGTCTTAACCATAATTTAGCTATGGCAATTAAGATGTTTACTAATAATAAAGTTAAGAAAATTTTAAAAGTAATATTCTTATAGATCACCAGGCTTAACCAGCATTAACATAAAATTATGAATTTTTGAAATATAAATCAAAAATAACTTTAAGAATCAGACTTTTTTAAAGTTCGGTTTTATAAATATTAAAATAGGTAATTCGTGTATCTGAGTTAAAATATTACAATGAATTCTCCCAAATGACAATGATGAGTTTATTTTAAATTAACTCAGTGACTTTATTTCAGGTTAATACTCGTTAGGGCGGTCGCGGAGCGCCTTTTGATCTTTTCTTAATACTCGTAAAACAGAAGATTGACATCCGCCCTCTAAAGTAAAGTGAAGAACGTATAAGCCATTAAAGGTATAATATCAATAATAGTTTTGATTATATCTTACTAAGCAACGTTTTCAAATTCATGTGCAACATATAAAACTTGTAAGATATGTATAGGATTAATGAAATTTGCGTTTTTTTGTTCAATATTTATTTACCTAATCTTATTTACAATAGCTTCACGCAAGGTAATCGTAGCTCAAACTCTTATTCAATTCAGTATTTATTTTTAATTCTAAATTTCATTTATACATCCACGTTTCAATTTTATATTTATAAATTGAATTATCTTCCAAAGGATTATTCAACGAGAACATTCTTTAGAAAATTCAACTGACTCAATTAATTTTGTACTTTTGAATATCTATAATTTGTATACTAAATGAAGGTATAAATGAGTTTGTTTTTTTTTAATTGCGGTTAATTAATAAATATTTAAAACATATATACTCTAATTCAAGGCATGATGCTTGATCTTTTTCTAAGCGCTCCATTTATGTAATTTTGTATTCTATTTAATTTTTGGGACGCATTTTTTATTGTGTTGCACGAGGACTTTTCATAAAAATTTTTCAAGAATCTCCTGCAACGCCTCTGGCGTTGGAAAAATATAGCTCTTCTAAGATAAAGTAAACACACCCTTAGGTTATACAAATCTTAATCTACATAATTATCTTGAGACCAAATAGATTTCTTCTTTTCAGTAGTCCAGAATGGAAAGTAAGACACCTGTTTAATCGTGAACATAGTCCAGTTGCTAATAAAAATGGATTGGAATTATCTTAAGTATGAACTCCTAAGGTTAGATAGTAGTTTTTTTACAGTTTTGCATAGTAATGATTCTTGAAAATGTTGATTTCTTAATACTTGTGCTCTTGCTTCCCAGCATCATTTTACATGGTAAAACAAACCTTTTGTACTTCATCTGCAAATGATTCGTGGTATTCAAATATATTTAATAGGTAAAATATCTGTTTTTAGATGTATACCCGAGTGCAAAAAGTATATAAAAAGTGAAATCGAACATTTATAAATTAAATGTATTTAGCGTGTACAACAAATTAGAATTGACAACATTTCAAATCAACCCACGTTCTCATGCTCAAATCAGAGTTCCTTCCAAATAATATCCCAAGTTTGGCGCAAGTTGGTGGAAGCGATGGGAGCTAAGGAGCGGGTGGTGAATTAAACATGTGCTGCGCCCTGGCGTCTACATCAGAACCTCACCTGTCGGCCGGGAGACTTAATGGAACCATATCTCTTACTCTTGTATCATCTGCCTTACACTATTGAATTTGGTTCAACGTTTCGAAGTTTATATGGAAAATATTCAATAAGAGTTGCCGAAATTATGGAAAAACACGACATCTATATCAGAAATTTATGTCGAGTGGGAATTTTTCATAAAAATATTTCTCTGAAGAAATTAATGTAACACTCTACATCTTTAAGCAAATATGTAGTCTAAAAGAATTAAGAATATACATGATTTAATTAGGTTTTAATTTAAAATATGTGTGTTTTATCAAGGCGCGTTACTATAAAGTAA
Source organism: Allygus modestus (assembly GCA_963675035.1). Classification (NCBI taxonomy): domain Eukaryota; kingdom Metazoa; phylum Arthropoda; class Insecta; order Hemiptera; family Cicadellidae; genus Allygus; species Allygus modestus. Next base: position 336,955,739 of record OY776112.1, on the reverse strand, counting down.
TCATGTTTGAGGTGAAATGTAAATTCTTTAAAGAATATCAAATAGCTAATAATAATTTAAATTCGTGAGACAAATATGCTACAATTGGTATATAGTGAATTCTGTAAGCGATTCCTAATGCGATTTAATCCAAATTTTAGTCTACATTGAATGACGGGTATTATGCTTCTCATTCTTAGTATTAATAGAGTAAATCTGTAAACATCTTTGGTATTCTTAACAAAAGTTTGTTTAGGAAAACAATAGCTAACATAAGTGTAAATTAAGTTTCTAATCCATTAATTGTAAACATTTTCACTGTTTAAATTGTAAATATCTAAACAAGAATGAAATGTGTGAAATATTATCCAGTATAAAAAACATACGTAATATTATCTCGAAAAAATTGTTTTGTTTACGAAACAAGTAAAGAATAGGCTTGTCCTTCTAATCGTTTAAGACCGCGAATATTTCCCGAATTAGTTTGTTCGGCATTTAAAGTCCCCCACCCATCACCCCCTCCCTCTCTACAAAACGAGTCTTGTCTGAAGGGTGAATACGATTATGATGTCTTCGCACAAAAGATCAGACGTGACTTTTCAATCTTTCCTTTTGAAGAATGTGCTCCACCTCAACTTATTGTATGAATTGAAGAATATTTTCGGTTTTAGCGAGTTGTTAATATTGTCAGATGTAGACGTGAAATTTTCGAAATTTGGTGTAAAATTCATTAGAAATTAACTAAAATATTACTCGATTTTTTTTATTGAAAAAATGTATACAAAACGATGAAAAGACACGATTCTCAACGTTTTTCTTCCAATTTTTGTTTTATTTTTATTTATTTACTGTATATTTGTTCGTATTTTGTATATCTGAATTCATACACGTTGATAATTTTATTTCTGACGTACAAATCTTTCATTTAAAGAATATAATTACATCCCCCCCCCAAAGAGTAAAGCAGTCACAGTAGAACAATGATCGGAATCGCTTTCCGACGATGTCTTCACTCAATTCTCCTGTCGGTAGTTTGTAAAGGAGGTTTCGATAGAGCGATAAAATTTTATATGTGGATCGTTTTTTGAGTTTTATGTCCCTCAAAATGTCGAGTATCAACTCGTCTGTCGACGTCATCGCGTGTCGCGGGATCTCGTCGGTCGTTCTAGCGAAAATAAATGTTTTATGGGTGGGGCAACTGACCTTTGTGTTCTTCGTTGTTTTTGACTTCAATGTAAATAAAAGACCAAACTGTGATTGAGGTTCTGTTACTAGTAACCAAATAATAAATTGTCTTTTAGAAATGGGACGGAATGAATAATTATTTGTGACAATTTTATATTATTTATTGGGAAGAATTTCAAAAACTTCATTATTTGGTTTACTATAAAACAAACATTAATTTTTTAGCTAGATATGACCAAGGCAGAGGAATAAATTCCAGCATTTAAGCCAACCTGACACGATACTTAATACGCCTACTTAACGTTAAAACACTAATTTGGGAATTTGTGTAATCAAACTGGAAATCCGCGGTATAGAATCAAAACATATAAATACCCCCGTCGCAGCAAACCTGCGTACTCAGCGAATTTCCAATGCAAATAATGGGTATCACTACTACCTAGAGCCACTTACCAAGTTTCACAAAAATACATTCATTAATAAGTGATGTATAGCATTTTATTTATTCTCTATAAGAATAACATTATAAATGAGTACGCAGGTTTGCTGCAACAAGGAAGATAAGATGTGTGTTTTTTTTGCAATTACCAATATAACTCAACCAGGTGAAGCTACATACCAAGTTTTATTAATTTAGGTTCATAACTAAGGGAGATATAAAACTTTACTTATTCTCCATATGAATAACATGGGGGCCGAGTATGCAGGTTTGCTGCTACCGGGAAAAATCAAAAAAACACTTTTTTGTGCTATTATCAATATACCACAACTAGTTGAAGCCACATACCAAGTTTCATCAATATACATACATAAATAATCAAATTATAACATTCTATTTATTCTCCATAAGGATAATATTGGATAACGTACTGTGTTTAGCACTTTGAATATCTCTGCAACGGTTGGACGTAAAACAACAATTAAAACGCCAAAATGATTGTTTTGTAGAGCTAAACTGATTGGTAGAAAGAAATGTGGAGTTTTTAGTGAAATTATCTGAGGAAAATCTAAAAACCGTATTCCCATAAGATTAACATGGGAAATTTTATGGACACATTTTTTGCCTTTTCTCCACAACCACTAAACCTAGCTTAATGATTCAAAATACTAAATTGTTTGTTTTTTTAAGCTCTAAAAAATGGTTATAACCAAAATCTAGTGTTTTTAAAATTTTAGGTTAAAAAGTTCAAAAAACTGATTTTTGGAAAATTTTAAACCCCCATAAAACCCCCTTCCCATAAACCGATCGATTTGGTTTTCGAACTTAAAGTCATAAATGTTACTCTCCACATTTGTGCCAAATTTCATAAAAATCGTGCGCTTCTTTCAAAATTTATCGCGGTAACGGACATATATATATATATATATATATATATATATATATATATATATATAGATATATATATATATCGATATATATATATACATATATATAAATTTGAACTAATAGTGTTTTTGGCATCTGGGGACCTCAAAACAAAAAGTTATCATGGTCTCGGGCTTAAGTCTTACCATGCCACCTACGGTAATAGCTTCTTCCCTATAGGGGAAATTCGCTAAAACCACAAAATCAACAATATTCAGTACAATTCCTACATTAGGTACAATTTAGCATATATTTCAAAAATCCCTAGGAGTTACACATGATGATTTTTTGCCGTTTAAGTTCCCATGTTTACAAAATGGAAGTGAAGATTTATTTAATCAGGGCCACCAGCCGGAAAAAGTTTTATTTTTATTTTTATAAAATTCGGCAAAAACGTGTTTGCTCTCTTCGATCTTCCTGTTGTAAATATTTCGCAAATTTTTTTGATTATTACGTTAGAATGCCTAGTTACCTTAACTTCGATAATAGATAGTCCCTATATCACACTACTTTCTCAAATATCGGGACTGCTTATGCAAGTCTTCACTGGCTGTTTTATTGTTACCTAAAGAAAACAAAGATAATTAGAGTTTTTCTGTTTAGTTTTGTCATACATATTGAAAAGTACACAAAAGACTGAGAGAAAAACATGTGAGTACAGTAAAATATGTATTGATGATTACTTAAATTTAAAAAAAGTTAGTTTTATTGCCTACTCCAAATCTAGACGAAGTCGTAGGCAGCTTTGGATCAACTACTAAGGAATGCAATTGACAGAGATTTCAGTGTGATCACGTTCCCTTCATGAATTAAACATCCTCGCTCCACAATATGAACGAGTTCCAACTTATCTGGGGTTGAGGTAGTTAACTTCGTACATCATTCCTTTACATATAACAAATATAGTATTATATTTACTATTGGTATCAAGTTCACTAGATAAGCCTACTAATATTGTAATTATCATATTAAAACTGAGTACCCTTGGATTATTTAATGTAATTTTTATATGACTAACATGTTTTGAACCTGTAAGATAATTTTTAAACTAAACAACTTGCCTAACCTAATAAAAATAATATAACGTTTAAAAATGATTTTTAATTTAAATTAATCAGCTGGGTTAAGTTTAAAGAAGCAGCATTACAGTTCTATACCTTAGTACCGGGGGGCCGAGCTTTGCTTGTGGAGGGCCAGTCAGTTTTTATAAGATGACTTGGAGTAATATTTCACCACTTCCCCCAGCTCATTATCAGATTTTTATAGCTCATTTTCCTCTTTTCTGAATTTTTAAGGTCACTCCAGTTTGAAATTTATAGCTCAATGTCCATTTGTTTTATTGCGGATATGACCACTCTATAAATGCAATCTTTACTCAACAATTTTAGTCACTGCTCTCAGGAAACAACATGTTAACAATAATTATAAACAACATGAGTATTACTTTGACAGTTGTCTGGTTGATTATGACCAGATGTTACAATTCTTTTACTTTGATTTTAAACTCCATAAGCCCAATGTTAATTATTTGAAACTTTCAAATTCGTTGTTTTACATAATTATATTTTCCCTGGGTATAAGACCTGTCTTTAACTTATTTTTATCCGAGAAACTAGTTATTTCCAACATTTGTTGGAAATCGTTGGTGCCCTTTTTTAAGATCAGAGTTGCAAGCAAGCACGCAACCAAGAAGCAAACCTTCCTCATAGGATTAGCAGACCCATTGCGGCTTCACCTGCGTAAACTACAAGTTGTGTGTGCTGCGTTCAGTGGTTAGCCCGTGGAACTACTACGAATCAAGATCACCTGTTTGAATTTGGATCAGCTCAAACGAAAGTGAATGCCATAAGTAATACATTGTAATTTTGAAGCCCCGTGGGGCAAAGCCCTATAGACATCAGTATGAAAACACTTTAACCTTCATATTTTATACCTACAGCATCAATGTACTAAATTTTACCCCTCTAGTATGCCGGGAAGCTTGAGGATTAGTGAAGAGTGAGTGAGAGCTTTGCCTTTTATAGGTTCAGTTTTCTAATTAGTTTAAATGTGGAGTTGCTCATTAGAATTTGATTATTAATTCAATTGTTTAGTTCTTCTTTATAGTTTAGAAATATATTCTTTTAATGCATTATTAAAAGATAAATAGATATATTATTTTCAATAATTAATTCTTTTTTTGCAGACAAATATTTAAATCTTTGGCGTATACACTATTATTGTTACGTTTTATTCCAGCCGTTTATATGTGAGGTTATTACGTAGCAAGTGCTCCACAAAGTTTCAATTCGTAGTTGTTTTATTTTTCCTTTTAAACGCTTGAATGTGTTCTTGGAAGCGTGGCTTTTCTTCCTTTTTGACCTATATTAAAACTGTTCCTAGCTGTGCATTTAATTTTAAATATTCCAGATTAACTGTAATCATTTACTATAAATATGATGAGCAACGTTAAACAAACTTTCTATAAAATATACGAATGCTTTACGTTTGTTGGATTACATTTACTATAGTATATGTAACATACTACATATAGTTTTTGTAAATATTCATACCTCTATGAATTAAGACTCAGTTTGTTAATCGGGTTACTATGTCGCAACAACAAAACGTATTTTTAAACAGCTTTTTTTACGAATTGTATATTAATGTTATACGGTTTTTTAAATAGTCCCCACGCTCCTAAAAAAATGTAATTAAGCAAGAATAAGCGTCCAGTTTGAAAACGATAAAATACTCCTAAGGTAGCAGAGCTATCACCCCCTCCCCTACACACCCCTTCGTTCCTCATATTTTACCCTCCGTACCCTCCTACTGTTATCAGAGGGTCATGAGGCCCTTGGGACCGCTTATCATGGGTGAACACCGTTTAACGAGGGCGCACCAGTCCTCGAGGCACTGACCAAACAAAACGGTGGTATAAAGATCGCTTTATATGTAAAAATAAATATGAACAGCAATGGAAGTAGTGGTGATTCTATTTCTAATACGTAACAATAAATAAACTGAAGCAATTTAAAGTTATTTCGTATCATTAGTTAAGTTAGATAATTATGTTAAAGTGAAACATTTTGTATACTTAGCATTTCGCGTTATCCCTTAAACTACGATCGTTTTATTTATATGATAATTCCTATGCTGATATAGATTACAACTCCCCTTGATTCAATGTTATATATCTTAACACAAAATAACATCGTATGTCGTTTAAAATATGTACATGACAAAATTAAGAAAGAAATGTTCTCTCAATTTTAAGTATATTGCTTGAGACGGTGCAAAAGTTGTTAAAATCGAAAAGACCATAAAATATAAATTGTATTTATTTAAAACAACCCCTTGTTATATTTAAAATCAATATTTTACTGTACATTCTATAAGTGAATTACAAAAGTCCAAAAACTGAGACAACTGTAAATTATTTCACTTAAATTGTTATTCTGATTGTAATGGACCTCCAGAAGTAGCGAACGACTCAATGTAGATGGAGAGATACGGCACTCAGGATATTCCTCCGACGTCCCCGGACATTGCCTTCGTCGCATTTCCCGCTGCAGTTGTTTATTGACTCTTCTCTTCCTCGCCCAATTGATTGTTCATTTGCTTTGCCAACTCTCACTGTCAAAATGTGTTTAGTTTATTTTCCTACGTTAAATAACATTTAACAATTTCCCCTGGTTTATTAGTTATTAGATCTATATATTAATAATATTCATTTAAGTTTTTCATACTTGAGAACTTTCGTAGGATATTTTCACTCTCACGTTTTCCTTTTTAGCGAATTTTCCCTGTAGAGAAGAAGCTATTACCGTAGGTCTCGAGTTAAGCCTGAGACCATTATAACTTTTCGTTTTGAGGTCCCCAGACGCCAAAAACACGATTCGTTCAAATTTTTATTTATGTGCATATATATATATATATATATATATATATATATATATGTTTATATATTTATATTTATATTTGTATATATATATATATATATATATATATATTTATATTATATGTGTCCGTAAGGACGATAACTCTCGTAAAAAAGGTCCGATCTTAATGAAATTTAGTACAAACGTGTAAAGTATCATTTATTTGAACGAGTTCGAAAACCAGACAAATCGTACCATCCGAAGGGGGATTTTGGGGGGTTTTGTATCCCAAAAAATTTTTTTTGAGGTTTTCACATGTAATTTTGATTTAAATCATTAACAAACACATTTAATTGACATTTTAATTTACACCACTGAATTCAGCTATAAAAACGAACAATTTGGTATTTTGATCATTGCTCAACTTCAAATGGTTACTGAGATATTGAAAGTGCTAGAAAACATAGTACGTTGTCCAATGTTATTCTTATGGAGAAAAAGAAAAATTTTACATCTTGCTTATTTATGAACATAAACTGACAACACTTGATATATGGCTTCATCTGGTTGTGGTTTGTTGTTTGCACAAAAAACCATTTTTTGCCTAAGGTTCCCGTAGCAGCAAACCTAGGTACTCTCGGTCCCCATGTTATTCTTATAGAGAATAATTCAAATGTTATATATTGCTTATTTATGAATGTATATGGATACAACTTGGTATGTGGCTTCACTTAGAAAAATTTCAAGGGTTCTATTGATATTTGGTAAAAACCCATTATTTTGTGTTCCTTGTTGCAGCAAACCTGCGTACTCATCCCCAATGTTATTCTTATGGAGAATAATTAATATGTTAAATATCGCCTATTTATGAATATATTTCTTATGAATCCTGGTAAGTGGCTAAATGTGATATTGAGACATATATATTCAAAGACAATTTGGTGAGTACGCAGGTTTGCTGCGACGGGGGTATTTTACTGATTAGAATATATCACAAAATAATTATTTAAGACGCCAACACACATTTTTGCGTTTGTTTGGATGAATAATAAATTATTATTCGTGTGGGATGAGTAAGATGTCTTGTTGGTTCTTGTTACTGATTGATCAACTGAACCTTAGCCAGGATTCTTGATAATAGCCTAATAAACAATTATAGCTCGGACCAGTTTCAAACTTTCACAAATGCTTTGATCTTGTTCAGGATCGATCCGGCAAATCTTATATTGTGATACATAGATACCAGAAAGAATATTTTTCCAAGACTTGTTCCAAAGGATCTTATAAATACTTTTATAAGAGTTTTATTGATTAACGTTGTTAAGAGTTGACATTAATAAAATATACGGCGGTTATTTTATCCATTGTCTATAAAGCTGTAATCATCAACCATTTTAAGTAACTGCATTCACATTCTCTAATTGGGCCTGATAATGACCGGTGTGACTGGTTGAAATCGATCACCATGTACCATATTTTTGTATATTTACCGTTTTGAATACAAGTACAAAATGTGTGCATATATGTTTTGTAGTGTTGTCAGACGTAGTTTATTATTTTCCTGATTAATTGTAACAACACGCATTAAGCTACTTAAGAAATTACTTTGAAGTATCAAGCAGTTTATGGTTTGAGTTATTGTCTTGATACAAATTTTATCCAAGTATAACACAACTAACTTGTGTTCTCCTTTTTCAGATTTCTTTAACCACTTTTATTGTTTATTTTTAACGAAAAACAGAAAACTAGTGTTTTAAGGATTTTGAACTATTTTCATTAAAATGAGTGACAGTATCCTATACGTTCATAGGGCAACTACCAACACTGCAATGTGGTCTGACCAAAAGGTCCAGTCCGTTAGTCCAGCAATCTCCGGAACCACGCTACTGACAAACTAATTGAAATAGTTCCCTAGATTAAAATAATTTCTGTTTTCGAGTTTCGATCTGAAAACGCCATCAGTCCCCCTTAAAGGTATGATGGAAGCCGCAATCAAATGATAGGATGAAGCGCACCGCCCCGCGCCCGTGGCGGACCTGGGTCAATTATAAAGGGCCGACCCCTTGCAGGGCTTGTTTAACAGTTTAATAACACTGATAGCGGTCACTCACGCTCCCTGGGACCGCACACGATGATCCTGAGTGTGGCGGAGCCCTTCACCTGCTGGGCGGTGAGGACTCAAGAGGAAGGCAAGGAGTCCGTCTGTTTATACAGCTGAATAACGGTATAGAGTAATAAAATGATCATAGACCCTATCTGTAAACGTTAACGTTTAATCTACTGTTTTTGGTTGTACCTTCTACCGACGAAATTACGTAGTTGGGCAAATAAAATATTTATTCATATTGCGTCTATGATTGAAGTTTGACTCGAACTAAAGAAGGTTTACAAACCTTTCCGTCATAAATCCCTGGTTTACTAGCACATTAGGTTCGGGGCTACTGTCCCATTATCAAATTTGGTATCAAAGATTAAAATTAGAACACATTGTCACAGTTTTTACACATTAACACAATCCAAATATATGTTTGTTTTATTCGTACCGTAAGTTTGTGTTGTGTTTACGTGTAAAAACTGTGACATTGTGTTCTTTTTTTAATTATTGACACCAGATTTGATAGTGTGACAGTAGTCCCAAAAATAGTTATCTGCTAGTAAATTAACGATTGACGATGGAAAGGTATGTAAATCTGCTTTATTTAGAGTAAAATGGACATGTATATTTTGAGAAATCTTACTTTAGCAATCTAGTTAATTCAGTTAGTCCTTAAAATCCGGATTTCGGATCCCGTAGGAATATCATCTGTTGTGACGATAAGGGTTAACCAAGCTAAAATATAACTGAGTATTCACCCAAAGGATTTCGTCGTGATTTTTTAAAACTGATTTCACATATTACACTACAAAATCGTTGGGATGAATCCTCAGTTATATTTTAGCTTGGTTGGCCCTTACAGTCCCAACTGATGATGGTCATACGGGAACCAAAATCCGGATTTTAAGGACTTACTGAATTAACTAGATTGCTAAGATTTCTCAAAATATACATATATATCAAGCAATCATGAATGATAAAATGAATAATTTTGTGGTAGTTTTTGAGTTTAAAGTTTCTTTGGGCCTAATATAAAACGGTCATACAACTTCGTAAACCATTTCAATTACAAGCTCATGTTCATATTGACTTTTACAATTTAAATTAAAAACATTAAAACTGAGAAATTAGACTGTAGTTATAGTAAGTTATGGATTAAAAATTAAGTTAAAACAAAAATTACTGAGTATCTTACTGTGAATTTGAGAATTCTTAATCAACGAATATCATACAACTTTGGTTTGCAAAACTTCTAATACAACACCCAGATTGTGATGTTACCAATTTCGTTGCTTAAAATGGTATTTTTTTAATTTAACAACATTGTTTTAACCTGCGTAAATACGACACTGACATGGAAGAAAAAGTTTACATGTTTGAGTTAACGCTACAGTCTACACGTGTTGTAACTCCGTCGGCACAATTTGTTTGCTGTGATTGTTTGTCAGACAAATGTTGAACAATCCGACACCGTTGAATTGAAAAGAGACAAAACTGGTTAGGAATTGGCACTGTTTCGTAACGAGAAGAGCAAATGAACAATCAGACCGCGTGATGGAACTGTGACAAAAGAGCCAATAAACAAAACAGCGGGAAATGTACAGGAAGTTTGACGAGCGCAGGAAATGACCTGCGCGGAGCATAAATGACTCCCATTGACCGATGACTGCAATTTCATGTGTGGTACTCACTGAACCGTTTCACAGTGCGATGATCATGTCGTAGATATTTAAATAGCATGCACAATTTAAAATAATATTAAAATATTCTTTATGCATTTTATATATTCGTCCAATCGAACGTATTTTCAATAAATATATTGAAAGAAAGTAATTTTAATTTACTTATTTGGTTTTACAAACTGTTTCTAAATAGAAAATATATTATGTAGCTTTATATCCATTGAATAAACATTTCATTTTTAAAGCCGAGTAAGGTATGTTCAGTTATTTTTCTTAATTTGTATACTTTTGGGGATTATAAAGGTATATTCTAAAAAATATGACACTAAAGTCATATTATCATAATTGTTTTGTTTGTGTTGTGTAGGTAACATATTGATGTATCAGATTTAATAAAATATTGAACGTCAAAATTTGACACAGTGGAATTCCTATTCGATTACGTACGTTTTCATATGTACAACAGTTTACGAACTTTTTTAACTCTTTGGAGATAAATCAGTGTTTAAAAAACAAAAGTTAATATTTTAAAACTTGTCTGATAAATCGTTTGAGACATTTCTTTGTTTGACAACATGACCCTGAAGCTTTGTCAGAAGAAGGTAGTAGGTGAAGAGAAAACGATTATTTCGCTCTTGTATGGATGAAGGACCTCCCTTCTGTAGTATAATAATCCTCGAAGAGGTTAAGAAAGGCTATAAATATAACGAGGGAAATACTCAAAATGTATAACTTTGTGAGGATTGTCATTTTCTAACTTTGCTTGTTTTTAATCACCTTTTAAGGTTTCAACGCAACTAAGACCTATTACTAACTAAAGCGGTGAATGTGAATTAAATGTGAGTTAAAAATGAGTGAATAACTACGAACAACTGATTCTTTAGTCATAATCATTTATTAATGCCCACTAGCCAAAGAAGCTGGATCCAAGTTCGAATCTTCTCAAGATATTTTGATTTTGCTCAGGATCGATCTCGTAACCTCAGACCTTGAGTGAAAACTCTAACCACTGCACGATCCAGCCAATATAAATAACTGTTTTGTTAGTATGATATGTGTTGCAGTATATCACTTTGTGTAAAAAATAATCAACGATAAGAATTTAACTACCATTTAGATCGTCTAATAGTCTGGAAATTAAGTTTAAAGTTGGAATTAAGTTGCTAAATAGTTTATTTCACAACTAGTAGGAAAAATGTGATTTTTCTTGGGCCGAGTCGTATTTAAATTCCGAGTCCTAGACGAGCAATTTAAAGAGAACGAGCACCAGGGAAAATCATTTTCCCACGAGTTTTGAACACTATTTTTCACGATACTACAGCAAAAAATTATTTTATACAACAGCAAAAAATGAACAAAAGACGAAGTAAAGTAAACACAACAACCAACACAATGTTTTAAACAGATGGGCATTATTTCAATATTGTATTGTATTGTTAGGCTGATTTACAATCAGCTGATTTTTCCTCACTAGTGAGAATATAATCTTTCCTCACTAGTGGTGATATGACGAACTTTACCTGACAATATATGCAATGGAAAAACAGCTGATATTCCAATAGTATCGTGAAAAGAATTGTACAATGTTTTCTTGATCATTGTGTTTTATAGGCTTTTTTATGTTTTGGGATTTTAAATATCTTAATATTTGGAATTGTAAATACTAATTTCAATATTTAATTTCATCATAAGTAATTCAAATTGGCAAATGAAATAATATGCATAAAATATGAAGGCGTAACCTTCTCAAACCTTGGACTTGCAACCCCGCCCGCGTACTGGGGCAGCGTATGTTTAATTCATGAAACGAACGTGCTCATACTCCTATCACTTTGTGACTTCTTTCTAACCTAACTAAAGCCATAATTATACCTTCTCTATTGTTACTATTCTCCAAGTTCTTTTAATTCCAACTAGATGTTATCATTTTGTTTCATTAAATTTATTATCAAATACAATACATTTGCAATTTAAATATATATTAGTTGTGCAAGATCTGCGATGGCTAAGTCATCCTACTGTAATTTCTTATTATTGTTACTGTTATTTTTACTGCTACCCTTCTAACAACTGATTTTGACAGTAGTAAGGCAGCACTATAAATGTAAGGGTAATACAACATTGTCTTTGTATTATTCACATCACCCACTTTTGTCAAACTTTCGTACATTTATAAATGTCGTATAAACCCCCGTAGCAGCAAACCTGCATACTCAGCAAATTTCCAATGCATATCAATTTATCTTAATACCACATAAAGCCACATAACAAGTTTCATTAATATACATTCATAAATAAACGATTTATGACATATTAATTATTCTCCATAAGAATAACATGGCGGCTGAGTATGCAGGTTTGCTGAAATAAGGAACACTAAAAATGGGTTTTTATACAAATACCAATATAACTCAACTAGGGAAAGCCACATACCAAGTTCTATTAATTTATGTTTATAATTAAAGGAGATAACACGTTACTTATTCTCCATAAGAATAACATGGGGCTGAGTATGCAGGTTTGCTGCTACGGGATCTATCAGCCAAAAATTGGGTTTTTGTGCAGATATCAATAGACCATAATGAAATGAAGCAATATACCAAGTTTCGTCATGATAAGTAGATAAATAAGCAAGATATACAATTTGTCTTATCCTCCATGAGAATAGCATTGGACAACGTACTGTATTTAGCACTTTCAATATCTCAGTAACCAATTGACGTAGAGAAATGATTAAAACACCAAGTTGTGCGTCTTTTTAAGCTAATTCCAATGGGAAAAAAAATTTTACTTTTTCAAAAATTATGTGTAAAAAACTCAAAAAACCCATTTTTGGGGTACAAAACCCCCCCCCAAAATACCCCTTCGGATAGGTCGATCTGTCTGGTTTTCGGACTTAAAGTCATAAATGCTGCTTTACACGTTTGTACCAACGTTCATCAAAATCGGACCTTTCTTACGAGAGTTATCGCACCCACGGACACATATTATATATTTACACGTATAAATACACATATATATACAGTTTCGAACGAATGGTGTTTTTGGGGTCTGGGGACCTCAAAACGACAAGTTATCATGGTCCGGGGCCTAGGTCTTACCATGCCGACTACGGTAATAGCTTCTTCCCTATAGGGGAAATTCGCTAAGCTGTTGTTTTTTACTTAATAGCCTATTAAGAGAAGTTTTTACCAAAGAAACTGAATAAATTATCATTAGCTCGTGTATGCTATTATAGTTTTCTCAACCCTGAGTATGGATGTTGTTACACATTGTTACCCAAAACGTGGGCCAACATCAATTTCAAATTCCCTTCGGTTCAACCCTCACAATTACAGCAATGTATCTTCAAACAACTTTTTCCCCAATGGTCAGAAACGTTGTGTGATGACGTTATAAAAGACTGGAGAATAAATAAGGAAATAAGAAGGTCAAACTGGTGCGATTGAAGAAAATCCACCCAATGCAGCTCTGGCATTACGTGTTTCCTCTTTCTTAACTTGTTAAAAAGCTTTTTTCGTGGTGAACAAAATATAAAATAAACTCAGATAAAGCTTTCGTAAAGTCTGTAATATAACTGATGTATTAACAATACTTTCTTTCCAATGCTACTAAGTTTACCTCTTTATCAATTCCCTTTGTATAAATTTTTCACGTTTTTTAAAAATATATATTACATTCTTATTATACAAATATCAGACATACCATACCACTGTTTTCTCAATTATCTTTACACACGTCAGAGCATATTATATATATCAAGTGTTTTCATTATGTTCCTTAGATACTATATCTTATTAACGAAATGTTAGGGGCCATACACATATTACGTAACGCATTTTTTCGCCACTTCAGACCCCCCTCCCCCGTGTAACGCACCATAACGCTTGGCCATACCCCCCCCCCAATGTGATACGTAACTCAATCGTAGTAGGCTTTAAACAGCTTAAACCTTTTAAACATCGTTTTATTAGCAATTTTGTATATAAATTTCAATGAATCATTAAACTTTTAATGGCTTTATTTTAACAACATTTTTTAAATACATTATTTCACAGAAAAATGTATACAAACAAATCAGACTGTTGCGAATAATATAAACAACAAAATAAACTATCTCAGCTAAAACGTAACAAATTAAATTTAAAACTAATACAAAAAAACAACTTAAAAAACTGAAAATGTGGATGGCATTGCGCAACACTATCAAGTCATGATTTTACACTCTAAAACAATACAAAACATAAATGTAAAGCAATACATAACTTACTCAAATCACTTTGTATTTTTTTAGTTTAACTGATATTAAAATAGTATGACGGAAGTATTTTTTATATAACAAACTGCAACTTTGATTTAGACATCAATTTGATTATTTTTTAATGTTGAACGATTTATAACAGTATCAATAGATACGGGAATGTGCCAGATCTTAGGGTTAATTTGATTGAGATACGTAACGTTGATCCTAACCCCCCTCCCCACATAACGCAGCATAACGCTATGTCATACCCCCTCCCCCCACTTAAGTGCGTTACGTAATATATGTATGGCCCTTTATAATGTTTAAATCCATGATGGGAGATGGAACTAATATTAAACTGTCGAACAGTATTGTTTTTACCAGTATAAAACCTCGTATAAAATATACTATAAATCGCAGACTTTGCCTATGTGTAACTCTCTTTCTCCCTCAGAAAAATCAAAATGGGCTCGATTTCTCTTATCCATAATTATTAAAGGCAATTCACTATATGATTGTTCTTGAGGGGGTATTTGTTGTATTTGTGTTTACTTAGCGCAAAGTTGAATTAAAATGTAACATAGATAGGCTATTTATATTTTTCTGGATTATATTTCTAACAAGAGTCTGTACTTTTCGAGCCAAAGATTAATTTAATTGTTTTTTTGTTTTTAGCGAATTTCCCCTATAGGGAAGAAGCTATTACCGTAGGTCTCATGGTAAGACTTAAGCCCGAGACCATGATAACTTTTTGTTTTGATGTCCCCAGATGTCCAAAACACTATTCGTTCAAATTTATATATATGTATATATATCTATATATATATTTATATATGTGTCCGTGAATGCGATAACTTGAGTAAAAAACGTCCGATTTCGATGAAATTTGGCTCAAATGTGTAAAGTGACATTCATGACTTTAAGTTCGAAAACCAGAAAAATCGGGCCATGGGAAGGGGGGTTTATGGGGGTTTTAAATTTTCCAAAAATCAGTTTTTTGCATTTCTTACCCTAAAATTTTTAAAAAACTTAATTTAAGTTTAAACCATGTTATAGAGCTTAAAAAAACAAATAATATGGTATTTTGAATTATTAAGCTAGGTTAAGTGGTTGCGGAGAAAATCCAAAAAAACCTGCTCATAAAATCTCCTATGTTAATCTTATGGGAAAAAGGTTTTTGGCTTTTCCTAAGTTAATTTTGATGTAAACTTCACATTTGCTTTTACCAATCAATTCAGCTCCACAAAATAATCATTTTGGTGTTTAAATTGTGATTCTACGTCCAACCGTTGCAGAGATATTCAAAGTGCTAAACACAGTACGTTGTCCAATGTTATCCTTATGGAGAATAAATAAAACTTGATATCTCCATTATTAATGAATGTATATTGATGAAACTTGGCACGTGGGGTCACGTAGTACTGGTATATTGATATTTGCACAAAAAAAATATTTTTTGTTGATTATCCCCGTAGCAGCGAACCTGCGTACGCAGCCCCCATGTTATTCTTATGGAGAATAAGTAAAATGTAATGACTCCCTTAATTATGAACATAAATTAATACAACTTGGTATGTGGCTTCACCTTGTTGAGTTATATTGATATTTGCATAAAAACCCATTTTTTTAGTTCCTTGTTGCAGCAAACCTGCTTACTCATCTCCCATGTTATTCTTATGGAGAATAATTAAAATGTTATATAGTGCTTACTTATGATTGAATATTGATTAAACTTGGTATGTGGCTTCACCTAGTTAAATTATATTTATATTTGCATAAAAACCAATCGTTTGTGTTCCTTGTTTCAGCAAACCTACGTACTCATCACCAATGCTATTCTTATGGAGAATAATTAAAATTGTATATATCGTTTATATATGAATATATTTTTATGAAACTTGGTATGCGGCTTTATATGGCATTAAGACATATATTATGCATTGGAAATTCGCTGAGAACGCAGGTTTGCTGCGACGGGGTTTTTTTTAATTTTAGTCGGAAGATAATATTTTTCTTTTTTGTTGATTCGGCTCCTCAAATAGAAAATCTACTGATTTTTAGGACAGAAAACTGCAGAGATAATCAACGCCTAAGCTCCAACACAAAACATGTGGCGAGTTGACTGTGGCCTGTCCCAGACAGTTCTGACAGCACGTGGAGATAGTTTAGACCTAACTGTCAGAACAAGTTATCTAGGCAAATACAGTTGTTAGTTTTGTGTTTACACATCCACTTTCATAAATACTTTCATTCCTAATCCATTCTCTTTCCTCTTATTATTGTTTTACAAATTATTATTTGACTTAATATTTGAGAGTAATAATGATTTTTGTTTATAGTAAGCTTTATAAACACTAACTGTCGATCGAAGGTTGTAATTTTTTTTTCTTGTTAAACAGTTAAAAACTAGAACGGAATTATTAACACTTAATTTTTTTCGTAAATTGTTTCATGACAGTTTGTTAAATAATACATTAACAAATATTGGCCATCAAGGTATTGCCGTGATACCTTTATACATCAACGTAAGGCAAGGGAATATAAGCATTGCAGTCACATACTCACAACATTCGATTAAAACAAAATTTACGTTCAAAAACAAAAAAACATCGAACTAATTTTTACAGTAGAGTTTTAACTGTCACACTTTAAGAGTGTCATAGAAAACAAAAGAAAATCTTACAATCTACAGAACCTTTGTTGCAGCAAGTTTTATTCATAGTACACTTAATGAGTATGGATATCAATAAGTAATTTAGTAATACAAATTCGATTACATTTTGGTTGACGTTAAAATCAAACTTTTACTACAATTTTATTGTTTTAGGATGTTTGCTATAGTGTTTCTCAGTCAATTTATCAATTTGACTTTAATTAACTGACAAGAAGTTCTCTTATTAGTGAATTTCCTATGGAAAGTGAACTATTAGCATGACCCGCACGGTGAAACTTAAGCCCGGGACCACCATAGAAGTTCCTAACGTGACCCACTGAATACGTTTTGGGGGGTCGTTCAAAATTATATATATATATATATATATATATATATATACAGGGTGAGTCAGACCACCCGTCCAGCATGTATAACGAGAGAACGGTTTGATCTAAAGTCAACTAAAACGCATATGGGCTATCTATTAAAAATATTTTTATCAAAATCTTCATATAGGATGTTCCAAAACTGAAGGTCACCGGTTCGAATCTCAAAATTTTCTAATGTAAACATTATACATCCAACATTATCTAATGTAACATTATATATAATGTAGGAATATTATACATCATTTTAAAGGTATTGTTAAAATAAACATTTTGGCGAAAACATAATTCACTTATCTTTATTCGTTTCAAGATGGCGGCCATTTTAATGTAAAATATTGACATTTACGGAATACCCTGTATTTTCTAAACCACTACTCGTACCTTTTCCCGACTTAAATTTCTTACTCGTGATAAACTCAGCTTTACTCTGGTATGCTACATGACAGGCTTTTTTGAGAAAATCTATATTTCAAAAAAATATTTATTTTGAAAATACCCATATGCCCAAAATTCAAAAATGTCAAATGGTAGCGCATATCAAAAAGCATACCATTGAAAAGGTCTTGTAAATCCTAGCAACTTTCTAATTTACACCAACCTTGTAACTCTTTTCTTTTTTCTACAATCAGCAAAAAACATTATTTTTCTGTTTAATAATTTCTGTTTAGGTACTTTGTTTACTTATTAACTAGCACTTAATTATCTTTGTTTTGTTAGGTTAAGACTCTATGTTGAATCATTTTGTTGTTTATTGATTTGTTATTTATTTATGTAATAAGTGAATTCAATGTTATGTTATGTACTTGAATAGAAATAAATACTTTCTTTCTTTCTTTCTTTTCTTTCTTTTTTCCATATGAAATGCATGTTAATTGTACATAACACATAAAACGAATGTGGACAGAGAATACATGCAAGTGTTATGCAAATTAACATACACTTCATATGGGAAAATAATGTTTTTTTTGTGGTTGTGGAAAAACGAAAAGAGATACAAGGTTGGTGTAAATTAGAAAGTTGCTAGGATTTACAAGACCTTTTCAATGGTATGCTGTTTGATATACGCTACCATTTGACTTTTTTGAATTTTGGGCATATGGGTATTTTCAAAATAAATATTTTTTTGAAATATAGATTTTCTCAAAAAATCCTGTCATGTAGCATACCAGAGTAAAGCTGAGTTTATCACGAGTAAGAAATTTAAGTCGGGAAAAAGTTACGAGTAGTGGTTTAGAAAATACAGGGTATTTCGTAAATGTCAATATTTTACATTAAAGTGGCCGCCATTTTGAAACGAATAAAGATAAGTGAATTCTGTTTTCGCCAAATTGTTTTTTTTAACAATACCTTTAAAATGATGTATGACATTCCTATGTTTACATTAGAAAATTTTGAGATTCGATACCGGTGGCCTTCAGTTTTGGAACATTCTGTATGTATATTTTGATGAAAATATTTTTAATAGATAGCCCATATGCGTTTTAGTTGGGAAGACTTTTGTTTGACGACTTTGGATCAAACCGTTCTCTCGTTATACATGCTGGACGGGTGGTCTGACTCACCCTGTATAGACATATATATGTGTGTTTGCACTCTAGCGGTCGCATTTTTTTCCGATTTACTTCAACTTTTGTATGGACGTTCCTTTCTATAATCAGTTGGACAAGTTCGTTGGGAAAAACAATCGGAAAACTCTAAACCCCTTTTTTGGGGATTAATCATTCAAATTTCGAGTTTTTGAGCCAAAAACGGGTCAGAAAGCCCCGAATGTAAAATTAATGCATGTAAAAAGATGTGAATTAGTGAGGCGAAACTTTTAAGCCCTCTCTCGTCATTGTGGGGGTTTTACATTAGAAAAGCCTGTTATTCATTTGTTGGTGTACTTTTGTAATCCCCAGCAACCTCACGCCTACTTTTAAGCCTAACTGGACCTTCTGCTAACCTTATAATGCGCAAAATTGTATTCCCAGCATTGCAGGTAAATAAAACCAGGAGCATCAGAACAGCCAAAAATCAATGTTTTCAGATTTCAATAAAAATTTTAATAACTATACTTTTACACTGATTTTGAGTTTTTAAATATTTTAATGTGGAAATTCATTTCCCTCACGTCAGCGTGCTGCGTGCAAACTCGTTTTATGTATAAGCTTTCACTTGTTATGATTTCGATTTTATCTATGGAATCATCTGTCATCTATTCGATCACATCTATCTTCTTTCTGAACTGCTATTAATTCCTACCATAGTTCGTTTATAAAATATCTACTTAAATATTGATTTTTCATTTTTGTATCGTCTTTAAGTATCCATAACATTTGATTATCTTTTATTGTCAAGCTAATTAATATATTTTTGTTCGATATATTTTTTACGTACTACGTACTTCTCTGTGGTGCAAGCAAGTTGTTCAGCTTATTTTGTTTGTTACTTAGTATCATCCTGAGTTTCACCCTATTTTTAGCGAATTTCCCCTTTAGGGAAGAAGCTATTACCGTAGTCGGCATGGTAAGACCTAGGCCCGGGACCATGATAACTTTTCGTTTTGAGGTCCCAGCCCCCAAAACACCATTCATTCGAAACTGTATATATATATATATATATATATATATATATATATATATATATACATATATGTGTGTGTGTGTGTGTGTGTGTGTGTGTGTGTGTGTGTGTGTGTGTGTGTGTGTCCGTGAGCACGATAACTCTCGTAAAAATAATCCGATTTTGACGAAATTTGGTATAAACGTGAAAAGCAGCATTTATGACTTTAAGTTCGAAAACCAGACAGATCGACCCATCCGAAGGGGTATTTTCGCGGGGTTTTGTACCCCAAAAATGGTTTTTTGAGTTTATTACATACAATTTTAGAAAAAGTCAAATTTTATTTTTTTCCCATTGGAATCAGCTTAAAAAGACACGCAATTTGGTGTTTTGATCATTGCTCTACGTCAAATGGTTACAGAGCTATTGAAAGTGCTAAACACAGTACGTTGTCCAATGTTATTCTTATGGAGAATAAGAAAAATTGTATATTTCGCTTATTTATCAACTTATCCTGATGAAACTTGGTATATTGCTTCATATTGTTGTGGTCTATTGATATTTGCACTAAAAAACATTTTTTGGCTGATATCTCCCGTAGCAGCAAACCTGCGTCCTCAGCCCCCATGTTATTCTTATGGAGAATATGTAACGTGTTATCTCCCTTAATTATGAACATAAATTAATAAAATTTGGTATGTGGCTTTACCTCATTGAGTTATATTGATATTTGTATAAAACCCTATTTTTTGTATTCCTTGCTTCAGCAAACCTGCATACTCAGCCGCCATGTTTTTCTTATGGAGAATAATTAAAATGTCATAAATCGTTTATTTATGAATGTATATTGATGAAACTTGGTATGTGGTTTTATGTGGTATTAAGATACACAGATATGCATTGGAAATTCCCTGAGTACGCAGGTTTGCTGCTATGGGGGTATTATTGCTTTATCTTTTACAACTGTGACGTAAGAAACATCTTAAGTAAGAATAAACATGTAAACCGTTCCAAAATATACTCTTTTTTACAAGTGTGTATGCTTCTTTTAAATTTACAATATCTAAATTGAACATAAATGTATGACATAGTAAATAAGCTTAATGATTACTCAATAAATATTCAGCTGTAATAATAAATAATAACGCTTAGTAATCCCAGTTGTTAGTCACAAGTAGATATTTCTTAGCGGAATTACTTGAATCATTAATGTCAATAATAAAAACCATTTAAGTTTAATATTCCTAAGACAAGTCACAAAACGACATTCAGTACTCCCCATGACAGTTGTAGTCCAGCAGTGATGAACATGTAGGCTAATTGTAGATGCAGTAACACTTGTATGGCTCGGACAAACCTCAGGGAGCATTATTTACTCGCCCAGGTCCCAGTCAACTCCTTGGTCAACCGAGTAGTACGTCCCAAACCACTGTCCTGCCTCGGGCAATTGCTTCTCTCACATTCAACTACATATACACACGTACATTATTGAAAATTCGTTGGCATTTACATCGCTCATTGTAAATTTGGAGATTATAATTGCAAGGGAGTGTAAACAAGACGTCTAATTCTATCAGTTTACCTTTTTGTTATTTACGTTTTTGTTTGAGTTTGTAGTTTTTGCTTTTTCTTTTAGTGTTTTTGTTTTTAGATATTTTATTTTGTGTTTTTCTTTTAACAAGTGAAATTTGGTTCATTTGTGAGGACTAACAAGTAAAAATACTCCGTGAACATTTGTGGTTCAACTTTATTGCCGAATGGAAGTAACTTTTTATTGTAAGTAATGTAAATGGTTTTCACACAGCTCAGAGATAAACACATAACTCTGATATTAGTCTGCAATCATTTTACAGGCTAAAATATTACAGATCTTGCTCCATTACACTTACACACAATCACACTGCTTTTCGGTATTGTTTCAAAATAACCTTTGTACAAAAACATTTTAACCTAAATACCAACCAAAATAGTTTTGTCACTCGCCTTTTAGTATTCCCAAAGCACCCTCTAATGGGATGTCAGTTAAAAGAGATTTCTAGCATAACTTTTAGTTTAGAGTATTTCTAATAAACAACAGTTCATTCCTGAAGTTTGCCGTTGCCAAGTTCTCGCCGGCTAATTAGATCGTCGCTCACGTTTATGTTCTGAGCCTCGACATATTGCAGTTACAACTTTGCTCTCGGCATAACAGGGATTGTTCGTTGTGTCGAGGTGTGTGCGGTTGACAAAAGGTGGTTTATTAGTGAATTTCCTATGGAAAGTGAACTATTAGCATGACCCGCACGGTGAAACTTAAGCCCGGGACCACCATAGAAGTTCCTAACGTGACCCCCTGAACACGTTTTGGGGGTTCGTTCAAAATGTTATATATATATAGACATATATATATATATACATTTAAGAAATTAACACCATTTTGTTGCAATATTTCGAGGTATTCTCTTTATCAAGCACAAAAAATTAATGACAAACAAAAACAACAGATCATATGTTATTTACACATTTGGTTAAGATCAGATGATGTGGAATAAAACTATTTTGATACTGTAGAAAGAATAAGGAACCAAAAATTATCAAATTAACGAATGTTGAGTCCATGTGGTTGTTTCGTTCTTAAAACTAACTGGTGAGCCAATTCGACTGTTCTCAAATTCATATATATATATATATATATGTGTTTGCACTCTAGCGGTCGCATTTTTTGTCCGATTTAATTCAAATTTGGTAGGGACATTCCTTTCTGTAATCAGTTGGACAAGTTCGTTAGGAAAAACAATCGGAAAACTCTAAACCCCTTTTTTGGGGATTAATCTTTCAAATTTTGAGTTTTTGGGCCCAAAAAGGGTGATAAAAGCCCCGGATGTAAAGTTAATCCATGTATAAAGATGGTAATTTGTGAGGCGAAACCTTTAAGCCCTCTCCCGTCATTATAGCATAACTGTTTACAAAGTTATAGAAGAAAATGTGTATTGACCAAACACAGTACGTTGTCTTATGGGGGTTTTACATTAGAAAAGCCTGTTATTCACTTGTTGGTGTACTTTCATTATCCCCAGCAACCTCGCACCTACTTTAAAGCCTGACTGGACCTTCTCCTAACCTTATAATGTGCAAAATTGTATTCCCAGCATTGCAGGTAAGTGAAACCAGGAGCATCAGAACAGCCAAAAAATCAATGTTTTCAGATTTCAATAAAAATTGGAATAAATGTATGTTTTACACTGATATTGAGTTTTACAAGTTTTTTATGTGGAAATTCACTTCCCTCACGTCAGCGTGCTGCGTGCGAACTCGTTTCTTATTGACTCAGGTTTTCTTGTTCTACTTGATTCATGACTTAAATGTATGATCTATCTTCCACCATAAATTATTCTTTATTCGTGTATTTAAAATTATCATCTTTTTACATACTTGTTATGTACGTGTAATAAGAAGTAAATAAGGTTACCTTGTAAAAGAGTAAATAATAATATTTTGTTGTTTGCAATCTTCTTCCTTTGTAATATGCAAAATTAGGTGTTAAGCTGATAAGGATACGTTGATTTATTATTTCTGAAATAAGAATAATTTTGTTTTCCTTTCTTGGAGGGTTTGCAATTGTAAATGTTACTTTTCTACGACAAAGGTGTCACAAGGGTATTAAAGTGAACTAAACAAACATGTTCAGACATGTGTAGCATTGTTCTATTGTTAAGTGTCACTAGCTGTGACTAAATACGAACTCCAAGACCCAGACTGGGAGGCTAACGACTGACAGACTTGACGAGAGAAATAAAGACAACCGGGTATTTTTAGTGTTTGAAATTCTGCCAGAAATAAAACATTTCTTACAACATCGCTTAATATCTCAGCAATTTATTTTTGATTTCAAGTTTAACGCAATAAAACTAAAATAATAATACAAATTTATGTTCATATTGATTTATGAACAAGGATTCTAGGAGAATCAAACTCTTGGGACTTTCCTGAGTTTCCTGAGTTGTGACTAACTCTGTTTCCCTTTTTCAAAACGGAAACGAAAATGTCCCTGCTTGGTAAAGATGGCAGAAATAGATTTAAATTGAAAACTTGTAAGGCAATTGCTGAACTATTTAATTAGCAGTGTATCCAATTGATATTATTACGTTTGAATTTTTATTCCAGCACATTAAAGTTTAAAACACATTTAGTTGTAATATTACTTTACGACTAACCCTTATTCGATTTCTCGTAAATGCTGCTCTTTTTTAATTTTTCTTTTAACATTAATATTAGTACAGTATATTCAATACGATCAAGACGCTTTATGGATGTACGAAGTAAAGGAATAAGCTCTATTCGTCCTTTATTCTGTATCAAAAGTCATAAACTATTTTAGAAACATAGAAACATAGAAACATAGAATTTTTCTATAGAAAAATATCAGATTGTAATGTAAAATATCGCTATGAAAATAAAATTTGAGCTTTCTGAGACAGAGTCCTAACTATTACATTTAAACCCCCCAAATCCACAAAAAGAGTAATGTATACGGATATTAAATTCTCAATAAAAAATAAATATATTTGGTAATTTTTATGAAATTAACTGGCCATATGATAATAGAATAATGTAATAATTAAAATGTAGCACCTTCATATTTTGAATTTGTTCCTATACATTTTTTATCTGTACAATACTCTATATATTTTCGTATATGATTAATACAAAAAATATACGAGTTAAGTCTTTTACTGAGCAGTAACTTTTATTACCTAAATACGAAGGATATTCTTGCCTTTAGATTATAACGAAGTTATTATTTTCCTTGAAATTGTGTACACTAACCACATGTCAGCATGTGAGGTCCCAGGAGTACATTATGTAACATAGTCTGACAGTCAGGCGGTTACGCTTGCTCTCTCTTTCTCTCTCTCCCACGCTTGGCTTTGGTGTTGTTTTACAACAACTAGTTTAGACAACTCTTCACGTTTTTTTAGTTCCCATAGTCTTCAGTACTGTGCATTATATATATTAAATGTCTAAATTATAATTAAAGATAACTAATCAAAAATCCCAATTATTATAATCTCTTAATTTTGGAAGACAAATACTTAATAAACCTCTTTTGTCAGACTTAATTGTTCCGTTAAGTCTATTCTATTTTGTTTTAAACTAGCCATTGTAAAATATAGATATAACTTGAAATTATCACAATTATTAATCATGTCAATTGGTTACCGATATATTGACAGTGCTAAACACGGTTCGTTATTCTTATGGAAGAAAACAAAAAAATATATCTCACTTATTTATGAACGTATACTGACGAAACTTGGAATACGGCTTCATCTGGATTTTTGCTAAAGGCTCCCGTAGCAGCAAACTTGCGTACTCAGCCCCATGTTAACCTTACGGATAATAATATATGCTACGACTCCCTTAATTATGAACATAAATGAATAAAATCTGGTATATGACTTCACCTAGATGGGTCATATTAATATTAGCATAAAACCCATTTTTTGTGTTCCTTGATGCAGCAAACCTGCGTACTTAGCCCCAATGTTATTCTTATGGAGATTAGTACAAATTGTATATATTGCTTATTTGTGAATATATTTTTATGAAACTTGGTAAGTGGCTTTATGTAGTATTAAGACAGTTATATTTCCATTGGAAATTCCCTGAGTATGCAGGTTTGCTGCGAGGGTGGTATTTAAATTAGAGCTGCTTAGCAATTGACTTTGTGTGTAAACTTATAAGCAGAAGAAATAAACATACTCACAACAAATTATTACTATGAACCACATAAATTCAGAGCAGTACAGTGTAAACCAACCGCTTTGTGAATTGCAGTTTTTCAAACTGTCGTTAAAAGTTGTTTTCTGTATTAGTTGTCAAACAAATGGGGATAACTCTAAAACAACTATCTGACCTTAAAACTTAAAAAAACTCAATTTTAAATAGTTTTTGACGAGGAATAACCTAAGAATTCGTGACTGATATACGGAGGTAATCAAAAGTTTCTAACATGGGGTGTAAGCCGAAATTATCGCACCTAAAATGCAGCTTTTCACGTTTCTGATTTATATATGAGAGGTGCGGGCTTGTATATTACAAGGGCTTGTACGGTCCTTCTAGAAACTGTCAAAGTTCCTTGCTCATAACCTAGTTTGTAATTTAACTTTACATTTTCAAAGACCCTTAATAAAGTTTATATTGTTGTTAAACCGCTTCTAGGTTTTGCTGTAACTATTAACTTGACACTGAACTTATAATTCTACATCAAATTCTAACCAAACTTTATTCAGATGATAGTAGTTTATATTAGTGTATAACAGAATAACCGTGACAAAGTTTAGCTTTTAGAAAACATGTGATTCTCTTAAGCCATTCCTTTGTGTTCCCTTTATAAAATAAATCTTTTTGTAACTAATAATCTGTACAAAAAGTTACGTAACTGGATATGTAACTTTATAACCATGCTCCCCTATTTAGAAATAAATTTTGTTAATATTTGCATTATCAGCATCAATTTTGAGTCATATTTATAGAAGATTAAAAGCTCAAATTAATTCCATTTCTTGATTAATAAACATATTTAGATAATCTTTGTATTTTACCCACCAAATACCCATATGTCAAGTACAAATATTACAGATTAACACCTTCTCCCACTGCAGTTATCGAGTAACAATTGTTACCAACATCTGATGTTAAACATCAAACATCTGGTGATACAATATTAGGTTTTTCATGTAATTATACACCTTAAATTATATAATATTATACTAGCTGGCCCAACAGTCGTTGCCCTTTTCCTAATGTCATTGAATTTCTTTTATGTCAAATACTCGTTCATTAGTGAATTTCCTATGGAAACTATTAGCATGACCTGCACGGTGAAACTTAAGCCCGGGACCACCATAGAAGTTCCTAACGTGCCCCCTGAATTCGTTTTGGGGTGGTCATTCAAAATTATATATATAAGTGCTAATGTATATATATATATATATATATGTGTGTGTGTGTGTGTGTGTGTGTGTGTGTGTGTGTGTGCGTGTGTTTGTTTATGCACCCTAGCGGCCGAATTTTTAGTCCGATTTTCTTCAAATTTGCGATTTACTTCAAATTTGGTAGGGACGTTCCTTTCTATAATCAGTTGGACAAGTTCGTTGGGCAAAACAATCGGAAAACTCTAAACCCTTTTTTTGGGGATTAATCTTTCAAATTTAGGGATTTTGAGTCCTAAAAGGGTCAGAAAAGCACCGGATGAAACATAAATACATGGAAAAATGTGGGAATTAGTGAGACGAAACTTTTAAGCCATCTCTCGTCATTATAACAAAAACATTTACCGAGTTATTCAAGAAAATGTGTATCAACCAAACACAGTACGTTGTCTTATGGCTTTTACATTAGAAAAACCTGTTATCCATTTGCTGGTGTACTTTTATCATTCCCAGCAACCTCACGCCTACTTTCAAGCCTGACTGGACCTTCAGGCTTATAACCTTATAATGCGCAAAATTGTATTCCTGCATTGCAGGTAAATGAAACCAAGATCATCAGAACAGCAAAAAATCAATGTTTTAGACTTCAATAAAGTTGGAATAAATGTAAGTTTTGTACACTGGTTTTGAGTTTTAAAAGTTTTTTATGTGGAAATTCATTTCCCTCACGACAGCGTGCTGCGTGCGAACTCGTTTTCAAGGTTTTCAAGACTAAGGGGTATGCTTAATCTATGGTTTAACTAACTAAATAATTAACATACTAACCCGACTTTGTCTATGCATTTAGGTTATCTTTAATATTAATTCCTCCTTTTAATTTTTCATAAAAGTATTTTTGTTATGATTGGTAAAGTTATAAAAAATAATAGTGTAAGTTAACCTTTCTTTTCTAATTTAAATCGAATTAATCATTTTTTGCAAAAGTTATACTTATAAGTGTGTTTGAATTTGTTGCGTGAGCATGAAGGAAATACTGTGTAAAATATTCCTGCGTTTAGAATTACAAAGTGTTTAACTTATTCTGTAACAAATAAATCCCAATTAATTGGTACACGGATTTGTTTTGCATGTGTTTATTGTAGTTCCAATAATTGTTGGATGTTTAATGGAGATAAATCATTTAAAAAGCATAATATTACAGAAAAACATGTTGAAGCAGAAGGTAAAATTGCAATAAAAACACTTATTTTCCGTCGAAATTATAACTGGAGGAATCTCCTTCCACCGTAAACAGACAACAATACGTATTGCTTTCAAAAGCAATATAAACTGAATAAACCTTGTTAGAAACGTTAAAAACATCTAAGCTTTGTTATTTTAAGATAATAATAATGATACAACAGCCACAGTGATGACAATTTATTTTTGAGTTGTGTTAATATTATCAATCGCCGTTACTTCATCAACTAACATTTTTGTTTCTGTTACAGGTTAGTATTCTGCGAGCTTAAACTGGTTCGGTGAGATAAAAATGTGTTACTCATAGTTACGTGTTTCACAAGCTTGCAGTAGAAGAAAGCATTTATTTTATTTAGATAGCGATTTTAATATTATCAGTTTGTTTCTTTCAAGCAAAACTGAATTGATTTACTATTGAGGCATGTATTTTTAGTGAATTTCCTAAGGAAAAGTAAACTTTTAGCATGACCCGCACGATTAAACTTAAGCCCGGGACCACCATAAAAATTCCTAACGTGACCCCCTGAACACGTTTTGAGGGGTCGCTAAACACTTATATATATGTGTGTGTGTGTGTGTGTGTGTGTGTGTGTGTGTGTGTGTGTTCGTACTCTAGCGGTCGCAATTTTTGTCAATTTACTTGAAATTTGGTAGGAACCTTCCCTTCTGTAAACAGTTGTACAAGTTCGTTGGGCAAAACAATCGGATAGCTCTATACCCTTTTTTGGGGGTTTCAATTTTTCACATTTTTAGCTTTTGGGCCCAAAAATGGCCAGAAAATCCCCAAATTTAACATTATTACATATTAAATTATTGTACATAAGATGCCAAAACTTTTAAGCCCTCCCTCATCAATCTATCATAAGTATTTGCTGAGTTATTAAAGAAAATGTTAATTGTCTTAACATAGTACGTTGTCTTATGGGGATTTTACACCGGGACAGGCTGTTTTTCATATCTTGGTGTAGTTTTATCAACCCCATTACCCCTATACAAACTTGTTATCCTGACTATACCTCCTCCTAACCTTATAATGTACAAAATTGCCATCGTAATAGTCAATTTAAATTTAAACAATTTTACAATAAAATGTTTCCAGTGTTGTTTTAAACCCTTCATTCAATTTTTTTAAAGGTTTTAGTGCGTAAATTCACTTCCCTCACGTAAGCGTGCTGCGTGCGATCTCGTTTTAAATTATTACTACCAAATTCCACCCTCAAGAATACTGCTAGAGGGTTTACTTATCTTAAAGTTGAATGTTTTCTCAAAACATTACTTTGTTTACTTATATATAATACATACAAATTTGTATTTACTGTTTACAGTTTACTTGTAACGGAAGTTTTTACCTGCAGTTATTTTTTTATAAATAAAAAATTAAATATTTGTTATCATATTTTTCTCATTTTCTGTTCAACAGCAAGCTTATACGAAGATCTAAAAACTGCGAAACAGTATTTAGTCACATTAAAAACCTATAGATACGACTACAGAGATTGTCAAACTGCCTATAACTGGAGGAATCAGGGCCGTCTACGGTTTAAGGTAGAACTGTTTTGATGGCAGTTTGAACCAAAAGCTAACTTACAAGTTTGAAATCATAAACTTAGGTTTCGTCTAACATGTAATAAAGGAACACTTCTATGTATATAAAGCCAAAATGTATCACCTTATCAGGACATTTCGATAAAACCATGAGCCTAACAACCATGAATCATAAGCGAATAAATGTATCAGTGAGAATTTAAAAGTGTCAAGCTAAAACATATTTTTAAATATTTTAATTTTACCAGTTTTGAAATTTTATTTTACTATAAATCAGGTGATCAATCGAAGCTGTTGAGCGAAGGTAGGTCTATTAAATAAAGTTGTTTATGACAATAATTGATTACACAGAAACATGTTCAAGTTATACAATTTTAGGACAAAATTTAACCAAAAACTTAAAAATCAGTCTTTTTCTTAAATAGATTACTTAGTTATCATAAAAGTATTACCGTCTAATGACGTTAAAAACTGTGATGCAGCGATGAATTATTTTATTGGTATGAACTAAATCAGACCATCTGGACAGAAGTTAACTCTGAAATGGAAGCCAGAAATGACTCATGTCCCCCAAACTGCCCTGACAGTGGCGTTACTGTGCGGCTCCATGGCAGATTGTTTGGCGAATAACCAGGAAGTCGTTCGGAACTGGGTTAAAGCGCTTAGACGAAAATTATTAGCCAACTTTGTCAGATTTTGTACCGTATAGACTTGTTTGTTTCAATTAAAGGACATTGATATTCTTCTTTGTACCATTTTTTGTCTCCTGAATGGAATTATGATGCTAAATAGAAAATTACTTGACTATCAAAAATCAAACAAAGGTATGAGGGAAATTGACTTCGTAACTTTATATTTTAAATCTAAAACAAGTTCGCAAGCAACACGCTGACATTAGGGAAGTGAATTTCTGCATTAAAAACGTTAAAAAATCAAATAAAGGGTTTATGATATTTTTAGCAAAATGGAAAATATTATATTTTGGCTGTTCTGATGATAATGGTTCTATTTCAATACAGTACTGGGATGACAATGTTGTGCGTTATAAGCTTAGAAGGAGGTACCATCAGGATCAAAAGTCGGTATGGAGGTATTAGGAGTGATAAAATTAGATAAATATATGAAAAATAGCCTTTCCAATGTAAAGTCCCCATAAGACAACGTACTGTGTTTATTCAATTTACTTTTTCTTTAATAACCCGGTAAATATTTTTGCTAGAATGATGAGAAAGGGCTTAAAATTTCCGCCTCGTTAGGTCCTATCATTTAATTTTCCATTCGAGGATTTTCTGGAACTTTTTGGGCCCAAAAACCCAAAAGTCTAAGTTTAGAATCCCAAACAATGGGGTAAGAGTTTTCCGATTGATTTGCCCAACGACCTCGTCCAAATTATTACAGAAAGGAATGTCCCTACCAAATTTGAAGTAAATTAGCCAAAAAATTCGACCTCTAGAGTATATACATGTATATATATATAATTTTGAACGACCCCCCAAAACATGTAACATGTTCAGGGTAAACGTTAGGAACTTCTATGGTGGTCCCGGGCTTAAGTTTCACCGTGTGGGTCATGCTAATAGTTCACTAATAATAAAAAATTATTTGTTACATTTTAGATAAAATCTAATCTCTTAAAGTAGCCATATAATTTTGTTTACGTTAGTTACAACTTCAATCCTAAACTCCTAAGAGGGTTTTACTGGAATATGAAAATAATATTTTACAGTTTTATAATCGTGACTCAGGTCCAATATTGATTAAAGTAGCACATGATAAATATTTAAAATATTTTTTTATCAATCTTCCCATACCTTAAGTTGGTAATAGCAGAAATGTTTTGATTTAGTAACTAACCTATCTAATTAAATTATCGTTTATTCATGAATGCCAATTTTTGATTTCCTAACAATGTTGTTTACAACATGAAATAGTTCTGACCCCCTGTTTATCACTTCACATAGTTTTAACGGTCTCAAAAGGTTTCTTTAAATTCTTATACCATAAATATTTGTAATCTGAGTATAAAGCTGATATCATTTGTTTTCCTAGATATCAATAAGTATCGATTTTATGCAACTTAATTTGGCCAGGAAATAATTATAAAATTACTTCAGTAATAAGCAAGTTTAAAATTTGCAAAATAAAATCCGGAAAGCTTAACAGTTTTTATTACCAATGTCAGACGATAATTATAAAATGGCTAATTTTTACCAGTCATACAAACTAGTCACCTCATTTAAAAGTTAAAATGCATTCTCCATTAAACCGAATTCTTCTACACCTTTCATCGAAGGAAATCTACTCCTAACTATTTCTAATAAATAACATTCCATTCCCCAAGTTCACCGGTTCCAGGTTCTCAGAGGCTAATTAAGTTGTTCAGAGCTACAGCATATTTCCTTCCCAACTTTTTCTACAAAAATCCAAACCACGCGCAGAAAATTTTTGAGTGGCACAAGCAACGACAAAATGTTTATATATATATATATATATATATATATATATATATATTCGCATAATATTAATTACATTCACAATCAATACTATAGTAAATTGTCCAAAAATAAAAAATAAATTATTTTTATTCATGTGGTTTTCTGTTTTGTACTGATTGATAAGAAAGAGTTGAACCATGGAGAGCAGCTGTGAAGTTGATAGTTTATGTAACTCTAACTAAGACAGCTCCTTCTCCCTGTCAAGCTATTCTCAGGGCTTTTAGTTTAATGGCCACTAAAACTATGACGTCACAAATTGTCCGTTTTATGTCCCATTTACTTACGCTATCAAAACTTAACTGAGATACTCTTAATTAAAAATGCGTCACTAACAGTAACATCATGTCCTCTCCCTCGTAGAGACCAACACTGTTTGTATTGTTACAAATAGTTTTAATAACTAATCTTACATAATAATTTCACTTAAAGCATTCCAAATAGTTTTTAAGTAACCTAACCTAACTTAACATATTCTAACCTAATTTATAGAGTAATATTATATGGGATGTTCTTAAATTTAAACTAGTTGTATCTGATTACTTAGAAAACACTACTTTCAAAGGTGTTATGTATAAAGAACTTCATACGAAGGCTTGGAATATGGTTTATGTATAACCAACGTTAATCAGTGTTATGGGGTTTCCTTAATGGGTTTATACGAAGCCCAGTGATATTATATAAAAATAGTAAATAAATAAAATACAGAAATATCATTTTGCAAATAGAGAAATGTTATTAGGCCTATTAATTTAAAATAAAGAAATAAATCAAATTTTGTATTTACTTTTATTTATTAACTAAGCATCGTCACCGGCTTAACTAATTATACTTACGTTATTGGTTGGACAAAACTCGATTTAGTGTTAAAACACTAACATAAAGGAAGTACTGACGAAGTATAGCCATTTAAAACATTCACATATTTTCAAATACAAATCAATGCGTGTACAGGAGTTGGAGCAGGAGGAAATTACCTTTCATCTTGTCAAAGCCTGTGATTTTCTGTCATATAAAAATTTACAATTTGTATACACGAGAGAGGCATTGCTTTATTGTCCGAATCAAAATCGAATATTGACAATAAATTATATGTTACTGGTTGTCTGTTGTTAATTGTGTAACAGGCAACAGGTAAAATTGCAATAATTATTTGAAATTTGTATTTATGTCATAAAATGAATAAGGCAATTTAATTATTTATTATATGACTTCAGGGATTCTTAGATTAAATATAATAGTGCAACCTATGATTCTAGGTCTGTCATGGCTGCAGTAATAAATTGCGAATTAGAGAAATATCGCTAATAAAACTCAGTTAAAAAGTGAAAGTTTGTTTAAAAAATATTTTAGGCCACCTTACGCGAAATTTCCTGATTTAACTGAACTAACGTTGCTCAACAGCTTCACTTGTTCGCCTGATTTCAGTTTTATATTCAAATCAAATCACATAACTGATTATATTTAAATATTAACAATTTTTTAACATAACACTTTTATTTGATTATGACCTTAGAGGTTTTGCCTAAATAATTTTACTTCCAACTTTTTCAATGAGACATTTCACTCAAGTACACGGTTCATGAGTTTTGGCCTTTTGATTTTCTCAAACATTCCAGGATTGGGCTTCATATGTAGACTAGCCGACCCGTTGCAGCTTCGTCCGCGTCTAATAAAATATTGTGTGCTTCAATCTGTGGGTATTGGAACTAATACGAATCAAGATCATCTGTTAGAATTTTCATCTGCTCAAACCAAAGTGAATGTCCATAAGGGTAAACTGGGAACTTTTGGACCCAGCGGGGTGGAACACAGGGGGAATGTCGTAATACCGTTTCTTAGCAAGCATCTATGGCCAAAGAGGAACCTATATGTCAAATTTCAACTCTGTAGGCCTTATAGTTATGGAGAATTCGAGATAGGTCAGTCAGTTAGTCAGTGGTATTTGGATTTTATAGATTAAGATACAGGTAGTATTATAGTCTGTCACTTGAAAACTTAAGTTAAATGATAATTATTATCGTATATTCGGAGTATGAAACATCTATCAACAATAATTAATTATTTTCCTTGCAATAGAGTGAACAACCTTGCCTTACAAACTATATGCCGGCTAAAGTAAACCAAAACATAAGAAACGTGAAGGATTTAGTTAAGGATTACGTGAAGTGAAGTATGGAGGTAATCAAAAGTTCGCAACAAGGGCCATAAGCCGTAATTAGCGCGCCTAAAATGCAGCTTCTCGCGCCTGATTTATGTATCTGAGAGGCGCGGGTTGTGCGGCTAAGCTGGCGGCTGGTTGTTTATGGCTTGTCTACTTTCCAGGTGAGTGAGCTATGTCACAAACTTCTTTAATTATATTCCAATCTAGTTTTAATTTTCACATTTTGTACAATTTATGGGCATAATTTGTTCCTACGTTATACATCATATATAAATATTTATAAAATAAATTTATATATAAATATAAATATAAAATATAATATATAATAATATAATATATATATAATATAATATATAATATATATATATATATATATATATCCCTAAAGGGGATCAATTCGCTTATGGCTGTCCATAACCATTTTATGTACAAGTACCATTTTAGAGTAAACATTCATTATTGACATAAAAAAGGTAGTCTTTAATCATCAAACAATAATTTGATAATTAATATCATCTATGTTTCTTACTAGAACCTGCATAGGAAACAGTAAACAAATATTTTAATTAGCAGATTTACTATGATACAGAACTTGTTTTCAACAAACTTTTCCAAATAAAATTAGCGGCTAAAATAAATTATAAGAACCCCCAATTGTATTAATTTAGCCAGTTTTAACCGCATACTTTCTTACTTAATTGAATTTACTCAATTCCTCCAATCGCATATGCCGTTTTTTAAACAAAAGTTGCTATTATTGATTTTCTCTTAACAAAAATAATAGTTTAACATATTTAACCCGTACTTATATTGATTCAAAGATTACTAAACCCAATATTGTTTTTATTATTATTTTTATTTTCGTATTTTATTATTTTATTTCCCTTCCTACTACTTTTTTCTTCGTATTTTATTCTAAATATGACAGTTTCATGAGCTTTTCAATCATCAGAATAAGTATAAAATTCTAAAGAGAATAAATGTGAAAGAAAATTCTTATAGTGCTCGTATGTCAACGTCACTGTTTGAGGATACTCAGTTTTGGGACTCATCTGATCCCGAATGTTTGGTTTTGTTGAGACAATGTATCTCAGTTATTCAACGAATAAACCGACTGCTCAATTGTGTAAATCGTTTTTAATCTTTGCAAATTGGACTGTTTCGAATAAAGGAGCATCCTTTTTGGCCTAGTTTTTAGACCGAAATAAATAACCAATTACTTTTTAATCTTTACCAACGTGTTTACGCTACTAAACAACTCGTGTGAATAATTTACTATGTTTAACCTAAAACACCAAACCTATTATTCTAGTATTTTCCAAAACATTCTCTAACCTTGTGTCCTACATTGCGGACGACATTCATGTTATTCCCAACTTTGTTCTAAGTGTCCCTTGTTATGTTTAATTAAACATTCAGGTCTGTGTAGGCACATTACCTCATATGAATAAAGCAATTATTTAATATCATATTCTCGAGTAGTTTTACAGTGGCAAGTGGTTCAGTATACAATGTAGTATAATACACAACAAATAAGCTAAATTAAACTATTACTCTCAATAGCTTAATGCTCACTGTATTTAAAACAATAACTTTTAATCAAATTGTCAATTTGACATACCAAAATTTAAGGCGTTATGGTTACAAAACCCCAACATTTTGCATAGAAATATTCGTTTGCATTTCTAATGTGTAAAAATTCTTAAAATGTCCAAATTTTCTCATGGCTTCATCCTATTTGTCTTCAAATAGCCAATGTTTATCTAAGGCTGACTATGATGTTATTTTTCAGGAGGTTATTCAGGCATGTGTATTTTAGCTATAGACGTTTGTAAGTTCCTCAACAGAACGCAGCACATTTTTTTCCCATCCGCAAATCTTCCCATTCTAGCTTGAACCCTGAGGCCTATTTATTAATCGAATAAATAACATTTTCATTTTATTAATTATTTTTAAACCTTAACCAACTATTATCGTGTACAACGTCATTCTTTTACTGTGCAAATAAATAATAAAAAGGTTACAATCATAGAGAAAAATTGCTTAAATAAATTTAAGGGCACGATACAGAAATTAAAAATTGAGTAAATGAAGAAAAAGCAAATACTAAAGCTAACCATGCATTATTTTACGTACAAGTCTTAAAATGTTCAATCTGCAATGCAATCAAAACACAGACCTTAATATCTGCAATCATTGTTTATTAGCAAATAACCAACAGTCGGGCATCTCTTTGAAGCCAAACATTAAAACTGTTGATTAATGAAATGTTGAATGAAACTGACAAGCAAGCCAGACATATTATGGCAGCTGCTTCTTGGTTGATTAAAAAAAGGTTTATTACAAACATTGTTATTTAATTTAGTTTATTACTTAAATGTTTTGCACATTAGTGTGTTAACGATGGATCGTTTTATTTTTACGGATTAAAGTTGCATTACTTATTGAATACAATTCAAGATTAAGTGTAACACATAATAATAGATTACTTAAGATATATTACACATCAGTTCATTTGGAGCAATCCGTTAATGATGTATCCATAGTAGAAACATTTCAAGAGTCAAGATAAGTTTCAAATATAATAATTAAACTCACATAAAATTTCAGAAGGTTGTACAAAAATACATTAGATCAGAAAAATCTAGTACAAATAACACTCAATACTTATGGAAATTAGACAATATGTATGATTTAACAGAGACAACTCTCTAACAAAATATGTTTTAATCAATTTATGTTTCTAATTATTATTTTTGTTTGTCAAACTATTATATATTTCATCAAAATCATCATTTCATCACAATGATTTCAATAATGTACTAACTTACTATATATGTTTGAGTTGTTAAAAAAGTTTACTGCCACAGAGTGTACACTTGATACCAAGTGGGACTTTACTTACAAAATCTAACGCCGGGTTGTTTAGAATTATTTCGATTGTTATTATAACTCTTAAATTAAATTTTATAAACCGGGTTTCATAGAACTAAATCTTACTTTTGAAGAAAGCAGCATTCTCTCTGCGCTGTTGATTTGTGTGTGTGTTGACTGGAGTCATTTAACTTTTAACACCTCGTTGTGGTGGAAGATGCCGGTATTCACTTGGCTCCCTCTCTCTCGATTGTGGATGAACAGATGAGTTGCGTTTTATTTCAGGAATGTTACACGCTGGAGCCACATTCGTCCGGGTTTTTATTGGGTGTGGCAAAACATAGATGGGATTGATATAAATCATATTGTAAACCTTGTATTTTAAGCGTGATTCACTTTTTTGAGTTTTTAATAACAATGGTTTTTAAGTAATTTGCTTGACTCAAATGCTGCATTTTGAATTATTTGACATATTTCTTTTAGCTAACCAATCTATTAGACATAGATTGGTTAAAACACTCCGCAGAAAGTTTGGACACACCTTGAAACTTGTTATTTTTGATGTTAGGGATGAGAGGAAAAAGAATGTAAGATAACACTTATGTATATAAAATAAAATATCAAAACCATTGAGATGTTAATTTGTCTTATAATATATTGACTATTTAATTGGTTTTAGTAATTAACTTTGTAGATAGATGAACCTCTTTGTAATAAAACTGATTCAGGTAATATGCTTTTGTTAAACAAAACTCCGCTTTAGGTACTGAAGAACTTTGTTTAAAACTGGAAACTCTTCATAATTTAACTTTGGTCAGTACAACAAACGCCGTGGAACATTAGTCGAATACTTATGATAGCCGTCAGAAAATAATTCACATAAACATGTGAGACGTGACTAAATATTTTAGCTGACAAACTAAATACTTGGTTTTTTTCAAGTTTTTCTTCCAGGAAACAAGATTACAGTTTGAACGTCTTATTTTCTTGGTGTAAAACAATTTTATGTTTTTAAATTAATCACAAATCAACCTTAGGTAATTCAAATTAAATGGAAATTAATTAAAATTTTAAATTAATTATCACCAACTGATACAACATTAAGTGTTTGTATTTAATATAAACTTTTATAACTTCCCAGCTCTCACAATATACGTCAATGCTTGAAAATTTTCATAATCAATAGGCTGAATTTCTGCAGGCTTCGCCAAGTCAGTATAGTTTTAAATTTTATAAACTAAATTTCTTGATATCGTATAAAGTTACACTGTGAACAAGGGTGATTTATTTGTAAAAGATCGCTTAAATTACATATACACCGCTATTGGTGTGATTTTGATATGAAGGTACGAATGGAATGTATTTTCAAAAGTGATAAATAAACTTTTAAAATTTAAGTATATGTTAATACGATTTTTTAACGTAAGTTTTGAAATGTTAGTGGTCTATGGTAATCACTAACAACAAATAAAAAGTCAATGGTTGCTTATAAAATAATGTTTAACTAGGCAAAAAATAACTGTCACAATCACCTCTCTGGGTTGGACCTCAGTTTCGTTCAAAATTAATTTCTGAAATTTAAATTCAATGTCCGGTTTATTAACAGAAGGATACCGAATGGATGCTACTTGTTAATAGTGTAGATTGACATTCACAGTTGTGTGATACGTTTAGTTGTAGTTGTATGTAACTACAACTATAGCCCTCGACGGCTCTCTGACTGGTCTATACTAGTACAGAGGTTCAGCAAAATGAAGCTGTCACAGTATTGGTAAGTCTTTTGGCTATCCAGTGTGACAACTTCCCTTCCTTGGTTCCTCCTTGTCTCTTCTGGGGGCTTGACTCCCAGTTGAGCCTGGATACCCAGTCTAGTCCATGTCCTTGGAGGGAGTAGAGGATCTTCCTTGCAGCCTGGGACGGGTGCCTGGGAGGAAGGGCCCTTACCCGACAGTCTTCGGTCTGCCGGGCTGGGGGACGGACCGTCCTGGGGCCACCCGACACCTTAGAGGTTGGAGGCTCTGTGCGATGGCGGTCCCTGTCTGGTGGACTTAGGGGGACGTCGGGTTAGAGGGCGAACCGTCCTGGGGTGTTGTCACCCACAGAGCCTGGGAGCTAGGTAAGGATCTCTCTCCCTTTCTGGGGCGAGGCAGATTGACCCCATCCTACCACCTTTCCCATCCATCTTTTCCCTCTTTCCGGTGGCTATACAATATCCCAAGGGAGACGTGCCTAGCCGGCTTTGCTGGGGCCTCCTAATCCCCCAACAAACAAACAAACAAACTACAACTATGGGATAACTAGAACTAGAAATATTGTAATACGGTTCTAAATGACAATAGTAGCTTACAGTAAACGATCACTATAATTGTTAATTTTACCAACTACTTGTCGTCCTAAAACATCTATTAAGTTGCAAATTCGTTAATTTGTTAGACTTCATTCGACCTTATCCAAAGTTTATTGAGTTGGTATTTTTAGTTAACTAAGTCCTGTAGTCAAAACCATAAAACTGTCACGCCTAAATCTGTGTAGATGTGACTTAATGTCAACAATTGACTGTGAGCTCCACAATATTAAGTTATTTATTGTGATTAGTGCCAAGGTCAAGCATGGAATAATTTAAACCCTCATTTGATTCAAGAGATTATTTGATTATGATTATTATTTGATTAGAGAGGTTTGTACCATTTTCCTTAAAAGCTTGGATGCTCTATTAACAAAAATGCAATCGGCGTTAATATTTAAAAAAGAAAAAGATAGTGTCGACGTTGTTTCATTTGGTTATTTATCGAACTCGATAAAGGTCAAACTTCAACATGGCCGAGTCAGGCCGTCACTCGTTATGACCTCTCATATACGTTCCCTGATAAGCGGTCCCTGGAGGCCCGTAGTCTGTGATAACGGGGGGGCTGTGAATGGGTGTGAGTGATAAGGCCGCTGGTGTAAAGATCTTTATGCTGTGCTCAGAGTACATAGAGTAATTCATTTACCTCCTAAATCAAATAATTCTGGTTTGCCTCCAAAAATGTATTTGGATTGATATTTCTGAAAAGTTTTTATAAGAAGATTTTCTATAAATGCTACCGTACATTATTTTCTATTAAAAAATTGATTAATTTGAGTTGGGCTAAGGTGGTGTCCCCCATGAGTGATGCGAGTGACGTGAGTATCGAGCGATCCCACCCAGCGGCCGTTGTTTCCTGCGTGATGTGAGCGACTGGAGCGATCCGACCCAGCTTCTGTTGGTTCCTAAGTGTACGTGAGCGACGGGAGTTATGTGAGCAACGATCGATCCAACCCAGCGGCCTTGTTTCCTACGCTATGTGAGTGACGAGCGATCCGACCCAACGGCTGTTGTTTCCTGCGTGATGTGAGCAACTGGAGCGATCCGACCCAGCGACTGTTGTGTCCTACATGTACGTGAGCGACGCGAGTGATGTGAGCAATGAGCGATCCAACCCAGCGGCCGTTGTTTCCTACGTGATATGAGCAACGAGCGATCCGACCCAGTGGCTATTGTTTCCTACGTGATGTGAGCAACGAGCGATCCGACCCAGCGACTGTTGTGTCCTACATGTACGTGAGCGACGCGAGTGATGTGAGCAATGAGCGATCCAACCCAGCGGCCGTTTATTCCTACGTGATGTGAGCAGAGAGCGATCCGGCCCAGCGGCCGTTGTTTCCTACGTGATCTGAGCAACGAGCGATCCAACCAAGCGGCAGTTGTTTCCTACGTGATTTGAGCGACTGGAGTGATCCAACCCAGTGGTTGTCCTACATGTATGTGAGCGATCTAGCGATTGACTGCTGCAACACTGCTTCAGACAACGCGACCGGAGCGACTGGAGTGATAAAAAACAATAATGTTGTTCTCGTCTCGTCGCGTTGCGTGGAGATCGCTTCGATTACTCGCTTCACTACGTAGAACATTCCCGCTAGAAACCCCAGTTCTTAATTTTATTGTCGCTCACGTAGGACACCGCCTAAAAGAGAGAAAGCATGTGTTAGTAATCTATGAATTCAAGATATATTAATATATTGTGTGAATAAAGAGAAAGAATGAACTCTAAATGGGATTTAGCCTTCAACCATATATTAATATTCTTATACCTATTGGGCCACTCATAACCTGATCAGTTTTGTTCAATTAACATGTTATAAATCATGTTGATAATTAAAGATTAAAGCTTTTTCGCTGTTGAAAGTTAAATTAAAAATAAACCTTATGCTTTTTGATACAATACACTTATAAGACATATTTATTTTTAAAACGTGTTAAAAAATATATTGTTCTAACTTATTATATATTTTGTTAAAAAGACTAGTTTAATATTTCCGTTTTACTCAAATTAAAATGTCAGTTTTATATTTAGTTATTATCTGATACACGCGACTTTATTCAGTTTTTGTAT
Organism: Allygus modestus; assembly: GCA_963675035.1. Taxonomy (NCBI): domain Eukaryota; kingdom Metazoa; phylum Arthropoda; class Insecta; order Hemiptera; family Cicadellidae; genus Allygus; species Allygus modestus. The sequence goes on along the minus strand of OY776112.1, from coordinate 336,914,106 downwards.
CCCTGGCGATTCCCGTTTTTTTCCGGTGGTAAAATTATTTTTGACATGGATCAGATACAATAATTACTCCGTAAAGTTAACACTGGTTAGTTAACTTCAAGGCCCAGGAAGGCGAGTTAGGACTTCCCGAAGGTCTCTAGGGTTTATGACTTTGGTTAATGTCTTGAAACCTTCCTAGGTTAGCTCTAGGTTAACCGGATGTAACCACACTAAGTTACATCGCCAAATGAAAGGTATAGAAACGCATTAATAACAGACTAGAGACAAAGAAAACATAGGTTTATTTATATAGAGAAGTGAAATGATGTATTTATTGTGCTTAACTGTTTAACAAACATAAAACTTGTTTTACAAACAGTAAAGTCACAAATTTATATTCACACGTCCCCGAAAATAAAATAAAAGGGAAAACCTTAGTGTCTTTCTTTAATACAAATAATACCGTCATGAAAGCTGTGCATTGATTCTATTTGTTTGATGTTAATGCAATAATAGTAAAGGCTAGAAATACGACTTGGACATTAATTAATAAGTATATATATTAAGCTTTACATCTATGTGCTGCTCTTGAAGCAGAAACTCTTCTAACCTCCCCTACTTCAGAGATTGAACCACCTTAGTGTACGAATAGACGGCACTGGCAAACTGAAACAAGATGAGCAACTATATTAGTGATAGAGTTAAGTTTATGTTGACAATTGAATAGTTCACTGAAATGGTTGAATAAATTGAGTTCGGATTGCGTTGCAAAACTTTGGTTGTATTTCTGTTAACATCCAAATTCGATCTTGTCGGTTCTTATTGATTTTCATAATAATATAAATATTTCAAAAAGGTACAGACCATCTACCTCCCTTGTGTTAAAAATGAGTAATTATCAATATTTGTAACAACATCGATATTCGTTTGATTTTATGGTTATCATGGGTTGTAATAATGATAGAAACTCATTCAAAAACCCTACATACTTTGTGTGTAGCAATTAATATTAAATTAATAATACTATAATATAGTTTATATTTGTTTGTATTTGTTTTTCTAATTTCAAATTGGTATTGTTTAAATTGCTGCAAGCTTATAAACTCACAAAATGTCATCGTTACCCGAACATTGTGATTCCTCCCACTGTAACTCAGGGTTTCCCCAAGAAAACCAAATAAAGTGGTGTGTAGGCTGCCTGCTCTGTAATACTTCTCTCTTAGGAGATATTCGCTTTTTAGACCTCCCACCGGCTTCTTTCTCTTCTTGTTGACCAGAACATCATTGGAGTTGACAGAGTATTCTGAACTACATTCTTCAGCTTTTGTTCAGTCTAGGCCGGACCGCGGTTTCAGAATTTGAAATCTTCTGGTCGAGTTCAAAGAGTCGAACAGAATTACACTTGGTATATAATTTTGTGTGACACATAATCTGAAACCGCGGCCGTCCTGATTGAATTGATCATAAGTTGAAGGCAGAGGTATAATCTATTTTAACGGAGGTATTGTAAACTATTTTTTTTAGATTTATCATCAATATTGTAGGTTGAAAGGACTAAAAAAGATAATTGTTATGTCTTAGTCCAGACGTCTTAATCCAGACTATAAGAACAGCTAACTATTTATGGTTTATTTTTCCTTGCACGTGTTATTAACTTTTTTTTTAACTATTTATATTTATTTTATATATATATATATATATATATATCAAGAAATGCATAAAATAACACGTTTCTTTTATTTGCAGTTTAGTATGGCCTCTCAATCCATTTTTTTTTACCATCAACACCAAACATTTAATGGTCTAGGCCGGATTAGATTTCAATTCAGTCAAGTAATTCAAGAACAGTGATACCAACGACTTCCCAGTCAACCTACATTGGGCGTAGGTTTCCATGCCGAGGGGGTAGATGCCCCCGATCGTCAGTTTGGGTGGTTTGGTCGCCACGAACTGCATAAGCCCTAGCTTCAAACTGTAGGGCTTATCCTTCCAATCGCAGTTGTATAGGGCCTGACGGAGCTCCTCAGTCTAGAAAACATATATTTTTGATGTAATTTTTGTTGTGTTAAGATATAAACAAAGATAAGTTTCCGGGCTACAGATTTTGCTAAAATTATTGTGAAATAAGATCCAAATGTTTTGTATTCATTTAACTACTGCCAATTCTTTTACTGTAGGTACTATAGAATTTCAAAATTATTAAATGTACTTTGGATAGTATAGTTTTTAATAAATAATTAATAATGATTTCTTTACGTGTATGATACACGTTATTACAATCAAACTGGATTAAATATACTACGTCTCACAACACTCCAAAATATATTTAAAATTATACTGTTCCTTCAATGAAGACATGTAAATTTACGGAAAATGACGATCAATTTCAACCAGTTACATCGGTAATTATGAGGCCCAATCATATAATCCATGAATTAAAAAATGTACCATGATTTTTGTTGGGGGACCAGTGTATGACAATGAAAAACATAAACATCAGACCTGCTCTGAATCACAGATAAATCTGCTTATTGCATTCTTCGATTAATTTCAAATAGTCAGTGCCTAAGCATTCGCACTATGCAGTATTGAGGAGCAATTTCCAGTATTTATATGGTTATTTTTATGAAAAAAAACTACCGTAGGTTAAGGGTCGATCCCCCTTTATCAGTTATGTTTAGTTGGATTGTGAAATGCAGTTGTGTGTATATCTCTGCCCGAGCCGGAGTATTCAGTACTTTAATAATAGGAACGTTAAACTGATTGACTGAAACAACATACATTTATTTTGTAACTTAATCTAAGAGCGAAAAATTCCCTTATAAGTTGGTACTAGTTTGAAGGCGCATTTCCGCTCACTAATATCTAGTACCGTAAGTAATTTAATATGCATAAAGACATATTCATGTCCTACAAGAATTGCTTTGGAAAAAACGACAGCTGCTCTATACTGTGATCAGATGTCTGTGAGTTGGGAATTTGGGAATCATAGAAAACAGCGTTTATGTTTTGAAATATAAACATATTTTAAAACATTTTTAGAACATAACCATGATATATTAGTTGAAAAATAATACATCAATATTACCTGTTTTCGTTCACAATTTTAAATCAAATTCCACTCCTATTAGACTGAGACGCTCTGCTGTTGATACAAGACTGCGACTGTCACTGTCACAAAGCGCTTTAATATTAGAAGAAAAACTTTCAAAATATAAAAAACATTATCTCGCGTGACCGTAGCCTCTAATATTAACAGCTAAACAGTTTGGGTCCTGCACAAACTAACACCACTCCTTATAAGTAGATAATCAACCGGGTCACCGTGATTTGTGAGTTCATAAAGTAATTGAATTAATAATACGATTTCTTCACAGAAATTTCGAAGTTTCAAACAACTTTAGAGAGTTATTGTATTATTAATAAAGGCAGGCAAGTAGATTCAATAACTAGTTATACACAAACGCATACATATTTTACATTATCCTAACATTATTTTTTCCATGGATCAAATACAATCATTACTCCGTAAACTTAACATTGGTCAGATTAACTTCATGCTCCATGAAAACGGGTCTCTAAGGTTTAGGACTACGGTTAGTGTCTTAAAAACTCCTCAGGTTAACCCAATATACTTGCAAAGCTTCATCACAATCAGATGAAATGTATAGGGACGTAATAATAAGATATTAAAGGACAAAGAAACATTTATTAATATATAAAGAGAAGTGCAAAGATATAATCACTGTGTTTAACTGTAATTTAACACACCACAAAACAATTTGTTTTTACATCAGTAAAATCACCAAGTGAAAACTTAATCGTCCCCGATAGTAAAAATAAGGCAAATATTTGTGTTTACCTCTAATACAAATAATAGCTCATGAAAGCTGAGTGTCAATTACATTTATGCGGTTTTATTTCAATAATGATTAGAGACTATAAATACGACTTTGGTAACAATTAATAAGTAAATATATTAAGCTTTACATCAATGTGCTGTTCTTGAATTAGAAACTCCTCCTACTTCAGAGATTGGACCAAATTACTGTACGAGTAGACGGCACTGGCAAACTGAAACAAGATAAAAACACTATATTAGTGGTAGTGTTAAGTTTATGTTGACAATTAAATAGTTCACAAAAATAATTGAATATATTGAGTTCGGATTGCGTTACAAAACTTAACTTGTATTTCTGTTAACATCCAAATTCTATCTCGTCGGTTCTTATTGATTTTCGTAATAATATAAATATTTCAAAACGCACAGACCGTCTACCTCCCTTGTGTTAACAATGAGTATTTATTTATATTTGTAACAACATCGATATTCTTATGGTTTTACAGTTATCATGGGTCGTAATAATGATTGTAACTCATTCAAAAACCCTACATACTTTATGGTGTAGGAATAAACATTTAAAAAATAATGTATTATAGTTTATATTTATTTGTATTTGATTTTGTAATTTCAATTTGGTAATTTTTAAAATGCTGCAAGCTTACAAGCCCACAAAATGTCAACGTTACCCGAACATTGTGATTCCTCCCACTGTAACCCAGGGTTTCACCAAGAAAACCAACTAAAGTGGTGTGTAGGCTGCCTGCTCTTTAATCCTTCTCTGTTAAGAGAAATTCGCTTTTAAGGTCTCCACCGGCTACATCATCGTCAGTCTTACTTCTAGTTAACCAGAGTATCAATAAAAGTAATTGACTATGTTGACGCATTAAAATTGATACAATATTCTAAACATTACACAAACAACAATAACATAATCTTCAGCTTTTGTTTAGTCCAAGCAGGCCGGACCGCGGTTTCAGAAGTTAAAATCTTCTGGTCGAGTTCAAAGAGTCAAACAGAATTGCATTTGGTACAATCTTACGTGAGACATAATTTGAAACCGCGGTCGTCTTGATTGAATTGACAGTCCCATCATCATTGTAGGTTAAAGGGTTTAAGGAAGTCTTAAGTCTTGTTCAGTCTTAATCCAGACTATCAGAACAGCTAACTATTCATGGTTTATTTTTTATGACATGTGTTACTATCTTTTTTTTTGTAAAAGTATTTACATTCAGTTTTTTTTAATGAAGAAACATCTAAAATGACACATTTCTTTTAGTTGCAGTTTAGTATGACTTCTCAATCCATTTTGTTTGATCATCAACACCAAACATTTAATGGTCCTCCGGGCCGGATTAGATTTCAATTCAGTCAAGTAATTCAAGAGCAGTGATACCAACGACTTCCCAGACAACCTACATTGGCATAGGTTTCCATGCTGAGGGGGTAGATGCCCCCGGCCGTCAGTTTGGGTGGTTTGGTCGCCACGATCTGCATGATGAGAAGCCCTCGCTTCAAACTGTAGGGCTTATCCTGCCAGTCGCAGTTGTATAGGGCCTGGCGGAGCTCCTCAGTCTGGAAAACAGATTTGTTCGATGAAATCTTTGTAGAGTTGAGATATGAACGAACATAAGTGTCCGCTACAGCTTTTTCTAAAACTGTTTTGAACTAAGACCCAAATGTTTTGTAGTCATACACTTTGCAATTTTACTTATAATAATAATATAATTACTGCCAATTCATTTATTTTTATTGTAGGTAATATAGCTTTTCAACATTATGAAATGTACCTGGACTATATAATTTGTAATTATAATTTCTTGGTTAAATTAGTATGATAAGCGTCATTAAATCAAACCGGATTAAATATACTACGTCTCACAACACTACAAATACAAATTTGTTTTTTTATATACAGGGTGTTTATTAAAAAACTTTACAACTTTAATGTTCTTCCATTCATGCTCCAAGGGACATACAAGTTTCCTAATGCCACCACATGAAAGAGTGTCTCAAATCATTGTAATCAGCATGCAGTTTAATCAGCCGATTCGTATAGATTGTGTCCTGGTAAACAAAAACAAATAACTGAAAAGTCCCATTAGAATCGCAATAGACGCACAGTGCGAGGAATGGTTTATTAAAACAAAGTCTGATGTTGCTGTTCAGCGGAGACTTCGAACGAGATATAATTTTGCTCTTCCCCAACTATATGAATTGCAAACGTAATCTTTTAACAGGACGGTGCTCCCCCACATTGGTGTGTGTTTTATGAAACATTCCTAAACCGTTGGACTGGTCTGATGGGCCAATATCTTGGCCTCCTAGGTCACGAGATATTACCCCATGTAATTTCTTTGTTTGGGGTTTTGTCAAGGATAAGGTGTATGCCAATAAGGTAAACACCAAAGAAGACCTGAGAGAGAAAGATTTAGGGGAGCGTTTGCTGAAATCGATGATCATATGTTATGTCGTGTTTGGGCCGAACTGGATTGTAGACATGATTATTTGCGTGCAAGTAATGGGAATCATATTGAAATTAGGTAAACTCCTTAGTATTTCAAAAAACTTGAGAAAATTGCCCATATTTTGGTTGTAATTTTATAAGTTTAGGTGTAAAATTAAAGGTTCTATGTTTGAAGTTGTCAAGTTTTTTATAAACACCCTGTATATTTAAAAATTAGACTGTACTTGAATTGAATACGTTAAATTGACATAAAAATACTATTGATTTACCCCGGTTACACCGGTCATTATGAGGCCCAATCAGAGAACCCATGAATTTATAAATGTGCCTTGGTTGTTATTGGTTAAAAATCTAAATGTTCATAGAATAAACGAATATTGATGTTGGGTTCAATCGGAGGTGTATTTATAGATACTTTAGGTGGTGATGGTAACAAATCAAGAGAATGACTTAAAATCTAATTTAAAGACGGGAAATTTGTCTATACTTGGTAGTTCTTATATTCTAACGTTCTAATTTTACCTTAAACAAATTGGTTATGTTTAAGTAAAATATGTAGTCTCTTTCATTAGAAAATGGCACAGTAAGGATATCATACCTTTTTTATTAAATCATGCAAAACTTTTTCGTGTTTTACCTTTTATCTTTACTTGTTTTACCCTATACTTAGTACGACCAAATTACTCACAAACTTCAAACTATAGTTTTAATGTTTTTGCATAAATTGTGCTTCATCAAAAACTGTGCAGTCGGTTTCAATACTGACGTGTATTACCTCGTCAAGCACCATCTGCCCTATGTAGTTTACAACGGCAATATAAATCATGCACGCGAGAACTTCAACCCAGCGGTAGATGTGTTCAGTTGATAGTACCTCTTTGCCCTGTAAATGAAAAATCATCAAAGTCTGTTTCCCCATCAGGAAGTTCTCACTGAAAGTATTATTAACCGTACCCTGTTATTTAACGATGTATATATATTTATATGTATATTTTTTACGGCCTCATCCAAGTTTACTTGTTAAGCGTTAAATTTATTTCAATACCCCAAAGATCTATGGGTGAGCAAATGTTCCAATAACAGCTAATCGTTTTTATAAATTACAAATATCCGTTATCATTGAGGAGACATATTTGAGCAACTATTACATATTTAAACTAATTCAAAAAAAAATTTTTTGGCGTACAATACATTCCCAACCACCCCACCCCCCCTACAACAACCTAATTGAATAGTGAGATCCATCTCGATTTATAACTCGGTCGTATAATTGCTTTTTTACTCATGTGTATCAAATTTCATTAAGATCAGACCTTTTTTACTAGAGTTATCATGATTACGGACACATGTCCACTTATATAAATAAATATATATATATATTTTTATATTAGTGTTAAGCATATTTTTTACAGAGTACCCTTTAAGCGAATTTCCCCTGTAGGGAAGAAGCTATTACCGTGGGTCTCATGGTAAGACTTAAGCCCGAGACGATGATAACTTTTCATTTTGAGGTTCCCAGATGCTAAAAACACCATTCGTTCAAATTGTTGTGTGTGTGTGTGTGTGTGTGTGTGTGTGTGTGTGTGTGTGTGTGTGTGTGTGTGTGTGTGTGTGTGTGTGTGTGTGTGTGTGTGTGTGTCCGTAAGTACGGTAACTCTTGTAAAAAGGTCCGATCGTAATTAAATTTGGTACAAATGTGTAAAATACCATTTATTTGAACGAGTTCGAAAACCGGATGAATCACAAATCCGAAGGGGGTTTTTGGGGGGGGTTTTGTACCCCAAAAATGTGTTTTTTGGGGTTTTGACATGTAATTTTAATTTAAATCAAATTGTAATTTATACCATTGAATTCAACTTAAAAAAACAAACAATTTGGTATTTTGGTCATTGCTCTACGTCAATTAGTTACTGAGATATTGAAAGTGCTAAACACAGTACGTTGTCTAATGTTATTCTTATGGAGAAAAAGAAAAATTGTATATCTCAGTTATTTATGAACATTAACTGACGAAACTTGGTATATGGCTTGGTTATGGTTTATTGTTGTTTGCACAAAAAAGTTTTTCACCTATGGTTCCTGTGGCAGCAAACCTAGGTACTTGGTCCCCATGTTATTCTTATGGAAAATAATTAAAATGTTATATATCGCTTATTTATGAATGTATATGGATGAAACTTGGTATGTGACTTCACTAGATGAGTTCTATTGATATTTGCATAAAAACCCATTATTTTGTGTGCCTTGTTGCAGCAAACCTGCGCACTCATCCCCAATGTTATTCTTATGGAGAATAATTAATATTTCAAATATCGCTTGTTTGTGAATATATTTCTCAAGAATCCTGTTAAGTGTTTTAATGTGTTATGTTATATATTCATTGGAAATTCGCTGAGTATGCAGGTTTGCTGTGACGGGGGTATTTTTGTTTTATCATATGTTTAATTCGTTTAATAATAATTAAAAACAAATATACCTCTCCGTGAAGGTATATGAGATATATACTAATTATTTCTAAATATTATAGATATACAAGGTGTTTCACGTAAGGTGTCTCAAACAGATTGCTGACGAACCAATTGACCTATAAGGATGAAATAATATTATTTCCCACTAAATCTATCCCAAGGAATAATGTAAAAACACTTTTAGTTTGTTATAAATACAGGATTTTCAAAAAACGGAGGGTCACTTGTTCGAGTATGGGAATTTTTAAATTTAAACAAATGTCAAGTAATCGATGATTTTAAAGCTCTACACTCGACTAACATTTTGGCAAAAACAAAACTCATTTACCTTAATCCGTTTCAAAATGGTGGTTTTTTTTTAATATTGACATTTACGAAATATCCTGTACCTACTAAACCACAATACATATCTTAGTTCTAGTTCAAAATTTGTACTCTTTTAAAATCAGTGTTACCCTGATATGCTACATGACAGTATACCTATTTAAAACAAAATACAAAAATAAAATACTTTGTTTAATGTTTGTGAGCCCAAAGTCAAAATTAATTTCATTTAATAGTAACGTATGTCAAATAGTATATCATGTTAAAGGTCTTGGAAATCCTATAAACTTTCTAATTTACACCAACCTCGTATTCTCATGGTTTTTATCAATCAATAAAAATCATCATTTCCCCATATAAAATGCATTTAAGTTATAAATAACCCCTTTATAAAAGAGGTCACAGAGTACTCGTAAGTGTTACACACAAATAACAAGCATTTTATATGGGGAAATGTTGATTTTTGTTGATTGATCAAAAACTAAAAGAGATACGAGGTTGGTGTGAATTAGGAATTTGCTAGGATTCCCAAGACCTTTAGATGGTATACTTTTTGGCATACGTTACTGTTTTACTGTTTGGATTTTTGGGCACAGAAATATTTTGGTATTTATTTTTTATTTTTGTATTTTGTTTTAAATGTTGTCATGTAGCATACCAGGGTACCGGTACCGCTGATTTTAAAACGAGTACGAATTTTGAACCAGAACTAAGGTATGTTTTAGGGTTTAGCAGATACTGGATATTTCGTAAATGTCAATATTTTTCACAAAATAAAATGGTCGCCTTTTTAAACGGATTGAGATAATGAGTTATTTTTTTACAATATGTTTAGAGCTTTAAAATTATATCTTGACGTATGTTTATATTTGAAAATTCCAAAATTCTAACTGATGACCCTCCGTTTTTGGAACACCATGTATTTATTTGTAACAAACTAAAAATATTTTTACGTTATTAGTTGGGGTCGATTTAGTAGGAAATAATTGTATTTCGCCATTCTAGGTCAATCGGTTTGTCTACAATCTGTTTGAGAAACCTTAAGTGAGACACCCTGTATACTAATTTGAACAATGGTGTTTTTGGCATCTAGGGGGCTCAAAGCGAAAAGTTATATTAGTCTCAAAAAGGTTATCCTTAAGTCAGTTTTCTTATCCCCTACGGAAATAGCTTGTTCCTTATAGGAGAATTACGCTAAATTAGTGTCTAAAATACTAAACCTTCACAGCGTACTGTGTTTTTTTCTTTATTTGAATTAAATAAGGCAACATCAATAATAATTTAAACATACAGTAAATGCAGTATTCGTCTTTAAAAGCACTTTTAATTTTGTTAATAAGTTTAATTTTTAGTTAAAATTTTACCAAATGTGTTCACTTACAGCCCAGTAGCATAAGCTCAGATATCCATGCTTGAAAATAATCTCTGAAAGCTTTAAGACCGTTTTAACCATTTTATTAGTTAATTTCCTATGGAAAGTGAACTATTAGCATGACCCGCACGGTGAAACTTAAGCCCGGGACCACCATAGAAGTTCCTAACGTGACCTCCTGAACACGTTTTGGGGGTTCGTTCAACATTTTATATATATATGTGTGCAGGCACTCTAGCAGTCGCATTTTTTGTCCGATTTACTTCAAATTTGGTAGGGACGTTCCTTTCTATAATCAGTTGGGCAAGTTTGTTGGGCAAAACAATCGGAAAACTCTAAACCCCTTTTTTGGGGATTAATCTTTCAAATTTCGAGTTTTTGGGCCCAAAAAGGGTTAGAAAAGCCCCCGATGTGAAATTAACGAATGTAAAAAGATGGGAATTAGTGTGAGATACTTTTAAGCCCTCTCTCGTCATTCTAGCCTATATATTTTCCGAGTTATTAAAGGAAATGTGTATTGACCAAACACAGTACGTTGTCTTATGGGGGTTTTACATTAGAAAAGCCTGTTAATCATTTTTGTATGTACTTTTACCATCCCCAACAACCTTACACCTACTTTAAAGCCTGACTGGACCTTCTCCTAACCTTGTAATGCGCAAAACTGTATTCCCAGCATTGCAAATAAATAGAACCAGGAGTATCAGAACAGCCAAAAAATCAATATTTTCAGATTTGAATAAAAATTGGAATAATTGTATGTTTTTAACTAATTTTGAGTTTTTATAGTTTTTATGTGGAAATTCACTTCCCCCACGTCAGCGTGCTGCGTGCGAACTCGTTTTAAAACTATATCTAATAGTTTGAAGTGCGCGTACCTTCATAAACTTTGTGACTTGATGAACTTTAAAAAATAAATGAATGAGTTGGCTTTTTGAAATGAATTGGCTATTTGAAATGTCACAACTCATAAAATAGACTTTATTTTAGACAAATTAAACATAATCGTAAATACATGTCATGGTTTACAGAAAAATAATTTACATAAAACAAGTTTGCATCTTCCTTTCTCATAGAAATTGAGAGAACGTAGAGAGTCTGCTATTCAGTTATACACACAAACAAACATAAACAAGGAATTGGTGCAGAGAATAAACATATATTCTAGCGTATTGAATGTTATTTTTATGAAACCATTTACTTACCATGCCTATTTTAGGTAAATTAAATGCCACAAGGAACACTGCACCTTGAATGAATACCAGGAAAAATAGTCGATACGTCGTGTCCGCCAGCCTGACGAACCTGCACAGTACAAGAGTAATTTTTTAATTGGTATTGTTTCCAATTAATTTGTTTTATTAAGAGTGGAAATTAGTATTAAAATGAAAATTTAACGTAAAAGTCAATGGCTAACTGATCCCGTGATTTTTTTAGCGAATTTCCCCTATAGGGAAGAAGCTATTACCGTAGTCGGCATGGTAAGACCTAGGCCCGGGACCATGATAACTTTTCGTTTTGAGGTCCCCAGACCCCAAAAACACCATTCGTTCGAAACTGTATATATATATATATATATATCTATATATATATATATATATATATATATATATATATATGTGTGTGTCCGTGAGCACGATAACTCTCGTAAAAATTATCCGATTTTGATGAAATTTGGTATAAACGTGTAAAGCAACATTTATGACTTTAAGTTCGAAAACCAGCCAGATCGCTCTATCCGAAGGGGTATTTTGGGGGGGTTTTGTACCCCAAAAATGGGTTTTTCGAATTTTTTACATATAATTTTGGAAATAGTCAAATTTTATTTTTTTCCATTGGATTCAGCTTAAAAAAACACACAATTTGGTATTTTGATCATTTCTCTACGTCAATTGGTTACCGAGATATTGAAAGTGCTAAACACAGTACGTTGTCTAATGTTATTCTTATGGAGAAAAATAAAAATTTTATATCTCGCTTATTTATGAACGCATACTGACGAAACTTGGTATACGGCTTCATCTGGTTGTGGACCAATGATATTTGCTCAAAAAGACAATTTTTTACCCAAGGCTCCCGTAGCAGCAAACCTGCGTACTCAGCCCCATGTTATTCTTATGGAGAATAAGTAACGTGTTATCTGCCTTCATTATGAAAATAAATTAATGAAATTTGGTATGTGGCTTTACCTACATGAGTTATATTGATATTTGTATAAAACTCCATTTTTTGTGTTCCTTGCTTCAGCAAACCTGCATACTCAGCTGCCATGTTATTCTTATGGAGAATAATTAAAATGTCATAAATCGTTTATTTATGAATGTATATTGATGTAACTTGGTATGTGGCTTTATGTGGTATTAAGATACATATATATGCATTGGAAATTCGCTGAGTATGCAGGTTTGCTGCGACGGGGGTATTTTTTCTTTTTTATGAACAACCAAAATGGTTCAATGCTTATTATTAATTCTCCCCAGGGCTCTGTCAATATTTGAGGATATTTTGTTATGTTATAAATTGTGGGATTGTTTCTTGTATTATACAAATTTACATTTTTTTATTTTAAAATTTTATGGTCGAAAGGTTAAATTAAAAATAATTAATTATTTGTTAACTTCAGTTGATTACAATTTAATAGCATAGAACTCAAACAAGTAATTGAAATTTGTGGTTCATCTGATAATCAATAGATTTGTTATCATTGCTAAAGAATTTTTTGTTTTATAAACTATACTTTTACTGTTGTTAGCGAATTTCCCCTATAGGGAAGAAGCTATTACCGTAGGTCTCATGGTAAGACTTAAGCCCGAGACCATGATAACTTTTCATTTTGAGGTCCCCAGATGCCAAAAACACTATTCGTTCAAATTTTTATATATGTATATATATATATATATATATTTATATATATATATATATGTGTGTGTCCGTAAGCACGATAACTCTCGTAAAAAAGGTCCGATCTTAATGAAATTTGGTACAAATGTGTAAAGTACCATTTATTTGAACGAGTTCGAAAACCAGATGAATCGCACCCTCCGAAGGGGGGTTTTTGGGGGGTTTTGTACCCCAAAAATGTGTTTTTTTAGGTTTTCACATGTAATTTTAATTTAAATAAAATTTTAATTCATACCATTCAATTCAGCTTAAAAAAACAAACAATTTGGTATTTTGATCATTGCTCTACTGCTCTACTGCTATTGGTTACCGAGATATTGAAAGTGCTAAACACAGTACGTTGTCTAATGTTATTCTTATGGAGAAAAAGAAAAATTGTATATCTCGCTTATTTATGAACATAAACTGACAAAATTTGGTATATGGCTTAGTCTGGTTGTGGTTTATTGTTGTTTGAACAAAAAAATTTTCTCCTATGGTTCCTGTAGCAGCAAACCTACGTACTTGTTCCCCATGTTATTCTTATGGAAAATACTTAAAATGTTATATATCGCTTATTTATGAATGTATATTGATGAAACTTGGTATGTGACTTCACTAAGATGAGTTCTATTGATATTTGCATAAAAATCCATTATTTTGTGTGCCTTGTTGCAGCAAACCTGCGTACTCATCCCCAATGTTATTCTTATGGTGAATAATTAATATTTTAAATATCGCTTGTTTGTGAATACATTTCTTATGAATCCTGTTAAGTGTTTTAATGTGTTATGTTATATATTCATTGGAAATTCGCTGAGTATGCAGGTTTGCTGCGACGGGGGTATTTTAATATACAACAGAATGTCCAGTGAGCTAAATAGCCTTAAACACAGCTCATAACACTTACTTGATTATGTCCACATGCTGATCAACAATCATTTTCAAACATCTTTTTACTCGGTCGTTCATCCTTTTTTTTTGAAAGTATTTATGTAACTCAAGGGTCAACAATTCCATTCTTCGTTCCATGTCTTGAAGTCGTTGGGATGTCTTTGTTCCTGGATCACTAGCCACAGTGTTTGGTTGTGTTCTGGTTTGGACATCTTCCCGGTCCAGAGATATCACACAGGAACCGCTTGATTCTGAATCTTCTTCAGCCTGATCTATGATATCGTTTATAGCTTTCAAGTCAACACAAAGTAGTCTGATTTTATATTTGATCTTTATTATCGCACAATACAGGGGTACGCAAAACAAATTTACTTTTGAAATTGAAGCTGCACTCAGAAGTGAAGTAAAAATGTTCATATATAGTGGATAAGAATCGAATTCAAAGTTCCACACCGATCCAATAACGACCTGAATACATTTGCCATCGGATACATTTTGAGTATTTATCAAGTATTTCAAGGGGGACCAATGTATGACTATGAAAATCATGAACAGTACTCCAGCTCTGAAGTACATGTAAATCTCCTTATTGCATTTTTCAATTATTTTCAAATGGTCAGTGCTTGGCTCATTGCATTTTAGGGGCTCAGCTACAAACTCGACCAATGTACAGATTTCATCTTTTTTAAGGACGAATATCATTTCATTCGCAAGGATAGTAACGAAGATCAACATGTCATGCAACTTAGTAAAATCATTCTCTTGAAGTCCCTCGGTCACAACCAAGCAATGGATAGTTGACAGGAAGATAAGTGCACCCGAAAAAGACCAACAGAAAAACCAGCTTTTGAGAAATTCTTTTGTTGTTACATCCAAGCATGTTACAACTTTGAAAATCATAAAAAAATATTTATTAAAAGGGGAATGATTCATTGGTATACCCTGCAAAAAAAAACATAATATTAGTTTGACAAGAATTAGCCTGTAATTAAGTATTTACACTATGCACTGATGCATTGAGGGATAATTTTTTTATAAGGTTATTTTTGTATGAGAAAAATTACCGTACGTCCAGGGTTGATCCACCATAATAAATTATGTACGAAATGCGAAATGTGATTATGCGCATTAATCTCTCTCTGCTTTAGAGAAATAGTTCCCCTTTTATACTTGAAACCTCGTGGCCGGAGTATCTGGCACATTACTAATAGCAACGTTAAACCCATGGGCGTTAAACAACAGAGTAATTTGACAAACAATCCACCACCGTCAACAGTATTTTATTTTATAAATATTTAAGATCCAATAGGCTCTACTCTTGGACGAATAATATTTTCAATACTTCTGAGATTCCAAATAATGAATTAGGAATTGAATATTTTGTTCAAATTACATAATTAATAATTTGACATAAATACGATACAAGTTGTATAAAGTAAACAACATGATTTACTTGTCAGAACAACTCTTGGAATGTAATTTAAATGTATAGAATTTGCATATCTCCAAGACTGTTTAACAGTTCTTTCATATTGATCAAACATTTCAAATATTTCGGGATGTTTCATTTTATGTTTCATTAAGTGGATTACTATGCACCTGACCATTCGCATATCTCAAACGGGCTTAAAATTTGGGAACCAAGCAAAAGTATTTAAAAATAAAAATTGTTAAGGTCACTGAGTCAATTTATTAATTGAACTCCTAGTTAAAAAAGCAAATATTTGAACACTATGGCCAAATCTTAACGATCTGTTTACAATAAAATGTATAAAATTCTTCTTCCAAATTTAAAACTCAAAAAAATTCCGTACAATATAGCAATAGTGGCTGTGTTGATTTGTTTAAATATTCTTATGGTCGTAAGTAATTTTTTCTCATGGAGAAGAAAATATTTTGTTTACGTTTGTACAAGTTTAAAGATGCATACCCGATGCACAGTTATCTAGTAAAGGAATTGAAGACGCATGAACGCATATTCCTGGCCATCGAGAGTTTCTTAGGAAAGAACGAGAATTGCTCTATCTTGTGAGCAGGTGTCTCTTGTGCTGCGAGTGGGAAACCGTAGAAACTGCGTTTAGGGTTTGAACTAAAACAACATTTATAAAACAATATGTATTAGTACATAACCATCGTAAATTAATCGAAAATCAATAAATCGATGTTACCTGTATTCGTCGACAGTTTTAGATCAAATCCCAATACTATGCGACTGAGACGCTCAGCTGTTGTAGCAAGACTGCGACTGTCTCGGGCATAAAGCGCTTTAATATTAGAAGCAAAACTTTGAAAATATAAAAAACATTCCTTCGCATGACCGGGGCCTCTAATAATAAGAGCTAAATAAGTTTGAACCCGCGCAAACTAATGCCGATCCTCATAATAAGATAATGAACTAGGTCAACCTAATTTGTAAGTTCATAAAGTAATTGAATTAATAATACGGTTCCTTCAGAAAAATTTCGAAGTTTCGAACAACTTTTATGAGTAATTGTATTATCATTGTTCCCACGCATTGCTGCCTGGGCGCACCCGAAGCTTTGTTAGTTAAATATTAAGCTTAGTCATTTCCTACCGCAGTTGCCCTCGTTTTTAAAAACCCATTGCTCTTAAATTGTTTAGATATAAAGTAAAAGAAGAAAAACTCATTGGATAAATAAATAAATAAGTAAATACAAAAACCAAAACCGTAATAAAATAGTAAGCCCATGTAAGTGTATTTAGATTTTTAAACGTGTAACACGAATTCATGTTTTGTCTAGCCTTTTTTAAGTTTTTCGCATTACGAATTTCCCGTATTCAGTGTATATTAAATCGTAATCATTCTATGAATGAAAATCACAAACGTTCCAGCCATAATTTTTAACCACGCCTATTTCGTATTGGTTTACTATGCCTTTTATAGCGGACAAGAGAGTTGACAGTTGGGCTGCACCAATAGCATGGTTTTACGCTGGTTTTTACTGTCACTATGCCATTTTGCCATAGAAAAGTACTACTCGAATGTTGTTCCGATCGGCTGGTGTGCAGTCTTGGCAATGCAGCATGTCTACTATTGGCTGGTCTTGGTTGATAGCCCTGCAAGCCACGCCCTCAACAGACAACTCTCTTGTCCGATATTATAGGCTCACGACTTGATTTGAAAGGCACTTACGTTGTTACCTCGCTTGTAACACACTTCAAACAAGGAGCCTTCCTATAGGTAATAACACTAGTTTGCGTGTAGTAACGTATTTAATTTAATTTTACAAATGTTAGAAATTTGCTCACTACTATCCCCTACTTCATGAATAGTTCTACACATATTAAATATTTCAATTGTTTTATCAACTTGTGTATTTTACAACATAAAAGAGTTATTCGTTTGAATTTTTCCAATTAGCTCTGGTTTTACTCAATAATGTGGTTGTGACAAATTGTCTTCTTCTATCGGAGGCCTACAGTTTATAATATTCACTTGTAGATACATTTTATTTTCCAATATTGTTGTGTAACGTTTATCATTGCGGTAAAAAAACTGGAGGCCCGCATTAGATTTTAGTATTATTTTGTGTCAATTAATTGTTATTATTTGTTGAAATAAATAACTTTTCTCATAACTTTTCTTGAAGTGGCATTTCCTTCTTAGCGTGGATTTATCTAAAATAAAATAAAAATAAATTAAAAATACTAATCATTCATGAATACCGTATAAAGTAGAAGCTGTTGAACATTATGTCTAATTTAATCTATACCTATAAAAGGCAAAGCCCTCGCTGACTCACTCATCAAGAATTCTCCACCGTCCCATGTAGGTAGAGAGCTGAAATTTTGTACACTGATTCTTTAGGTCTTAAATAGGACAACTAAGCAGTTTACACGCCAGTATCTCCATAGGGCTCTGCCCCACAAACCTTCAAAGTTACCATGTTATTCTTATGGAAGAAAGATTTGTTTTGATGATATCAGATGACTAATTTAAAATATTTTAAACAGCTGTTGCTATTCTACACAAACAGTAAAACCACGGTAGAACGTTGATTTATAATTATTTTGAACTGGAGTAAGCCAATAATGTTAAAAATGGGCGAGTGTCTTGCAAACTCTACATTACCACCTGTTTCTTTAAAATTTTTTACAAACAGCTGTTATTATTCATTGGTTTGTTTATGTTTATGATCTTTATTTTGTGTTGTGGTGTGACAGGTTAAAAGCTAATTTATTGAATTTGTTTATGTTTATGATCTTTATTTTGTGTTGTGGTGTGACAGGTTAAAAGCTAATTTATTGAATTTTACGATATTTTAGTTTTTTTTTGTTTTTGTCATGAATACACAATTTTAGTTATATTTTTATTTTTATTGGTTTCTTTTATATATTTTTTTTTGAATTTTTGATATGGATACAAAATTAACACTATTTGGACAAACAGACTCACAGTTTAGAGTAATTCACATGCCTCCAGATGGTTCGTGCCTCTTTCATTCTATATGCTATTCAGTTTACGGAAATAATTTCTACAGCGATCAAGTAAGAGAGGAAATTGTTAACTATGTTTCGACTAATTGGGCAAAATTCCAAATTTTAACTCATGATGTTAAAGGGGATAATTACATCTCCCCTGAACACTACCGTCGCGAGATGTTGAAACCATCAACTTACGGATCAGCATGTGAGTTGATTGCCGCATCTGAGCTCTTCCACTGCATATTCAGAGTGTACCATGATGGTCATTTACTCCAGAGCTTTGGTGTAGAGGGAACAGCATCTGATCATATAAATTCAAACGGGGCGAAGCCCGCGGGTAACTGCTAGTATTTTATAAATGTGTTCATGAAGGAAAATATTTTAACAAAAATAATAATGAAGATCTTGTCTTACATACTTATTTACAGTTGAGTTTCATTTTAACATATGTGAACATATTAAAGAGTATGTTCAAATTTCTCGATTCGATTTCTCAACTAACCTGTTTACTCTTACTCTAAAACTAAATTTAAGATGAAAGTTGCAACTATACAAAATTCTCGTTTATTTATCCATTGTATAAATGTAAGTTGACAACATTTTGATTGGTCGTAAAATGAGGTGTAGGAAATTAACTTTTTGAAGGCCCATTAACCTGCTGTTTCGGAAATTACTCTCGTCCCTTTTCTTTGTGACACCCACCTGCAAATTATATCAACTGAGAAATTGTATTTTAAAAACGTTGCAAGTTCGTAATGTTAAATTACCAAATAAATATATGTTAGTTCAGGCACTAAAATGCCTTAATTTTCTTTCCTACTAAATCTTTCGTGTTTTATTTATTATTATTAATGACTTTTAATATTATTTATATAGCATAATTAATGATATAATTATCATTATTATATTATAATTATATAATATATCTCAGTTAAATTTAAAAATATTAATAACCTTTAACAATAATTAATAATAATTATTCAATAAATGTCCTTTCATTTATAGAAGACTTTCTGGATAAAATATTTGATTTGTTAGGGATGTTATTTGGAAGGGATTTATATTTGTTGTGTTCACCATCATATTTCTTATAATATCGGAAAATGTCATTTCATTGGTTTTCTCATCATAAAACTTAGACCTTTAAAATCTTAGACATAGGCTATATTTAACTACTAAATTATTAGTATACAATAAATATTCTGTATATTTTTAACCTCCATTTCAATTTGTGAAAATCCGTCCAAAAAGTAGATTATTTTGTAATAAAACTAGTTTTTTTTTATTATTTGATTAGTTTTTGTCGTAGTGACTGTTGTGGAGAAGGTTGGGGGTGTAAGTTGAGGTCCCCGTGTGGCTATAAGGGAGAGAGTGGTAACTGCTCAAGGTACTGCCTTAATCGTGATTTAAAATTACACTATCGTCATTTTTCATAAATAGCTCATTCATTTTCTCTCCAGTCATATGTTAAACGTTATAATGTTGGTACTAATGCATTGGCATTCTACATAATACCATAACGTATATTGTACAGCTACAAACGTTATACAGCTTCTTATAACTCATACTGACCTGTTCAAGTTAAATATTCAAGTTTGTATATATAAGTTTTGTTGGAATATTTTCAACATCTTCCAATAAATCTCTTATTAATAAATTGTTGTAAATTATTATAATAGCTTAAAGTCAATTAGTATAATATATGATTTTTGAAATAACCTTCACATAATCTAAATTAATGTTTAACCTTTAAATATGTTTACAGTTTATTAGTTTTTTTTTTTTTTACTTCAATAAAAAATAATTTTTATATCGTGAATTGAATCTGTAATTTCATAACACATTTTAAGTTTGTTTTATAGCTATTTCTTCATCCAATAGCATACCTTATATTACTACATACTGCAACCTATATTTGTAATATACTACTTGACAACCTCAGAATTTCTTTCAACAATAAAATACAATAACTAATCATCCATTTATCGGGAATAAGTGTAATCATTATCGTTATTTTTGTTCCAGGTTAGTATAATTGTCATCCAATACACCTCTCCGTGGTTTGGTGAGATGTTATTTTCATGTTTAATTATTTTATATCACTTTAATTTTAACTGTATTTTTATTTCATTGGGACTTTTTAACAGTAACATGATTTTAAATCCTCTGGAAACGTTTTAATTACAATAAATAGGACATTTTTTTATTTATACTATAACTACACTATAATATTCGTATTGAATGTTACATTTGATATACATATTTTTAAAAAACAAATATTGTTTTACTTTTCAAATGAATGCCAAAATTGTAAACGATTAAACTTGTTTTTATACAGACTAAAATGTAGTAATCCATTCAAAATTGATCAGGATTTATTTAAAGCCCTTTAGTTGTTGGTCAGAAGCTATGCGTTTCTCCTTAAGGTTAGTCATGACTTTATTACTCCTTACATCATTTAGGAACCACATTAAAACAGTAACGGGCTTTTGTGATCTCGTTTATTGTAACGTATTTAATACATACCAAAATAATATTCCACAATTTTAATTAGCTTAACCTTTCTCCCAAATGTATTCAACGATATATTTAAAATATTATAAAAAATAAAAGCAAACTGTAACAAAGTGTTACAGCTTCTTGTACGAAAGTTACGCAGTGACTTGCGTTATTAATAGTTACTGCTATATTTGGACGTTGAGTTCATTTCGATACAATAAGTATTTACAATATTTCATGTGGATGTTTCAAAATATATAATAAGTAATAAGATATAAATAATACACGATTAGTTAATACATGTGTTTGTAGTGTCCACATAAAGCATGCCTAACTTATAGTCCTATTTCAATACAATATTTTAACGTGGTCCCCCTAAATAATCAATCTTCCGGTAATGTTTGTACCACCATTTTGCGGTTTTATACACTATAAAACAAAAACAACTTTAAAATACCCCCGTCACAGCAAACCTGCGTACTCAGCGAATTTTCGATGCATATATACATATATATATATATATATATATATATGTATATGTCTCACTACTAAGTAAAGCCAATTACCAAGTTTCACAAAAATACATTCATAAACAAGTGATATATAACATTTTATTTATTCTCCATTAGAATAACATTAGGATTAAGGACGCAGGTTTGCTGCAACGAGGAAGATAAGTAATGTGTTTTTTTGCAACTATCAATAAACCTCAACCAGGTGAAGCTACATACCAAGTTTTTAAAATTTAGGTTCATAACTAAGGGAGATATACAACTTTACTTATTCTCCATATGAATAACATCTGGGCCGAGTATGCAGGCTTGCTGCTACGGGGAATATCAACAAAAAACACGTTTTTTGTGCTAATATCAATATACCACAACTACATGAAGCCACATACCAAGTTTCATCAATATACATTCATAAATAATCGAGATATCAAATTTAATTTATTTTCCTTAAGGATAACATTGGACAACGTACTGTGTTTAGCACTTTGAATATTTTTGCAACGGTTGGACGTAGAACAACAATTAAAACACCAAAATATTTATTTTGTTGAGCTAAACGTATTGATAAAAAGAAATGTGATGTTTTTAGTAAAATTATCTGAGAAAAATCTAAAAATCTTTTTCCCAGAAGATTAACATAGGACCCGATTTTTGGATTTTCTCCGCAACCACTCAACCTAGGTCAATGATTCAAAATACTAAATTATTTTTTTAAGCTCTATAAAATGCTTATAACTATAATGGACTGATTTTAACATTATGGGGTAAAAATTGCAAAAACTGATTTTTGGAAAATTGTAAACCCCCATAAAACCCTCTTCCCATAGTCCGAGCGATGTGGTTTTCGAACTTAAAGTCATAAATGCTACTCTTCACATTTGTGCCAAATTTCATCTAAATCGGGTGTTTCTTTCAAAAGTTATCTAGGTAACGGACACACACACACACACATAAATATATATGTTTATATACATATATATAAATTTGAACGAATAGTATTTTTGGCATCTGGGGACCTCAAAACGAAAAATATCATGGTCTCGGGCTTAAGTCTTACCATGCCAACTATTAGCTTCTTCCTTATAGGGGAAATTCGCTAAAAATACTAATATAAAATTAAATGCAACAATTTACTCTTAGGAGCTGACTGTATAGGAATGCGGACATAATTTTCTCGGGTCACCGGTGCGGTGGGGGTTTGACTCCGACCTTAACTTCATCTGAGAGAGGTGTAGACAGCATGAGCAACACAGAGAGAATTGTAATAAATGACAGCGAGAGAGAAGGAGAAAGCTCGTTGGTGACGTCACCGTTACTTGTCGCAATCAAAACAATGTACTTTTTAACTGAATAAACAGCTAATAGCATTCTAAATTTCCCCCATTGTGTTTTTTTGAAAAAATATTTTACGTTGATACTAATTTTTTTTAAATTGTTTTAGTGAAACCTTTTTTAAGCCTGTAATTATTTAAAAATACTAGAAGTGTTCACTTTGTTGGGATAACTGATGGGGGTTAATACTGAAAACTTGTTTAGATTATTTTGTTATTAAAATTTATTAAGGATTTAGTGCATAATATATCTGCTCTTCTGGGGCCAATCTGTTAATAAATAACGAGCATTTTCATCAAATAATAAAGCAACAAAAAACATTAATGAGGTTAAATTTCTCAATATTTTATACTTGAAAACTAAACTACTTTAACTTTCCACGGTGTTCAAGTACTTAATAGTTTGTGTGGTAACTGTTGCAGCTCCAATAAAAAATAACGGAACGGAACTGTTCTAAAACAATTGCAGCAAACGAAAAGTTCAATTCAATAATAACTTCCATGAAGCAGGTGGCTTTTCTCAAGCCGAAAACACGCGACAGAAGTGCGAGTTGCCGAGAAACAGATGTGCATAACGAGCTCTGAATGCCTTCTAACGATGAAGGACGGGAACGATCCGCGACTTTAACGATGTTCGGATCTCGATAGTCTCTCGTTACCGACCAATACACGTCTCATCCACTCCAATTAATCTCTACACAAAATATGTTTGTGTTTTTAAAATCTCCTAAGTAAAAATTGACTAAATGTTTTATAACTACAAAATTAAACTTATTTTGTATAATGGTTTTGTTTAACCAGTCACTAGTAGTTTGCGTACATGATCATGTTTACTGGCCTTGCTCAACTAGCCTACAAACATGTTTCTAAACATTACTACACGAACTTAAAATTGCCTTTACTTTTATTTCATCTTTACCTACCTATTTCTTAATCCCTGTTTAGCCATCACAGCTTAGAATATTACCAACAAGGGAATATACACGTATGTAATACCTTCAAAAGGTATCATTGTCTGAATGGCCGAGGAACGATACATATTTAAGAGTGACAGAAAGGCTAATGCAGCATATGCCAGTTCCAATTCCGATTAATCGGATTATTGAGACTCTGGTGTTTCTTGATTTAGTATGTTACACTGTACATCGAAATACTGTATTGCATTGTCCTCGTACAATCGTTAACTTGTTCTAGCATTGCTTATGGACTATGGTTTGTATAATTTTAAAACAATTGAATATTTCCTTACGGTGTTGATGATAAAATCAAATTCGTGCTGTATGTACTCAAAAGAGCTTTAATAACAATTTTCCGCCAAAAAAAGTCCTATTAATCCGACAGTTTCGTAATCCGAACAGGGCCAGGTTCAATACTTCAAATTAGGTTCTAGTTTATTTATTTATTTGGTTTGAGGTAGCTGTGTACGAAAATATCAAATACCCCCGAAGCAGCAAACCTGCGTACTCAGAGAATTTCCAATGTATATATATGTATCTTAATACCACTTAAAGCCACATACCAAGTTTCATCAATATACATTCATAAATATTTTTATTTTTATTAATTTATGTTCATAGTTAAAGTCATAAACGTTGCTTTACATTTTTGTGCCAAATTTCATCAAAATCGGATCATTTTTACGAGAGTTATTGCACCGACAGACACACACACCTATATATATATATATATAAAACTGTATGTATATATATATATACATACATTTTTGAACGAACGGTGTTTCTGGCATCTGGGAACCTCAAAACGAAAAGTTATCATGGTCCCGGGCCTAGGTCTTACCATACCGACTACGGTAATAGCTTTTCCCTATAGGGAAAATTCGCTAAAATGATTAATGATTCGTACAAACGAAAAGTATGGGAACTCCTGCTGTTGATGATATAAGTTTTGAAATTCGCTGGTCACTAAAATATGTTTGAAACCTAAAACCCCGAAGAACATTACGCCATACTAAGATAAATAACTATGTGTGACGCACATCATCATTTAGTTTGTTTTATGTGCACTTATGACTTTGTTTATTCTTATGGGGCATTTCAACATTATTATTCCAAGTATATTGGCTTTTAAAGTACCTTTTTAACGATTCAAAAAGATCGAATAAGTTATAGTAAATACTTTCTTGCTAGTTCAAGTCATTCTATAGAACAAATCGTGTTCATTTAAATATTACATACAAATCCAAAATAAAAATAAACTACGTCTCACAACACTGCAAAATATGTTTGCAATTATACTGTACATACATACAAGACGGTAAATATACAGAAACATTTGTACAAGAGCGATGGATTTCAACCTGGCACATCGGTCATCATCAGGCCTAATCGTAGAATCAATATTATTAGTCCGATATATTAGCCTTTTAAACGAATCAAAACCCCCGTATAGGTTATAATAAATAATTTCTTGCTAGTTCAAGCAATTTCCTAAGTACTCTGATTGAGCCTGATGATGACCGGTGTGACTGGTTGAAATCGATCGCGGTGTGCCATATTTTTGTCTATTTAACGTCTTGTATTTAATTTCAGTATAAGTGTAAATATGTTTCGCAGTGTTGTGAGACGTAGTTTATTTATCCAGTTTCATTGTAACAAAACATATTATATTACTGAAAAAATAGTTAAAAATATAAATGAAATAATCGTTTAGAGGTTCAAAAATATTTTGTTTCGAACTAAGACCAAAATGTGCTCCTTTCGACATGAAATGTAGGAGGAGGAGAGGCGTGAAGGGTGTGTTATTGGACACTAGATGTTAACCGCCGACCAGGGACGAGTCGGTTGAACGGGACAATCTCTTGCCCTGTCTCCCCGAGCTGGGCAATAACTCGAGCTCTGGTGTTCCTCCCATATTGCTCCAGTCTGTTCTACTGCCACGTACTAAATACGGAAATTTGTTTGTGAATAAACATTTCCCTTATTCTTTTGTTGTTTTATGCCACGAAAATCCACAATTTTTACTTTATAATCATAATATGATGGCTGTTCAAACTTCCAAATTGACTGTTGATGAAATGTATTTGGTCAGGGAGGTAGATTAAATAAATAGTATTGCACGCACAGATACGTTCACCATTAACCTTAAACGAAAAAACTTTAAGTAAATACTTTAGTTTTCTTGACTTCTGGTTTTTCCCAGTTCTGAAAAATAATAGTATTACATCGGTTCTAAGTTTTAAGATTTAATGGATGGTTTTATGAATAAAATTTCTATCGCTAAAATGAATTATTATTTTTAATTTCCACATGTTATTGTAAGCAATATTATTTCCAATATGCATTAAAATGTGTTGTGTCTTGCAACATCGCAAGATACATTTGCTCATAATCTGTACTTACAGACAAGTCACAGTTTGCTTATAACAGTATATAGACATTGTAGCGAATTTCCCCTATAGGGAAGAAGCTATTACCGTAGGTGGTATGGAAAGACTTAAGCCCGAGACCATGTTAACTTTTTTGTTTTGAGGTCCCCGGTTGCCAAAAACACTATTCGTTCAAATTTATATATATGTAGATATATATATATGTGTGTGTGTGTGTGTGTGTGTGTGTGTGTGTGTGTGTGTGTGTGTGTGTGTGTGTGTGTGTGTGTGTGTCCGTTACCGTGATAACTTTTGAAAGAAACGCCCGATTTTGATGAAATTGGGAACAAATGTGTAGAATAACATTTATGACTTTCAGATGGAAAACCAGATCGATCGGACTATGGGAAAGGGGTTTTATGGGGGTTTTAAACTTTCCAAAAATCAGTTTTTTTTTTATTTTTCCCCTAAAATGTTAAAAACACTTACTTTTGGTTACAGCCATCTTATAGACCTTAAAAAACAAATAATTTGGTATTTTTAATCATTAACCTAGGTTAAGTGGTTGCAGAGAAAAGTCAAAAAACGCGTCCATAAAATGTCCCATGTTAATCTTATGGGAAAAAGGTTTTTGGATTTTCCTCAGATAATTTTCACATTTATTTTTACCAATTAGTTTATCTCTACCAAAACAATCATTTTGGTGTTTTAATTGTTGTTCTACGTCCAACCGTTGCAGAGATATTCTAAGTGCTAAACACAGTACGTTGTCCAATGTTATCCTTATGGAGGATAAATACAATTTTATATCTCGATTATTTATAAATGTATATTGATGATACTTGGTATGTAGCTTCACCTGGTTGGGTTATATTGATAATTGCAAAAATACTAATTTTTTCTCTTCCTCGTTGCATACTCAGCCCTAATGTTATTCTGATGGAGAAAAAATAAAATGCTATATATCACTTATTTATGAATGTATTTTTGTGAAACTTGGTAAGTGGCTCTATGTAGTAGTGAGACACATATACGCGCATTTGAAATTCGCTGAGTCTGCAGGTTTGCTGCGACGGGGGTATTTAATTTTGCCACCAATACCGAATACTATTATGCGGAATTAGGAAAAAACTCATTTACGCTCTCATTTTGTTATTTTTTATAATTTGCATCCTGATCAAAGTATTACCAACATTTTTAGTAGAACGTATAAAATTATTTTTAACCACTAGAAAATAAATTAATATTCTTTCCATGTTTTCATCCAGTAAACTAAACTTTATCAATTTGTTATCGAAGATTTGCAACACCTTTTGAACTGTGTATTGTAATGCAATGGTGATGGGAAATAGTCTAAAAACAAATGTTAAACTGAATTTCTTTGCATACTAGTACACTGTGTTTGAAAGTCTACTAGATACAAAGCCCTCCTGGCAGTGAGTTAGCGGGATTAAGCCCCTGCGCTCCTGTGGCTTATTAACTCGCCGCACTGCAGCCGCCCCGCCGCGCCGCGCCGTGATGCGCTTGTTGTGGATGGCGCTAATGCATCATTCATGTTTAGCATACATCACGTCCTCACAAAGATGAGCTAGTAAACCGAGTATCACTTGTGATTCAGATATTGTCATGAATAAATATGTTGCAGGATATACTACGCATACTTTCAACGTTATCAGATCTAATGTCTTTAGAGATAAATTGTAACAGTTTAAGAGCGGGCTTCTGGTATGTTACATTTTGCGATTCAACCTGCTTTTCCCATAAGGACAATGTTGAATTTTATAGCCCGTCCATCTTCAACAGATTACCTGAAGTTGTTGATTTATAATTAATTTTAAAAAGCAAAAGAATAGGCATTTTAGTGAACAGAATTTCAATATAGTTTAACCACAAAAAATCTTAAATATGGAAGGTTTTGAAATTGTTTTAATTATTTTTGTGATATTAACATTTTGCAGACTTAAATT
Source organism: Allygus modestus (assembly GCA_963675035.1). Classification (NCBI taxonomy): domain Eukaryota; kingdom Metazoa; phylum Arthropoda; class Insecta; order Hemiptera; family Cicadellidae; genus Allygus; species Allygus modestus. Next base: position 336,885,801 of record OY776112.1, on the reverse strand, counting down.
ACTAGGATTTTTTTGCTCTTTAAAATAAGCTAGACACCATAGATATCGGACAATCCATTGAAGAGGGACGGGCTTTAAAACTTAACATTTGCCTTAAAGAGGAAGCCGGTAGAAACGCCAAATGTTTCGTGACAGGAACCCACTCCTAAGACTCTCATATTTTTTGCTATAAGTTTAAAATTGTTTCATTTCAAAAAAGGTGTTATTAATCTTTTCTATTCCAAAGTTATAATATATAGGGTGTATCTGAAATACACCGACAAACATTGGGATATTGTTCCTGAGGTCAAAACAAACCAAAAACATCATATACGTATATAGCCTATCTAGCTTCGTTTTCCGCCTCTATGTGATTTTTACAAAAAAATCATACTTTACAAACGGCTTAAGATATGTTTTTCAAACTTACAACGAATATTGATGGGTATAGGGTCTATTGCCCTATGAAGTTTTTGATTTCTAACTTTAACTGTTTCAAGATGGCGGCCATTATAATCATTAGTTAAACAATAACTCCGAAATAGCGAAGCGCGTGCGGGCGGCATGGCAGTGCCGTAACCTGATACATTTAAACAATCATAGCTTGCTTGTTTTTCATCTGATTTTTTAAATCTAGGTGTCATTACATTTGTAATAACATTTATAGTAAAACGTTATTATTATAACTTTAACGAATTATTGTTTAATGAATCATTAAAATGACCGCCATCTTGAAACGGTTAAGGTTATAAATCAAAACCTTCATAGGTTAATAGACCTTATACCCATCAATAGTCTATGTAAGTTTGAAAAACATATCATAAGTCGTTTGTAAATTATGAATTATTTTGTAAAATTCACATGCAGACTAACAGTCGGAAAACGAAGCTAGATAGGCTATATAATCATATGACATTTTGTGTTTGTTTTTACCTCAAGAATAATATACCAAAGTTTTTCGGTGTATTTCAGATACACCCTGTATATAATGTACAATACTTACACTAATTAAAAACCGTTTATTTGTCGCTGCAGTAAGGAAACTAAGAGAGTAGCCCTCACTATTATTATGATTCTCATAATTTTCAAAAATATAGATTTTCACGTCATTATATGATTATCGAGTACGCAACACTCAAACAACGCATAAAGCAGCCCTCTTCATATTAGGTCCCATCGCCAAAGCCGTGTTTACAGACATCTTGTAACTCGGTTTGCCTCCTATCCGAAACTCGCTTCGAGTGAACCCCTGTTACAAAATTGGTTTTCCCAGTTTAATCCTTCCCCGGTTATTCCTCGCCGGTGCGGCCAACCGCTAAAGGGTTTAAAGGCTAAACTCACTTAGCCCTAGCATTAACAGACGCTGTATTAGCCCTAAGCCTTCGGATGATTGTGACTCCCCGTTAAATCTGACTGTACCGTGCAAGACTTTACACGTGGACAATTATGCCTTGATAATTACCTCGTTTAGCTCGCCCTTTGATTCAAACGCAATTGTGGTTATTTGTTGAGCTCTTGTGTTGAGTGAGAATGTAAAATTGTTGTTTACAATATTTCAAAATGATGGATAAAAGATTCTTGGGGATTAAAAGTAATTTTGTTGTATACATTTTAACAATGCCAAAGTGCAATGGGTTAACAAGATATTTACGTGTTTGCATAATTTAGACTTAATTAATTTTGGGGAATGGATTTTCCAAGGCTCTCTGACGGAAATTCAAGGTTGTATTGCAACCAGACACTCTGCAATACTGAATATTATGGACAGATATACAATATTTAATTTAACTGAAGTATAACTTTCAGTGTTTCCTATTATTTCAAAACTATTGTTTTTATTTTTTTTTATGTTTATTGTTTACTTTTATTCAAAATACCAAAGTCAAAATCATTGTTGTTGATTGATTCACTTAATTATTAACTTACTAAACATAATAATTAAAGTTTATTCTTGAATACAAATAATAAAATAACTATTAGCAGGTGAATACGAATTACAAAAATGGTGTACCAAAGGAAATGTAACATGCAACATATTTATAACATGCTTAAGAATTCGGAGGATTATTTTAGGAGGTTAATAAACGTAAACGCGAGTGCTTATGATCGAAATATATATTTTTCTTTGACAAAATTCGTACAATTTTCATTTGAGGTTTTGAACGGCGATGTACCTTGGTAAGAATTAGAAATATGTTACTTTTATAAAAACCTATTTAACTTATTTCGCCTAATTTTACTTTTACGTTTTCCTGGGCATCAAAATAATGACACATCGTCGCGTCCAACCCATCTCGTCACGTCAAGAGTTTATTAGGGAGTTTACAAAAACTAAGCATTTACTCATATACATTAAGAAGTAAATTTATAACTCACGATAACCACTGATACCTTTAACATTTCCTTTAAGGTGTTAGTTATTTAGGTTTTGAGCTTAAGAGCAAAACTGGTGATATTTTAGTAAAAATTAAATTAGTAATAATTATCTTATTTTCCAGTAATCTATACAACAACAACTATAAAGTCGTCCAGTAACGGTTTATATACAATTTGAACCGCAACTCTCAACCATAGATCTTCGATGCTCTCAACACAACGTTATGAATGAACTAAAGCTTGTTGTTAGTCCGTCCGTTGCAGCAACAACAGTCGCTGCACTCCAGATTGGATCTCCGGATTGCTTCCCGCTCTTTATCTTCTCCTCTCTCACGATTCCCTCCTTCCGTTTGTTCTTATTAATCCACCTTTATTACTCGTCCCGCTATTCTTGATTGTGTTTGCAATTGTTCTGTTCTAGATTGCAGTTGTCTTTGTTGTCTTAACTGTGAATCTTTGTATTACGAAGTTGCATTAAGGGCATTTGAATTTTGTTTTGCTACACCTCCATGGGATTAAATTTTTAAGGGACGAATGAGATACTTACTAAGTGCATACGAGCTTAATCAGTTGTACTTTAAAATTTCATCCACACAAAATATACATTGAACTTATTTACAGAGTTATATAAGTATAAATGTTGACGGAGAAAAGCCACAACTAGCCTATGAAGAATTTACATAGAAAGGCTAAAAATAATCTTAATAATCTTTTTGTGTATAAACTCGTTGAAAATATTTTGTAACGTGCAAATCATACTTTATCGGTCGTAACTTTACTCTTAAGTGGTGTAATAGTCCAAGACATAACTTAATTCACTAAGCATAAAAAGACTAGTTTAGGTTTTCCTGGAGTAAAGCTTTTATGCTAAAACATCTTATTGAATCCGGACTTCTTTTGATACATTTCTAATGTGGTGATAATTTTTAGTATGCAATATTCGTTCGTTGCTTAAAAAAGTGCCTCAATAAAAATACTAATTGGTCTATCGTGTAAGTAAAGAAAAATCAAAATAATCTTCTCAAATTAATCACACTTTTTAGGTTAGTCGATTATTTTTCACTATTCAAATACAAAATATAAGGAACTAATTAAATGTATATTTTTGTATTTATGAAACGTTCCACTTCTATGACAAACAGTATTGAATCAGTTATTTCGCAAACTCTCGTATACAACAATTGAATATATTTATAACCCTTTCTAAAAGGCTTTTGATTTACAAAATCTCACATCAAAGTAGCCGTGTTTTATATTTGCTCATTTCCTTTTTCACAGAATCACACTTGTTTACGGTTCGGTTTGTGGACGTTAGTTCCAAGTGGTTCGTTATGAAAGCTCGCATTATTTTCAATCCCATTACACTTTTCCTCCTACTCTTTAGCCTTAATTCAGTGTGTTTTCATGTGTTTCTGTTCAGTTAGTTTTTATCAATTTTCCAACATTCTACTACCATTTCTAAAAATCTATCAATTTTCCAACATGACTACTACCATTTCTAAAAATATTATAAATTTTCTAACATGTCTACTATTTATAACAATTAGTGCCAAATTAATTTAGGCGTTAGCAGCGTTTATATCATAACTATTTTTTACTATAAATACTATATACTATGTATAATAAAATTCCAAATAATATTAAGATATCAAAAAATAGAAACATATTTTTATCAAGGCTTAGAAAATGGTTGTTTTCTCTAACCAGTGTCGACTTTTTGATAGATTTTTGAATTGACAGAGACACTTTATTTATCAAGACAATTTTAGTACAGCAAATATTATTATTTATCAGAACCGTACATTTAGGTTATTACTGTGTTAGAGGATAATTGTTGATTTCAAATTGGGAACTTACATATTGCTTATAGTGCTGAATATTTGTTTAATTAAATTTAAAGAAACCTGTAAACAAGCTATATAGCCTCAGAGGTCCTAGATTTCCTCAATATATATATTTAAACAAAATATTAGACTTAAAGAATTACAGTGTAAATACATGTGTTTTATGTGCTTTAAATGTTTATGTGAAAATACACCTTGTTTAATCAGTGTTTAAATTTAGGCTGTTATATGAACACGCGCATTATTGTATTGTAGAAAAGAATAAAATTGTAAAAGCAGTAATCTTATTTCGAGAGAATAAAATATTCCTATTCTTTTTCTTATTATTATTCTACTTGTTTACTATTATGTTTTATTGTTTGAAAATTTTGAACAGCCTTGAAATATTATATTATTAAGATTTTGTTGTTTGCTTTAGGTTCAAAATTGTCAGAAGTTGTGTAATTAGTTAAATACCATAATTCCTTGTAATTTTACGTACCTTATTAATACGTACTAAAACTAAAAAATATTTCTTTAATTATTCATGTCATCGTTAGTGGTTACCAACCAAACACTAATCTCGACTCTTAGTTTATCAAGATCGTTTTATGGTTGTTCCATGGCTTATTAGTTGTTCTCTTTATGATTGGTGGTGTTGTGAAGTAACCTCTAATGCTAGAAGTTGAATTTTTACGTAAAATCTTGTGATTAAAAAGTAAATATTTACAAACTGGAATCGCATTCGACTATAACCACAGCCTAAACGCACCCAATCATAAAATAAATAAATCTAACTAGATTGATAAATGTATACATTCGGTAGCTCAGGTTTTATAACTTATTTCTTTAATACTCACGACGATTTTTTATAAATCTATCATGAATGTTACACAGGGTTTATCAAACGTATTGTGCTTGTATATATCAAGCGTTAAAAATAAGAAGGGACGGCACGGCGCGCAACGGCGGCTGCACTGCGGAGAGTTAATAAGCTGCAAGGATTACCTATTACTCACTGGCTACCGGAACTAAACCTGGCTGTAGTACAAGATCATGAACATACATTTGTGGAACGTACCTGGTAAATATAAATACACCCGTCACAGCAAACCTGCATACTCAGCGAATTTCCAATGAATATATAACATAACACTTAACAGGATTCATAAGAAATGTATTCACAAACAAGCGATATTTAAAATATTAATTATTCTCCATAAGAATAACATTGGGGATGAGTACGCAGGTTTGCTGCAACAAGGCAAAATAATGGGTTTTTATGCAAATATCAATAGAACTCATCTTAGTGAAGTCACATACCAAGTTTCATCCATATACATGCATAAATAAGCGATATATAACATTTTAAGTATTTTCCATAAGAATAACATGGGGACCAAGTACCTAGGTTTGCTGCTACAGGAACCATAGGCGAAAAATTTTTTTTGTGCAAACAACAATAAACCATAACCAGATCAAGCCATATACCAAATTTTGCCAGTTTATGTTCATAAATAAGCGAGATATACAATTTTTCTTTTTCTCCATAAGAATAACATTAGACAACGTACTGTGTTTAGCACTTTCAATATCTCGGTAACCAATTGACGTAGAGCAATGATCAAAATACCAAATTGTTTGTTTTTTTAAGCTGAATTCAAAAGTATAAATTAAAAATTGATTTAAATTAAAATTACATGTGAAAACCCCAAAAAACACATTTTTGGGGTACAAAACCCCCCAAAAACCCCCCTTCGGATGGTGCGATTCATCTGGTTTTCGAACTCGTTCAAATAAATGGTACTTTACACATTTATACCAAATTTCATTAAGATCGGACCTTTTTTAGGAGAGTTATCGTGCTTACGGACGATATACGGTTATATATACGGTTATATATAAAAATTGAACGAATGGTGTTTTTGGCATCTGGGGACCTCAAAATGAAAAGTTATCATGGTCTCTGGCTTAAGTCTTACCATGAGACCTACGGTAATAGCTTCTTCCCTATAGGGGAAATTCGCTAAAACGAGAATGTCCCATTTGTTCCATTATCCTTCGGTACAACTCGTTATTATCACCAAATATCCAGCTGTTCCAACTTTAAACGTGCACTCGCAATGTCTATTTAGCGGTAAAAATAATTTTAAGTACTAAAATACACAATGGAAAGAAAGTAATTGTTTGATTGTTATTGTTTGTGTGATTTCAACTTTACTCGTTAAAACTGATTCAATTGTAAAATGTCCAAACAATTAATTTATTACATAAAAGTTATTTTTCTCCAATCGTTAAATCACTTAAGAATAAAAATAAGTATATAAATATTTTTTTTAAACTTCAATGGATTTAAAATTGTATTTGATTATTAACGTTAGCTGTGAATTTTTTTCATTGCAATTTTTTCTGTCCTTACCTTTTATCCCTTGTGCTTGTTCGCGAGTGAGGGAATCCCGGTTTGTCATCAAGTGAACCCTATTTACATAAATATATTAAAAGTCCACATGTGTTTTACTCCTATTAGGATGCACGCACCATTGCGATCAAAAAACTAAAACTTTTCCTCAGATAATCTTGTCAATAATTAAATGTTTGTGTTAGTAAGTTACTCAATAATACGGTTTCTCAATTTTTATTTTTTGGGAACTCTTAGTATTTGTTTTTTTTAACATTAAGACGCCAATTTTACGATAGTTCTTTCTTAAAAGATACGTATATCATTCCTAATACTTTTCTTCCGCTGTAACACAAGTAGATTTCTGATCAACTTACAACATAACATTATACATTGTACCGCTTTAAAAATCGAAGTCAAATTTTAAAAAATCATTCTTCCCAATGTTCCTCAGGAGTTCCCTCAAATTTCCTACATTTTAAAATGTTATTGGAAATCCTTAGTATTGTTTATTTACACGTCGATGACATTTTCATGATATTTCTTTCCTATAACATATATATTCCATAACACATTCTTTTCACTGTAACCCAAGTAGACATCCTACCATAATTATTAATACAATGTACCCGGTAAACGTTTAAGTTTGCTCCCAATATTTTCCTACTGATTGGTAATTTGTGTTCAAGGGATCTGATCTAAAATGAGGTAACTATTTGGTTGTATGTGATGAAAGGTAACTGATCACTTGTCCTCAACCAAACCTCAATATCGAACAGCCCGTTTCAGCTCAGGCGTGATCCTTGAAGACGCGTCCTGTCTGATGACTGCCATTCGTCCTGCTGACAGGACACGTTCACCTCCCTAATTGGAGGGAGGTCCTGAGTCCTAGCTGTCAGGACGAGGGGCATTAGTCAGCCTAGCGGTGTACGTCACCTTCACTTGATCGCCTCTGTTTCCAGTTGAGAGTCATCGTGTTTAATTTACAGTCATGTATTTATAATTAAGCGATACGCTCTACCATGTATCAGAAGACAATTACAGTCTCTTTAAAGTCTATATAGCTGTGTAATAGTTTTTTCATCACTCTGTATTTGAAAATAACCCATTACCATGCAGCTGAGATCTACGAAAATTATCGATTTCCTTGTAACAAAACAAAAATGATCAGCTGACGTTGCCTGTCCTAAACTTTTGCCTGTCTCAAACAAAACTTTTCCTGTCCTAAACAATTGAAGTTCCCGTTTTAATCAACAGGAGCACGAGTGTGATTTCGTTATTTTTGACGATTCTGTGCTCATATAGCTGACTTTAACACTAACATGAATTGTAAAACCGTGTTGTGTTTACTTATAAAAAATTACCAGACTATAAAATATCAGATTTTTTTAAAGTTTAGTGTGGTTATTTGCATCGTGATGAAACGTATCGTTCACTACTCGTCACTAAAGTCATATTTTGGGGCTCAATAGCAGTTTTACGCGCGAGGTTTCGGCTCTCGCGTAAACAAAATTTTGCCTCAAAATGGGTCGCTTTCGTGACTAGTAGTGAAATATACTTTTTTCGTTATGCTGCTAAAAAAAAAATCTGTAATAGATAAACTTTTAAACCTTTGAAGCCAATGGGGTGAAGCCTCGAGGTAGTTTTGGTCACTTACTGAATTGTCGCTCATCTACAAATCCTAACCCACATTTTTAAATGTAGTATGTTACGGGCCTTTCACGATGACACTTTCAAATTTTACATTGGATTTCTCATTTAATTAATTTGTTTTTTTTTACCGGCGTTTGAAATACAATGCGGTAATTTTTAATTTTTTCCTGATTTTTATTTAACCAACATTTTATGGGTTTTTAGTTCCTTTGTTATAAAGGCCTTTTATATTGCCATTTATCAAGCACATTTTTTAAGTGTACGATTTGTCATTCGTGACTTAATTTTGAGTGAGGTCTGATATTCACAAAGTATATTTGTTATTAAGTTTTACTGATAACCTTTACCAAGTTATATAAATCAGATTGTCTTTTAAATGCTAAAACACAAAACACAAAACCACACGATCACAGTCGTATAAGTTGTTTCTATAAGTATCAAATTTTAAATGAAGCTAAAAACTAGGCATTTATTTGACCAAAGTTCATTTTTTATCCTTTTAAAGGAAAATATTAATTTATCATACCGATTTATTAAAAAAACCTTATATTTTACAATAAATTATTACTTTGAGTATTTCACTAAAATTAGTTAAGATTATTAAAGTTAGTTTATTGTATATTTTATTTATTTAGTAGTAGTACAACTTAACAGCTTTTCGCTATGCGAAGGCGTATTTTTCATTTGTCGGTAAACACTAGAAAATAAGTGAAGAAAAGAGATTTTGGAAAAAGTTACGTACGATAATTTTCACCACGCCTCTCTTGCAACTACAAGGAAAACTTTCATTTGGTGTATTTTACTTTTCTTGGTGACAGTCCAAGTTCCTTTCACAGTCAATTAGTTCCAGGTTAACGCATTGAAAAGACTCTTTGGCGCACCAATCTAAATTTTTCATGCAGTTTAACAATATCAAAAACGTACAGTTCCTTGAATTCATTGCTTGTATCAATAGAATCCGTTTTGGTGTAATGCAAAATAGTTTTTATTTAGTTCTAAGAAACTATCTACCTCGTATTTTAAAGCTAATTTAAATTCATTTTCTGAATACAAGCAAGTTTTAAAGGAAGGTATCGTTTCATAACTTAGCTGACTATTGTTTATAGAGAAAATGTTGGTAAAAAATAATACATAAATGAATTTATATTGTTGAATACAAAAAAATACGTGAGGGTTAATCCACCTATTCCAATATCACATTTAATTACATGAATATCATTTTATAGCGGGTTTCTTGATTCTTACTTATCCGGATTAATTAAATTGGTGAAGATTAATTGGAGTGGATGAGACGTGTATTGGTCGGTAACGAGAGACTATCGAGATCCGAACATCGTTAAAGTCGCGGATCGTTCCCGTCCTTCATCGTTAGAAGGCATTCAGAGCTCGTTATGCACATCTGTTTCTCGACAACTCGCACTACTGCACTGTCGCGTGTTTCCAATTTTCGAAAAATACATCCACCTTAAGGAAAGATTCGTGCTTTAAAATTTGTTTTTCTTCAATTTATTTGCAGTTTCTATTCCAAGATAAGTTTTTTTAGATAAGACTGAAAGTTCTTTAGAAGGAAAGTAAAAGTTCTTTATGGGAAGTGACAAGCAAGCATAGTTAGATGTATAGTTTTTTATTTGACTATTATGCCTAATATTACTAACTGTTAGGAGGAGACTCGTTAGAAAAACATAACTGGGCATAATTGCTGAAACATACATGTTGATTTAAAGTCTAACAAATATAAATTACGTACAATTTTCCTTTTGCCAAATAATAATACTAAGAGTAAACAAATTAATTCAGTGTCAACAAAGTGTAAATAAGCCAGAAAATTCAATAAACAATTTCAGAACGTGACATTCAGTTTTTCAAAGCCTCCATGTAGGACGAAATTGTAATGAGATTGGGTCTAAATAATTTCCCAGTAAGAGTTATCTTCCGACAGAAACACAATCGTGCAAGTATAGAATGCAATTAGTTGTTTGTAGAGTTAAACGGGCATTGTTGTGGTTGTGACAATAAACGGTGACGTCACCAGCGAGCTTTCTCCTTCTCGCTCGCTCTCATTTGTTATTCTAATTCTCTCTCTGTCTTACTCATGCTGTCAACACCTCTCAAGTGAAGTTAAAGGTCTGAGGCAATGTGCCCTGACGGTAAACTGGGAACATTATGTTCGCCTTCCTTTACAGTTACAGCGTATATATGTAACTGTAAAAGTTACTGTGTTCAGAGTATTTGCACTGTTAACTCTCTTATTAACGTAATTTTGTTTCGGAGTTGTTTTATTGGTTTTAGTTTTGCATTTACTTTATCAGTGCTAGTAAGCTAAACATGCAGATAAAACCATTGCAAATTAATTTTCTTAGTGAACTTTTGTATCGAGTATTTCTTTCACCTACACTTAAATTCTGTAAAAGCAGTTTTTTGATTGTGTAAAAAAACAAAATTAGTTCATATACATTATATTTCTATAATTTTTATAATTTAAAACCACAATTTTCTTAATGCATTTAAAATAAATAGCATTTAAATTTCTTACCTATGTTATGGTTAAGGATTTTAATTATTTCACTACTACAAAACGTCGAAGGAATAAAACGCTCATTATTGTTTCGTTCTCAACGCAGGCCTTGACAGCTGAGGGTGGCAATTGAGTCTTTATCAGTCAAGCAGCCATCACGCATTGTTAAGATCCAGCGGCGTTGTCAGTCTTGATAAATGAAATTGTGAATCAAAACTGGCGTCAAGTTGGAGATGACAGTCGCTCCTCTTGATTCTAAATTCAATTTGCTCCAATAATCGCTAATTTTATTGGGTCTTACTTTTTACATCGTATTGCTCAAACTGTAACATTTTACATCAATTAAGTTAAGCGAAATTTTGTATTGTAACCATATCTGGTTTTGCTTTATTAAATAAAACTAGTGGCTTAAAGGGGTCATAGCCTCTAGACTTGCTCCAGTACTCTGCCTTTTACATTTTGAGTAAAATAAAACAATATAATTAGGATCACATGTCAGCTCGTAAACAAAGAAGACACTTAATCACATGTTTTAATGTAAACAAATTACACGTTTTTCAAACATCATTATTTTCTTAGGGGGTATATGTTTCGTTATTTCTCGTTTGCTGGTAATTTTGTAGAGATACCACTATTTTTCCGGAGTCCCTGGGATCAAGACCTTTATTTTGAAACATCTCCCACTATCCTGTGATTTGCCAAACTTTCACAATTTTGACTTAAAAATTTCGCTTACAGAATTATATATAAAGATGTGTATAAATGCAATAAAGGCAAAGAAGTAACCATGAAATATTTGTTTACAGAGGAAAAGTATATTTAAAATCACTTAACAGTTATCAACAAAATTCTACAACCACTAAAAATTATTAAACTATGAGTATTAATATTATTTGTAATCTTGATTCAGTAGTAAGGTTCAAAAACTACACGAAACGCTACGTTTAAAGACTTAGTAAAAGACATCATGATCGTTCAAGATAAACATCTTTCCCTCAACAAGACCGACAGTATAAGAATAATCACCTTGATGAAATCTGGTTTCCGACATCCCACAGGGTCTAATGAAGACGTTTGACCTGGAGGGGTTTAATGAGAGCAGGACCCAGGAACCACGATGCATAGCTTCCAGTCTAGAGTTTAGTCGACAATTTATTACTCATTAGAAGCCACTGTTTAGATTGCTGTTAATGCTTTATGGTTTGAAGGAACTTAATAGGTTCCTTCTAATAGGTAATCCTGTAACGTGAGCTTTGGAATCGTAACTGTTTTGTAGACTAGGTTTTTATCTTATTTTGTAAATTCATCGATTTTGTTTATAATCGTGCTGGGTCTTGTTCAGGAGTACTTCATTTTCAGGTTTAAACCTGAGAAAGTTTGTTTACTTCAATTTTCATTTATTGCTTTAATCAATAAACACAGATATTTTATTTCACTAGATGATTTTTTTGTAATTTTCTTATTATTATCTCGTGATAAATGTCAGATTTGTATCAGTTTCATTAGATCAAAGAGTCCTTTCCACGTAAAAGCGACAAATTAAAGCTCAAGTCGATTTTATATACGCATCAATCACACAAATTAAATAATATCTTAATTAGCAGAATACGTGTTTTTACAATTACCAGGATAAAATAAACCACGACACATATTTTATACTGCATAAAAAGTGTTGCGAGACACTCAAATTCTATTAGTATGAAAGCTATTAAGAAATCAGGCTGTAGAATTAGCCCACCCTGCTATAATATTCATACGTCATCAGCCACTCAGCACCGAACAGAAATACCCTACCACGGTGGCTGAGGTGGGACCCGCATTTATTTATTACATCGTTAGTAGATATCCAAGCGCGTGTGCGACGCGTCTATAAATACTGAGCTGATGGTATCTGGACCTCGCCGCGACCTCGGCCTGGACCACAGTGTTGGTCATGATCACGGACGATGTGCCGCAGCGACTACTTGCTATTCTTCCTGTCCAAATTACCAATACTGACCTCGGCCTGGACCACAGTGTGGTCATAATCACGGACGTTGTGCCGCAGCAACTACTCGCTATTCCTCCTGTCCACATTACCAATACTGACCTTGGCCGGGACCAAAGTGTTGGTCATGACCACGGACGTTGTGCCGCAGCAACTACTCGCTATTCCTCCTGTCCCCATTACCAATACTGACCTCGGCCGGGGTCACAGTGTTGGTCATGATCACGGACGTTGTGCCGCAGCAACTACTCGCTATTCCTCCTGTCCACATTACCAATACTGACCTCGTCCTGGACCACAGTGTGGTCATAATCACGGACGTTGTGCTGCAGAGACTACTCGCTATTCCTCCTGTCCACATTACCAATACTGACCTCGGCCGGGACCACAGTGTTGGTCATGATCACGGACGTTGTGCCGCAGCGACTACTCGCTATTCCTCCTGTCCACATTACCAATACTGACCTCGGCCTGGACCACAGTGTGGTCATAATCACGGACGTTGTGCCGCAGAGACTACTCGCTATTCCTCCTGTCCACATTACCAATACTGACCTCGGCCGGGACCACAGTGTTGGTCATGACCATGGACGTTGTGCCGCAGCGACTACTCGCTATTCCTCTTGCCTACATTACCAATACTGACCTCAGCCTGGACCACAGTGTTGGTCATGATCACGGACGCTGTGCCGCAGTGACTACTCGCTATTCCTCCTGTCCACATTACCAATACTGACCTCGGCCTGGGCCACAGTGTTGGTCATGACCACGGACGTTGTGCCGCAGTGACTACTTGCTATTCCTCCTGTACACATTACCAATACTGACCTCGGCCGGGGCCACAGTGTTGGTCATGACCACGGACGTTGTGCCGCAGTGACTACTCGCTATTCCTCCTGTCCACATTACCGATACTGACCTCGGCCGGGGTCACAGTGTTGGTCATGACCACGGACGTTGTGCCGCAGTGACTACTCGCTATTCCTCCTGTCCACATTACCAATACTGACCTCGGCCGGGGTCACAGTGTTGGTCATGACCACGGACGTTGTGCCGCAGTGACTACTCGCTATTCCTCCTGTCCACATTACCAATACTGACCTCGGTTTGGACCACAGTGTTGGTCATAACCACGGACGTTGTGCCGAAGCGACTAATCGCTATTCCTACTGTCGACATTACCAATACTGACCTCGGCCGGGGTCACAGTAATGGTCATGACCACGGACGTTGTGCCGCAGTGACTACTCGCTATTCCTCCTGTCCACATTACCAATACTGAACTCGGCCGGGGTCACAGTGTTGGTCATGACCACGGACGTTGTACCGCAGTGACTACTCTTCCTCCTGTCCACATTACCAATACTGACCTCGGCCGGGGCCACAGTGTTGGTAATGACCACGGACGTTGTGCTGCAGCTACTATTCGCTATTCCTCCTGACCACATTACCAATACTGACCTCGGCCGGGACCACAGTGTTGGTCATGACCACGGATGTTGTGCCGCAGCGACTACTCGCTATTCCTCCTGTCCACATTACCAATACTGACCTCGGCCGGGACCACAGTGTTGGTCATGACCACGGGCGTTGTGCCGCAGTGACTACGCACTATTCCTCCTGTCCACATTACCAATACTGACCTCAGCCGGGGTCACAGTGTTGGTCATGACCACGGACGTTGTGCTGCAGCTACTACTCGCTATTCCTCCTGTCCACATTACCAATACTGACCTCGGCCGGGGCCACAGTGTTGGTCATGACCACGGACGTTGTGCTGCAGATACTACTCGCTATTCCTCCTGTACACATTACCAATACTGACCTCGGCCGGGGTCACAGTGTTGGTCATGATCACGGACGTTGTGCCGCAGTGACTACTCGCTATTCCTCCTGTCCACATTACCAATACTGACCTCGGCTGGGACCACAGTGTTTGTCATGACCACGGACATTGTGCCGCAGTGACTACTCGCTATTCCTCCTGTCCACATTACCAATACCGACCTCGGCTGGGACCACAGTGTTGGTCATGACCACGGACGTTGTGCCGCAGTGACTACTCGCTATTCCTCCTGTCCACATTACCAATACTGACTTCGGCCGGGACCACAGTGTTGGTCATGATCACGGACGCTGTGCCGCAGTGACTAATCGCTATTTCTCCTGTCCACATTACCAATACTGACCTCGGCCGGGACCACAGTGTTTGTCATGACCACGGACGTTGTGCCGCAGTGACTACGTGCTATTCCTCCTGTCCACATTACCAATACTGACCTCGGCCGGGGTCACAGTATTGGTCATGACCACGGACGTTGTGCTGCAGCTACTACTCGCTATTCCTCCTGTCCACATTACCAATACTGACCTCGGCCGGGACCACAGTGTTGGTCATGACCACGGACGTTGTGCCGCAGTGACTAATCGCTATTTCTCCTGTCCACATTACCAATACTGACCTCGGCCGGGACCACAGTGTTTGTCATGACCACGGACGTTGTGCCGCAGTGACTATGTGCTATTCCTCCTGTCCACATTACCAGTACTGACCTCGGCCGGGGTCACAGTGTTGGTCATGACCACGGACGTTGTGCTGCAGCTACTACTCGCTATTCCTCCTGTCCACATTACCAATACTGACCTCGGCCGGGACCACAGTGTTTGTCATGACCACGGACGTTGTGCCGCAGTGACTACGTGCTATTCCTCCTGTCCACATTACCAATACTGACCTCGGCCGGGACCACAGTGTTTGTCATGACCACGGACGTTGTGCCGCAGTGACTACGTGCTATTCCTCCTGTCCACATTACCAGTACTGACCTCGGCCGGGGTCACAGTGTTGGTCATGACCACGGACGTTGTGCTGCAGCTACTACTCGCTATTCCTCCTGTCCACATTACCAATACTGACCTCGGTTTGGACCACAGTGTTGGTCATAACCACGGACGTTGTGCCGAAGCGACTAATCGCTATTCCTACTGTCGACATTACCAATACTGACCTCGGCCGGGGTCACAGTAATGGTCATGACCACGGACGTTGTGCCGCAGTGACTACTCGCTATTCCTCCTGTCCACATTACCAATACTGAACTCGGCCGGGGTCACAGTGTTGGTCATGACCACGGACGTTGTACCGCAGTGACTACTCTTCCTCCTGTCCACATTACCAATACTGACCTCGGCCGGGGCCACAGTGTTGGTCATGACCACGGACGTTGTGCTGCAGCTACTATTCGCTATTCCTCCTGACCACATTACCAATACTGACCTCGGCCGGGACCACAGTGTTGGTCATGACCACGGATGTTGTGCCGCAGCGACTACTCGCTATTCCTCCTGTCCACATTACCAATACTGACCTCGGCCGGAACCACAGTGTTGGTCATGACCACGGGCGTTGTGCCGCAGTGACTTCGCACTATTCCTCCTGTCCACATTACCAATACTGACCTCAGCCGGGGTCACAGTGTTGGTCATGACCACGGACGTTGTGCTGCAGCTACTACTCGCTATTCCTCCTGTCCACATTACCAATACTGACCTCGGCCGGGGCCACAGTGTTGGTCATGACCACGGACGTTGTGCTGCAGCGACTACTCGCTATTCCTCCTGTCCACATTACCAATACTGACCTCGGCCGGGGCCACAGTGTTGGTCATGACCACGGACGTGGTGCTGCAGATACTACTCGCTATTCCTCCTGTACACATTACTAATACTGACCTCGGCCGGGGTCACAGTGTTGGTCATGATCACGGACGTTGTGCCGCAGTGACTACTCGCTATTCCTCCTGTCCACATTACCAATACTGACCTCGGCTGGGACCACAGTGTTTGTCATGACCACGGACATTGTGCCGCAGTGACTACTCGCTATTCCTCCTGTCCACATTACCAATACTGACCTCGGCTGGGACCACAGTGTTGGTCATGACCACGGACGTTGTGCCGCAGTGACTACTCGCTATTCCTCCTGTCCACATTACCAATACTGACTTCGGCCGGGACCACAGTGTTGGTCATGATCACGGACGCTGTGCCGCAGTGACTAATCGCTATTTCTCCTGTCCACATTACCAATACTGACCTCGGCCGGGACCACAGTGTTTGTCATGACCACGGACGTTGTGCCGCAGTGACTACGTGCTATTCCTCCTGTCCACATTACCAGTACTGACCTCGGCCGGGGTCACAGTGTTGGTCATGACCACGGACGTTGTGCTGCAGCTACTACTCGCTATTCCTCCTGTCCACATTACCAATACTGACCTCGGCCGGGACCACAGTGTTGGTCATGACCACGGACGTTGTGCCGCAGTGACTAATCGCTATTTCTCCTGTCCACATTACCAATACTGACCTCGGCCGGGACCACAGTGTTTGTCATGACCACGGACGTTGTGCCGCAGTGACTACGTGCTATTCCTCCTGTCCACATTACCAGTACTGACCTCGGCCGGGGTCACAGTGTTGGTCATGACCACGGACGTTGTGCTGCAGCTACTACTCGCTATTCCTCCTGTCCACATTACCAATACTGACCTCGGCCGGGGTCACAGTGTTGGTCATGACCACGGACGTTGTGCTGCAGCTACTACTCGCTATTCCTCCTGTCCACATTACCAATACTGACCTCGGCCTGGACCACAGTGTTGGTCATGACCACGGACGTTGTGCCGCAGTGACTACGCGCTATTCCTCCTGTCCACATTACCAATACTGACCTCGGCTGGGGCCACAGCGTTGGTTATGACCACGGACGTTGTGCCGCAGCGACTACTCACTATCCCTCCTGTCCACATTACTAATACTGACCTCGGCCTGGGCCACAGAGTCGGCCATGACCACGGACGTTGTGCCGCAGTGACTACTCGCTATTCCTCCTGTCCACATTACCAAAACTGACCTTGGCCGGGGTCACAGTGTTGGTCATGACCACGGACGTTGTGCTGCAGCTACTACTCGCTATTCCTCCTGTCCACATTACCAATACTGACCTCGGCCGGGGTCACAGTGTTGGTCATGACCACGGACGTTGTGCTGCAGCTACTACTCGCTATTCCTCCTGTCCATATTACCAATACTGACCTCGGCCTGGACCACAGGGTTGGTCATGACCACGGACGTTGTGCCGCAGTGACTACGCGCTATTCCTCCTGTCCACATTACCAATACTGACCTCGGCTGGGGCCACAGTGTTGGTTATGACCACGGACGTTGTGCCGCAGCGACTACTCACTATCCCTCCTGTCCACATTACTAATACTGACCTCGGCCTGGGCCACAGAGTCGGCCATGACCACGGACGTTGTGCCGCAGTGACTACTCGCTATTCCTCCTGTCCACATTACCAAAACTGACCTTG
Organism: Allygus modestus; assembly: GCA_963675035.1. NCBI lineage: Eukaryota > Metazoa > Arthropoda > Insecta > Hemiptera > Cicadellidae > Allygus > Allygus modestus. The sequence continues at coordinate 336,867,696 of OY776112.1, read as the reverse complement.
GCCGGGGTCACAGTGTTGGTCATGACCACGGACGTTGTGCCGCAGTGACTACTCGCTATTCCTCCTGTCCACAATACCAATACTGACCTCGGCTTGGACGACAGTGTTGGTCATGACCACGGACGTTGTGCAGCAGTACGACTCGCTATTCCTCCCGTTCACATTATAAACACTTATCTTGGCTTGGACGACAGTGTTGTTCATGACCATGGACGTTGTGACTACCTTGTGTTATGTTTTATTTCTGGTACTGATAATGGTTTAACCGATATTCATGTACATATTTCGGTTTTAATTTTTGTTAATACGATCGCTTATTTATTAAATTTTAAAAAAATCTGACTAGTTAGTTTTGCCAATTTTCTAAGACACCCTCTTGTTCTTTAACATTGTACACCAATTTATTTCTTTCTTTTATTTAAGTCATAGGTTTTTATCACCTCTTCTCACACTATTCTTAGAAATCACCATTTGAGGTTTCCCCTATATTTGTAATAAGATATCATAGACCATTTAAAATGTTTTGCATATGTAATTGATATTTGTAATTTATGTCGGAGAACTATCAGAACAAAATCATATGTACTCTTAAATACCTATCCAGCTACTATTCATGTACATATTTTGTTTTCATGTTATTTGTTCTATTTTTATTCCATTTTTGCTGTTTTAACCTTTTAGCGAATTTCCCCTACAGGGAAGAAGCTATTACCGTAGGTCTTATGGTAAGACTTAAGCCCGAGACCATGATAACTTTTTGTTTTGATGTCCCCAGATGTCCAAAACACTATTCGTTCAAATTTATATATATGTATATATATATATATATATGTGTGTGTGTGTGTCCGTGAATGCGATAACTTGAGTAAAAAAGTCCGATTTCGATGAAATTTGGCTCAAATGTGTAAACTGACATTTATGACTTTAAGTTCGAAAACCAGAAAAATCGGACCATGGGAAGGGGGGTTTATGGGGGTTTTAAATTTTCCAAAAATCAGTTTTTTGCATTTTTTACCCTAAAATTTTTAAAACACTTAATTTTGGTTTAGACCATGTTATAGAGCTTAAAAAAACAAATAATATGGTATTTTGAATTATTAACCTAGGTTAAGTGGTTGCGGAAAAAATCCAAAAAACATGCTCATAAAATCTCCCATGTTAATCTTATGGGAAAAAGGTTTTTGGCTTTTCCTCAGTTAATTTTACTTTAAACTTCACATTTTCTTTTACCAATCACTTCAGCTCCACAAAACAATCATTTTGGTGTTTAAATTGTGATTCTACGTCAAACCGTTGCAGAGATATTCAAAGTGCTAAACACAGTACGTTGTCCAATGTTATCCTTATGGAGAATAAATAAAATTGGATATCTTGATTATTTATCAATGTATATTGATGAAATTTGGTATGTGGCTTCATGTTGTACTGGTATATTGATAATTGCACAAAAAATAAATGTTTTGTTGATTGTCCCCGTAGCAGCTAACCTGCATACTCAGCCCTAATGTTATTCTTATGGAGAATAAGTAAAGTTTTATATCTCCCTTAATTATGAACATAAATTAATAAAACATGGTAAGTAGCTTCACCTGGTTCAGTTATATTGATATTTGCATAAAAAATCATTTCTTATCTTCCTCGTTGCAGCAAACCTGCGTACTCAGTCCTAATGTTATTCTTATGGGGAATAAATAAAATGTAATAAATAACTTATTTATGAATGTATTTTTGTCAAAATTGGTGAGTGGCTTTATTTACTAGTGAGAAACATATCAATGCATTGGAAATTCGCTGAGTACGCAGGTTTGCTGCGACGGGGGGTATTTTATTTTTAGCGAATTTCCCCTATAGGGAAGAAGCTATTACCGTAGGTCTCATGGTAAGACTTAAGCCCGAGACCATGATAACTTTTTGTTTTGATGTCCCCAGATGTCCAAAACACTATTCGTTCAAATTTATATATGTATATATATATATATATATATATGTGTCCGTGAATGCGATAACTTGAGTAAAAAAGTCCGATTTCGATGAAATTTGGCTCAAATGTGTAAACTGACATTTATGACTTTAAGTTCGAAAACCAGAAAAATCGAACCATGGGAAGGGGGGTTTATGGGGGTTTTAAATTTTCCAAAAATCAGTTTTTTGCATTTTTTACCCTAAAATTTTTAAAACACTTAATTTTGGTTTTGACCATGTTATAGAGCTTAAAAAAACAAATAATATGGTATTTTGAATTATTAACCTAGGTTAAGTGGTTGCGGAAAAAATCCAAAAAACATGCTCATAAAATCTCCTATGTTAATCTTATGGGAAAAAGGTTTTTGGCTTTTCCTCAGTTAATTTTACTTTAAACTTCACATTTTCTTTTACCAATCACTTCAGCTCCACAAAACAATCATTTTGGTGTTTAAATTGTGATTCTACGTCAAACCGTTGCAGAGATATTCAAAGTGCTAAACACAGTACGTTGTCCAATGTTATCCTTATGGATAATAAATCAAATTTGATATCTTGATTATTTATGAATGTATATTGATGAAATTTGGTATGTGGCTTCATGTTGTACTGGTATATTGATAATTGCACAAAAAATAAATGTTTTTTTTATTGTCCCCGTAGCAGCTAACCTGCATACTCAGCCCTAATGTTATTCTTATGGAGAATAAGTAAAGTTTTATATCTCCCTTAATTATGAACATAAATTAATAAAACATGGTAAGTAGCTTCACCTGGTTCAGTTATATTGATAATTGCATAAAAACTCATTTCTTATCTTCCTCGTTGCAGCAAACCTGTGTACTCAGTCCTAATGTTATTCTTATGGGGAATAAATAAAATGTAATAAATCACTTATTTATGAATGTATTTTTGTCAAAATTGGTGAGTGGCTTTATGTACTAGTGAGAAACATATCAATGCATTGGAAATTCGCTGAGTACGCAGGTTTGCTGCGACGGGGGGTATTTCACCTTATTGTTGTTTGTACACAGTATTAACGAGTGTTGGTAGATATTTGGATTGTATAAACTCCTATTTATGTACAAACAGCAATCCTAGGTCCGGTCAGGCAGTCAGTAGCACTTCCAGCTTCGGTCACTGTCAGGCAATAGCTTTTCCAGCTCCGTTCACTGTCAGGCAACAGCTCTTCCAGCTCCGGTCACTGTCAAACAACAGCTTTTCAAGTTCCCTTCACTATCAGGCAGTGACAGTGATTAGTCGGCAGTGACAGCTTTTCTAGGTCCAGTCACTGCCAGGCAACAGCTTTTCCACCTCCGGTCACTGTCAGGCAACAGCTTTTCCAGCTCCTGTGACAGTCCCACAGCCTCGTGCCAGTGCCAGCTGTGACCCCGCGTGTGACCGCCCCACACACCGCGGCTGAGGATATGACCGTTTACCGTGTTAAACCCCGCTCTCCCACATCAATCGCGCCGACTAATCTCGCTTTGTTGTCTGTTTAAGGGCCCGATCGGACTGGACGGCCCCAAGGGAGATCCGGTAAGTAGTATTTGTAATGAACCTTGGTTGCATCCACATGCTTGATTAAAGAGCATACCAACAGTATAAAACTAATATTACTACCATTATAATATTTAAAAATCAATAGTACAATTACAATACTAAAACATCTACCGTTACATTATTTTTTCAATAATACATTTAGGGTTAAGTAAAAGCAAAATTTCAAAAAGTATATGTTATCCTCTCAAGTACTTGATTGTTGTTGATTTTAAAAGAAAGTTAAAACTCAAAAATATTGAAATCAATTTAGATGAGGTGTTTAAACATTCTATGAAATTTTTCACTTGAAATAGTAATGTAAAATGTATTTTATGGATATAATTACGTTTAAATCAAATAATTGGTGTCCATCTCTTTATCAGTATTTTGTCCTTTAACTTACCTGCATTCTGATTTAACAGCAATCATGGTATTAGTTTGGTTCTTTGAACAGGATCAATGAAGGTTATCTTATATTTAGTCTGTAAAAAATCAATCACATTTTCCCCACAATGCTTGATGTGGAGTCTTAAATATCCTGCAGAGTAAGAGTATTCAGTTTGAATAATGGCAGAGTAAACAGCTGTTAAGGTCAGTAAATATTAAAAGTTTTGACATCTTCAAGATGTACTATTGCCCCAGAACTGGTATGACACAATAAGTGGTTTAAATTACCGTTCTGGAAATGGACAACGAAAGTTAATTTAAACCATAAATTGTGTAGTATTAAAATGTAATAACGTTTACTAAGTACAACGATGTTCCATTGAATTCATAATACTGTACGGAGATGTTTTGATGGCCAGTTACTAAACAAGAGGGTGAGGAGGAGTTACCCCCCCCCCACCTCACAATCCTTCCTTCACAATGCCATTGGACAAAGTGATTTTATATTTGTATTGCAAGATTTTATCATCACAGCTGATCGTTGAAGCCCTTATTAGTGATTTTCCTTTGGAAAGTGAACTATTAGCATGACCCGCACGGTGAAACTTAAGCCCGGGACCAGCATAGAAGTTCCTAACGTGACCCCCTGAACACGTTTTGGGGGGTCGTTTAAAATTTATATATGTGTGTGTGTGTGTGTGTGTGTGTGTGTGTGTGTGTGCGCGTGTGTGTGTGTGTGTGTGTGTGTGTGTGTGTGTGTGTGTGTGTGCACTCTAGCGGTCACATTTTTTGTCCGATTAACTTCAGAATTGGTAGGGACATTCCTTTCTGTAATCAGTTGGACAAGTTCGTTGGGCAAAACAATCGGAAAACTCTAAACCCTTTTTTTTAGGGATTAATCTTTCAAATTTCGAGTTTTTGGGCCCAAAAAGGGTCAGAAAAGCCCCGGGTGTAAAATTAATGCATGTAAAAAGATGGGAATTAGTGAGGCGAAAGTTTTAAGCCCTCTCACATAATTCTAGCATAAATATTTACCGAGTTATTAAAGAAAATGTGTTTCGACTAAACACAGTACGTTGTCTTATGGGGGTTTTACACTAGAAAAGCCTGTTATACCTTTGTTAGAGTACTTTTATCATCCCCAGCAACCTCACGCCTACTTTCAAACCTGCCTGGACCTTCTCCTAACATTATAATGCGCAAAATTGTATTCCCAGCTTTGCAGGTAAATGAAACCAGGAGCATCAGATCAGCCAAAAAATCAGTGTTTTCAGATTTCAATAAAAATTGGAATACATGTTTTTTTTTACACATATTTTGAGTTTTAAAAGTTTTTTTGTGGAAATTCACTTCCCTCACGTCATCGTGCTGCGTGCGAACTCGTTATTCATTGATATATTCTTGGTTGATATCAGTCAACAGTGTATGAAAATTGGAGGGGGTAAAATTCCCTATCAACTCTCTGTTTACTTGTTGGTTATCTCTGTACCGTAGTTGACTGCACTAACTAAAGTGTGAGTAAAAGTAAATTGAATATTTGTTGATGAAATACAAATACTATAGTACTTGCAAACTTTAGTATTAAGAGAGAACTCGTGTCTATGAATACCGACAAAACGTCCAATCGAAATGCGGATGCAACTGATCCGGTGGTGCAACAAGTGTGAAATTGCATCCGGCCGATAAAACTACTCGAAACCTGTTGCGTCCATCGCCAACGCGTTACCGTTTGAAATTCGGTTAAAAGCTCTTCGATGTGAAGGAAACATCCCACATCGACGCCCGTTGGGCTAATCACGACCTTTTGATTTATGGTCGTCCGGCACCGAACGGGCTTCGAATGAGCCTACATTTCACCGGTGTTGACGGTCCGTCCATTACTACAACGGGGCGGGGATTAACCTTATCTTTGTATAGGACCGTACCCCGGTTGTCAATTAGGGATGTCCTTCGGTCTGTTATAGTTCCATTAGGTCCGCTGGGCGCGCCACGTGCTCCGGGCGGTGCCCACCCATAATGTCTTCATTGTAGTCGCTTTAATAAACATTCAAAACTAGATGACTTCGTTTGAGGCCGCCGCTCCGACCGTCATACCGTGTGGTGTACGACGTGATGAAACGCGGCTGGAAATAACCCTTGAAATTTATTTGAAAGAGGTGCCTAAATACCTAATACCCTGTGTCGGGTCCCGCTAATGAGTTATAACTCATATATTTACCAAATCTACAACAACTCGTTATTTCCACCGGTCGAAAATCAATATTTTATCCCCCTCTGGCGCTCACCGCCCGACTCATGAGCGAATGAACCCGTAAATCTTCTTTTTATAGGTCATAAAGAAGCAGTTAAACTTTAAGTACTGCGATGTCTTTTTATGAAGCGTCACAAGGAGCCAGATATTAATGTCGTCTTTTACGCTGTGTAATTTAAAGTTTACTATAAATCCACTCTTTCCGTATCCCCACTTTTCTTATTTTGAATTTCAGTGGTTTTTATTTTTATTTTTAAAAATGTTTAACTCTGGCCCAAAAGGCCCATTCAGTAAGAATCATTGGTCATGTTACTTGCCCAATTTACTTGCGCATTTGTGCCCATTAAACTAAAACACGTTCAACGAACGTCAATCAAGTTATAGAAACTGGTTTCGAAGATAACTTTTTTCACACAATTAAATACGAGTAAAACTTAATAGATTTAGGCTAACGTATTATATTTTGTCTCACGTTCAAGTTTAAAAGTAAACGAGTCATTTTTTACCGTGTAAAAATATAGTTTACTGTAATATGAACCCTATAAAAACCTCCAAAGAGATCATATTTGTTCATATAATTATATTCTTACAACATATTTTCTTTAAGAGTTTGGCAGCCTTTTTTGAAATTGTACGTAAAATAAAAAAATCACCCTATTAAAACCTAACTTATGCACAGTAGTAATATATTTTGACAGCTGTAACTGCAAACTTCAGGCCAACTCTAAGATTATTATTGATTGTAATGTATTATAGCAGTTAGCAGTCCATTATCACTTCGGTGGTTATTCTTTAACATGTATACCGACGGTCTTACTTATTGCAAACTGGTAAATACACCTTAAGTTGCACATTTGCTTTTATAAACCCAGAAATATTTGCTTCGACATGACAGTACGAGATTATTGACATTCTCTGTTTCGAGATCAAATTTCCTATAAACACATCTGCGGGGCCAGTCGCCAGACGATCCCGCTCCCCTTGTAACAACACAGTTGGTCTTCTAGGGGAACCCATGTGTCTAAACACAACACATATCAAGTGGTGCCGCTACCTAATAAATATCTAGACTGTCTCGCCAAGTTTAATGATACATTCGGTAGTTTAAGTTACTGTACTCTTTACAAACAGCTATATATTTCAATTATTATTTCATGGGTGTAACCATGTTATTCAGCAAAACAAACAAATAATTCAGTATAACATATGTCTCCTCTCGCCGGTATGTATGTATTTTTTACAAATACCATAATATCATTGAAACTGATTGGTAAAGTCAAGCACCTTGGTATGCGTGGGCAGTTGTCAAATTCTATAAAGACCTTCTTTTCATAAAACTTTCCATTTCCACATAACGACCGTTCAAAGTTGTCAAAGTTAAATATTTAGTAAACTACAAATTATATTAAATAATTATAAGATACCGAATATTCATGATATTTTAATACAAATAAAACAGTTAGTCATTTTTCACTATTGATTGATGGATAATGGAGAAAACTCAAATTTACTTGTCCAAAGTTGGCCGTTTTTGCTGTTGAAACACGGTCATCTCACTTCTTTTGACAAGTAAATTTGAGTTTTCTCCATTACCCATCACTGAATATTTGCATATTACACACTGTTTTATCTTTTTTATTTGTTTTTAAGTTGCATTACTTTATCTTAAACAGTTTCAATGATATTAAGGTTTTTGTAAAAAAAAAATACATACAGATCGGCAGATAGAAAATGATACGAGATAAGACACATGTTATACTGCACTATTTGATTGTTTTGACCTGATTAATAACACGGTTGGGTTTGAAAATTTAAGTCAATTTGGTTATTTTTTACTCCCATGATTTGTTTTCATTCACATTAAAACTTCAACAGGAAGTAATCTTCCTATTGCAATCAAATGAAATTAAGTCTTTTTTTGTTATTTATAATCATTACCAGCTTTTTATTTCAACAAAATTATCTCAATTTCATTTGTTCAGCAAAATACCTCAAGATTTATTTTAACATTAAAATATTTAACAATGTGATAGATTCATAATATTTAAAATCTTGATTTTTTTAAATACAGGTTTTAGCAATTTTTATCAGTAGTTAACCTACCTCGGAAGATATATGACGGAAAAATAACGTAAATCATTAGTATTCTTTTAAATCCTGGGGCAATAGCAACACAATGTAATATAGATTAATATAGATATTTAATATAAATATATTCAAATTCAAATAGTTTATTTCAACAAAATGCATGATTACATATTGGTCAAATTAACTTACATCTTAACTAATAGAAACTGATGCATTACAATATTTCTATATATTGTCCTCAACATTCGCTTAGTAAGTTAGTTTAATACAAGCATTAAATACCCTTGAAACCTTCACTCTACCCCCAAACTAACAAAACCGTGTCTCGCACAACTATGATCTCCCCTAAACTTTCCCATTGTAAACTTGTGTTCCATTAACACCAGGCGAGCTCGCCAAATTAAGTTGGGAAATCTGTGGCCAAGTGGCGTTGTGGGTGCCAAGAACCCAATTGGACGACCTTCCCTGAAATTACACGTTTAAACTTTGATGAGGTCGGGGGTCGGTGGAGGGGGGGGCAAGTAGGTGTCAAATTGTAGGTTAGCGGCAACACGCTGCGCCGGCCGCTAACTATATGATCCGCCTCCCGCTTCCGCTACAACCACTTTAATATCACGGACAAAAATACGCCTCATAAAAAACACAGTTGTACATAGCAGTTCATACTTCTTAAAATAACTACTGTGAATGTTCCATCGAAGCACTCTGTGATATAATATTGTTTACGTTGTTGTCCCTGTTAAACTAATGCTATAAGCTTTTATCTAGTACTAGCTGGCCCGACAGACGCTGTCCTGTCCAAATATTTACAAAAATAAAAATTGAAAGTTATATAAAGATTCTGGTTCACATTATAGCACAGTTAAATGAAAAGATTCCAGCTCAAATCATAATACTTTTTACCTTGGTTATTAAAAAAGCTTTGAACTAAGTACAATTTCTAAATCCTTGACAAAATAAAAACCAAAATGTAAACAAATAAACACATGTTTTTTAACTCATTCAAATCTTAGTATTGATTACATATGATCAAACCAAATGGCATTGGAAATTTTCAAATATCAGGTGCTGCCATCTAGGGGATAAATTGTTAATGGTTTGGGATAAGTCTACAGGAGAACGTTGTCCCTCAAATTCTTATATTAATGATTTATTTGTTCACGAATTATATAAATATAAACCCTTTTTCTCATTTGGGGAAAACCTTTCACTATATACTAAGTACGTTATGTTTCATGAAATGTATTTGATTGATATTTAATCATGATAGTTTCTTTGTAATTGGAAATTATCTCTTTTGTATCTCACAGTTTAATAAAAGAATTTTCCACCAATGTTAATTTAAAGGCATTTTTTACAGTTTTTAAAGTCAAATTACTAAATAATGGTTGGGTGGATTAAAAATTTTCTTTCATACAAACCTTCCCCTGGCATTAAGGAACACAACAAAAAAAGAATCGTCCAATTTGTGCACTCGTTCTCGAGTTATGGAGTCACGTCAAAAAAAGGGATTGTGATTTATTTATATAGATTAAGTTAACCAAGTCATTACTCGAAACTAAAATAAGTTTATCATTTGCAGTAAACTGCTTGTTTTGCCATTTCAGTAGTTGTTTATATTCAGCTCAAAAATATTTTAAGATTGAAACCAGTGTGTTATTGCATCAATAGTTGTAGAATGCAATTGAATTAAAATTAATCTCGATGTTATCTTATGGGGGGAAACTAGCTTTGAGCGCGCCCAGTGTCATTTAGAATGGAGATACCGAAAATTGAATAACCCTTTGCCCAACCGTTTGATCAGGGCCGATTGTTCGAACCTCATTCGTTCAAATAGGTACAGAACCATCACAGAAATAGGAGGAGTTCACGAAAATCGTCCTAGCACTTTATAGATATAGAAAATTTGCCTCTTTTAAATCTATGCCTGGATTAGTTATATTTTTTGAACGCCGGCTTTCTTTTATTTCAATTTTGTTCCCACAAAAATATATAAACAACTTTAGTAAAAATACTTTTCCCTACAACCTAAAGTGCTTCCTTAAGATCTAAATGTCATGATAAAGGTTTTTTTCCTATTTAGTGAACTAAAAAATCTTTTTCGCTCGCTGAGCCTCGCTTTTCCGCTCGCTGAAATATTAAAGTATCTGATTAATTGTTGTTTTGGACCAAGCTAACTAACCCAGTTTTTATAACACATTGAATACTTTTCACGGAATGGTTCGGTGGCAGCTGTTTTGGCCCAAAATCTTATCACAGAGTGGTTCCGTGATGATGTTCATATGTTAAAATTTGTTTTTCTTAATTTTATTTACTTTAGGCTTATATTTATGAATGATTTTTATAGGTAAAATTTGCAATAGGATATATTTTTGGCAAACGGGTAAAAATCCAAATTATTCAAGAAAAAAGTGGTTTTACTAAAATATACATACAAAATTTGTTATTTTAGATCAAGTAAAAAACTAAAAAGTTTTATATAAGGAAATAGATTTCGAACTTTACCATACAACTAATTAGACATTTTTTTATTTTTATTACTTTAAACTTGCTTTCAAAAAATATTTCAATTTTTAATTGTTATTTTTAGAAAAAATATTTTTAAATATGAATTTATTATTTTTTATTATCATATTAAAAATAAAATGTATCCAGCTTCAATAAAAACACCATGTTTGCCCATTTAGTAGCAAAAGTAAATTTGTTATAGTTTATTTACTAAAATACTGCAAAATATAGAAATTTAATTGGGTTTCTAGAGCCATACAGTCATTAAAAAACTAAGTCTGACACGTGAACGAATAAAGGTAAGTTGGTTTATGGTGTGTGGTATCAACAATTGTGAATGTAATGCGAGTGAGAAGTGTCTTTATCGCTTTCGGAAAATTACCACGTGTCGCGAAGCGGAGCACAGTAACAGATTCTCTCAGGCGACAAAGACCTACTTTACCCTCTTAATACATAAACGAGTTCACACGCAGCACGTTGACGTGAGGCAAGTGAATTTCCACATACAAACTTTTAAAAATCAAAATCAGTGTTAAATCTTTCTTTTATTCCAATTTATATCGAAATCTGAAAACATTTATTTTTTGGCTGTTCTGATGCTCCTGGTTTCATTTACCTGTAATGCTGGGAATACAATTTTGCGCATTATAAGGTTAGGAGAAGGTCCAGTCTGGATTGAAAGTAGGCGTGAGGTTGCTGGAGATGATAAAAGTACACCAACAAATGAATAACAGGCTTTTCTAATGTAAAACCCCCATAAGACAACATACTGTGTTAAGTCGAAACACATTTTCTTTAATAACTCGGTAAATATGTATGCTAGAATGACAAGAGAGGGATTAAAACTTTCGCCTCACGAATTCCCATCTTAAACATGAGTTAATTTTACATCTGGGGCTTTGCTGGCCCTTTTTGTGCCCAAAAACTCGAAATTTTAAAGATTAATCCCCAAAAAGGGGTTTAGAGTTTTCAGATTGTTTTCCCAACGAATTTGTCCAACTGATTATAGAAAGGAACCTCCCTACCAAATTTGATGTAAATCTAACAAAAAATGCGACCGCTAGAGTGCAAACACATATATATAATTCTGAACGACCCCCCCCCCAACACTTGTTCAGGGAGTCACGTTAGGAACTTCTATGGTGGTCCCGGGCTTACGTTTCACCGTGCGGGTCATGCTAATAGTTCACTTTCCATAGTAAATTCACTAATAACTATTTCTTTACTTTACTGCATTATAATTCCATATGCTTCTATTAAGTCTTGCCGCCCCTCCGGCATCCCGTTATTTCCCCAGCAGCTGGCCGTGTTAGCCCTTATCATTCGCGGTATCAGCGGCACAGTGACGGCTGTTGTGTCTCGCCTTCCTGCTGTACGTGTCTTCGTTAACGCGGCCCCACCTTTAACCTCCGCTCCTGATCTCCGTACCCTGTGGTCTTGCTGCCCATCCATCATACACAAATATTTAATCCCTACAGCTTGTATGGTCTGTTATTTGTTCTCTATATAATAGTGGTTAGCGTGCTCTTCAAAATTTCAAGGTCGCCATTTTGATTCTGAGCAAAATCCTGAGGAAGTTTTGTGTAATTCGATACTATATCCAGCTACCATTATGTGGTGTATTAATTATCCTGGCTAAAGAATCGGTCGGGTTTAGTGAAGTAACAAGACATCCCACCTATTTTACACTCATTTAATCAAATTCACCTTAAAATGCGCCCTGGTTGTTTCGGCGTCTTGCACAGTGATAAAGTGATTGATGAACACTGTCTTGAAGAATAACACTTAATTACTTACTTTTATATAATCGTTGCTGCATTTTGTATTCGTCACCTGTAAGAATACGATCAATTGCTATCCTAAATGGATTTGTGTCCAAGGTTTTTGGAAGTTCCTGAGTTTCGTTACAACTTTAAATGCCACAATTTACATCTTTAAGAAACGCAATGTACAATCATCGATCGTATTTTTCCATTCTCAGTTCTCCGGAAACAAGTTGTAGTACAAACACGGTTTAGATCAAGATACTGGGTGGTACTACACCTGACAGTCCCGGTTTTGCCGGTAATATTTATGGATAATGTAAAACATTTGTCAGTGTTAAAATTTGTAGGCAAACCAATGCACTTTTACGGCTATTAATGAATTGTTTTTTCGTATGAAAAAACATTGAATTTTAAAAAGTCCGATGGGATGACACCTTAACGTATTTTTTTAATGATTTTGGAATTTGCATGCAAGTAGGATCTTTTTAATGCTACATGTGTAGCTGTTACATGCATAAACATTCCGAAAATATTCAAAAACTCCTTAGAGCTTCCCCCATCGGCCTTTAAAAATATAGTGGTTTTTATACAAATTAACACGACTCATACAACAATATGATATGTTACAACTATAACAGTCACATTTTTACGGTGGGTTTTCCCATTTGGTTAAATGTATTCCAAACTGTTTTATTAATAGTCAGTTTTTGAATATTTTTCATGCTTTTTCAAATACCATCTAATATATAAAAATCAATGTTTGTACGTCTGTTCGTCTGTCCGTTCGTATTTTATGCGCTGCCATACCGTTCATCCAATTGCTTTGACATTTTGCATAGTAACACAGTTTGACCCTGGGAAGGTTATAGGCCATTAACCGAAGTCCTAGGACATTAGGGCTGTGCCCCACTGGACTTCAAAGTTTCAACTTATGGAAGAAAGATTTCTTTTGATTTTTTTAGATGATATCTATAACATAAAATATGTAAACAGCTGTTTATCATTATGGAAATAAAAAAAATACTTGAATAGCAACTCTCATGATGGAAATTAAAAATCTACTTGAATGGCAACTCAAACTCTTTTTTTGATAGGCGAGTGAGCACAGCGAACGAGCTCATATTGAAAATGAACGAGTATTTGACATAAAACAAATTCAATGCGTCTTCTGCGGCAGCAACGCGCCGGGTATCAGCTAGTTATAAAATATTTTAGGGTAGCTTGGCAATGCGTATATGCGTATATGCGTAAACTGGGTAGCTGTACCCAGTTTTACATCGTCTCATCCAATTACGAAAATCGTGCTATTATGTAGGTAAAAGGTATGTAACTATGTAAGTACGAATCATAAAGTACAAACATAATAATGTTTCGGTAATACATTATGCATAATCAACAAGGAGTATATAATATGGCTCAAAATAAATTTCATTCCGTATTTTTATCAATTAAAACTACTGATGCCGATGTAACAATGCACAAAACAGTGCACAGTTATCTATAAACGCAGCCCTTTTAAAATAAACCGAAACGGGGATTAAAGCTAACTCGGATTCTGGGGCACTTAGGGGGAAGGGTTGTAGAGGACAAGCCTGCGAAATTACTGATAATAATGCTGAAATAATTAGAGTTCGCTTCCCCTTGTTAAGACCACGTGTCACCCTTAGGGGGGGAGCTGGGGCTTCGACCAATTAAACATTTCATAATATTGTCCCCCCTCCCCACCCCCACCCGAAGCGGTCTGGTTTTTATTTGCCCCAAGCTATCTTGGGTACACGTTTTATTTGCGGATTATTACTTTTCCTGAGGGCAAACACGCGCTTAGCACACTGGCACCCGCGCAAACACACGCGCAATCACACGCACAAACACATTCATAAGCACACGCGCAAACGCTGCTATATTAAATGCACACACGGAGAGCTTTGTAGATCTTGCAATTATGTTTATGCTCCGTTGGCGATCGTTGTTGCGAGAAAGAGGAAAATGGAGGGTAAACCGAGTGTTTGGCCAGGAGTAAACGACACGTCCAGATGTTTGTCCTCGTTGCAGGTGCGCGTCTGTTCGCTTGTTTCGATTTACTTTAACAAAACATGAGAAGATTTAGTGTTTACTATTTGTATTTGTTAATAGCGGTCGTGTATTTTGGAATTTAATTTTACAATCGAACCATATAAAAACTCAATTTATTATTAATGTTGCATGTTTTTTATTGGTTCCTAGATCATACAAAAGGCACTACTGTCCATTTGAAGTTGTCTTTCTTTTTTTAATTCCGTTGCACATGGTATTATAAGTAGTAAAAACTGTTTCCAACTAGATAACTTGCATTAAATCAGCAATAAGGACAATGTATTTAGTTATAGTAATACATGCGCCTATTTCAGGAAGTTCCTGTTTTGTTATAAGTAGGTTTTCGAAAAATAAAGTTTTTGATTGTCGGTATATCACACTAAGATTTACAGTAATTAAAAGTGCACTTTCATTCGATCATTTTACAAACCTATTTACAAAAATCCAATATCAAACAGCCAAATGGTAATTACTTAAACAAACTAAGTATCATTTTAAATACGATTTGATCGAATTATTGTGTTCAGAGGACTGACTAAAAATAAATACAATACCTATTTTTAAATTCGAGAAAGTATTATACTAAGGGAGTTTTACCAAAGAAGAAATACAATTGAGGCGAGTGGGTAAAGGAGATTTGGCGATACAGCCAGTGAGGGCCTTAAAGTAGTTTTGCTTAGAAGGAATGATGATATAAGTCCACAGTGAGGGCCATACATATGAATAGTCTAAGTATTACATAAAACTGTAGTAAGGGATTTCCCAAAATATGATGAAAGAAGAGACATATTTGAGGAGAGTGGGTAAAGGAGATTTGGCGATACAGCCAGTGAGCGCCTCAAAGTAGTTTTGCTTAGAAGGAACGATGATATAAGTCCACAGTGAGGGCCACACAAATTACACAATTTATAAATATTACCCAAAACTATAGTATGGGATTTTCCAAAAGATAAGACAAAAGAAGAGATACATTTGAGGAGAGTGGGTAAAGGATATTTGGCGATACAGCCAGTGAGCGCCTCAAAGTAGTTTTCCTTAGAAGGAATGATGATATAAGTCCACAGTGAGGGCCACACAAATAAATACAATTTATAAATATTACCCAAAACTATAGTATGGGATTTTCCAAAATATAAGACAAAAGAAGAGACACATTTGAGGAGAGTGGGTAAAGGAGATTTGGCGACACAGCCAGTGAGCGCCTCAAAGTAGTTTTGCTTAGAAGAAATGATGACATAAGTCCACAGCGAAGTCCACAAAAATAAATACAATTTCTAAATTTTATGCATTACTATTGTAAGGGATTTTCCAAGAGATAAGACGGAAGAAGAGAAACATTTGAGGAGAGTGGGTAAAGGAGATTTGGCGACACAGCCAGTGAGCTCCTCAAAGTAGTTTTGCTTAGAAGAAATGATGACATAAGTCCACAACGAAGTCCACACAAATAAATACAATTTCTAAATTGTATGCATTACTATTGTAAGGGATTTTCCAAGAGATAAGACGAAGGAAGAGAAACATTTGAGGAGAGTGGGTAAAGGAGATTTGGCGACACAGCTAGTGAGCGCCTCAAAGTAGTTTTGCTTAGAATAAATGTTGACATAAGTCCACAGCGAAGTCCACACAAATAAATACAATTTCTAAATTGTATGCATTACTATTGTAAGGGATTTTCCAAGAGATAAGACGAAAGAAGAGACACATTTGAGGAGAGTGGGTAAAGGAGATTTGGCGACACAGCCAGTGAGCGACTCGGAGGTTGTAACGAGAACGGATGACATAAGCCCGCAGCGAGGGCCGCAATGGCGAGCACGTTTACAGAACTTCTGCTTTACCTAAATCCGAAAATCCTCTCCCCGATGCAACATTGCTTCAGGTTATTTTTGTTGAGATTCGGATAAAGCTGGGTAACTTACTTGGACTATGTTTAATGTAGATAATAACAATAACAATTACACTAACAATTACAATAACTAACAATAATAATTACAGGTTTGTATCATTCGTACGTTTAATTTAAATTAGTGGCAGAAAATCATGTCATTTGTTTACAGTTAATTGTTGGTGAGGTTAAGTTCAAGTTATTTGTTCATACTAACAATTTGGACAACACATGATTTTCGTTATTTAAGAAATTATTGCATTTTCCATCCCTTATTAGTAACAAGTACGGGATGAGCCAAAAAAACAGGGACATTTTTGAAATGAAATAACTCATTAACTAAACATAGTTTAATGTTAAAAACCACACTATAACATTTAGAATGTATTGCCATTTACTTATGGTAGAGGATGTCCCTCAAATGTCGTCCTTCCAAATCTATACAGGCCTTCCATCTTTTCTGCACACTTGCTGTAACCTTCCGCAACATGGACTGAGGAATCGCAGCGATCTCGTTCCTTATGCACTGCTTCAGTTCAGCAATGTTCTGGGGCTTCGAAACAAAGACTTTACTCTTCAGGTATCCCCACAGACAACAGTCACAAGAGGTCAGGTCCGGGGATCGTGAAGACCATGAAACATCACCAAACCGGGAAATCAAATGTCCTGGGAATAGTTGACGTAAAACTTGCATTGACTCATTTGATGTGTGACAAGTCACACCATCCTTTTGGAACCAAATAGAGCGTCGGTCTATTCCTAACTGACGTAACTGTGGCATCAGAAAATTTCTGAGCATGGCCACATAGCGTGTTGAGTTTACAGAAACAGCGATTTCCCTATCGTTCTCAAAAAAATATGGGCCAATGATGCCAAACCGCGCCACTCCGCACCAAACAGTCACTTTTTGTGGATGAAGTGGTCGTTCTTGAAGTTCTCTTGGATTCTCGGCAGACCAATAACGAAAATTCTGTTTATTAACTTTGCCCGACAGTTCAAAATGAGCTTCACCTGACATAACCAAAACTTGGAGAATATTCGCTTCATTCACAAGCTGTAATAGTCTTTGGCACATTGTTAAGCGAGAATCAAAATCCCTCTCGTACAGTTTATGTGCCATTAACATTTTATATGGATGGAAATTTAAATCTAAGAGTAATATTCTGCGCACAGACGAATTTGAAATTTCCAAAGCAGTTGATTGTTTACGTGCTGAGCGCTTAGGACTATGAAGCACACTCGCACGAACGATTTCAATGTTTTCTGGCGTTCGAACTGTCCGAGGTCTACCACTGGGTTTGATTTTGCGTGCAGAAGCCGTGTTTCGAAAATAACTAATCCACATTTGAATAGTTTTTCGATTTGGAATGACAACATGACTGCCGACGTTAAAGTGCGCACGAAACCGACGTTGTATAGAAATAAAAGATTCATTACTCTTAAAACAAGTCTCTACGACAAAGGCACGATGTTCCACTAACCAATGATTAACCATGGTAACTAACCTCTAAATGGCATTCAATAAAGATTCATTTGCCGCAACAACGAACTCTCCAGCTGTTATAACAGCTGAGAAATTACAGTTATAAAATGTCCCCGTTTTTTTGGCTCACCCAGTATTAACTAAATTGATGGATAATGTCCGCCATAATTTTTTAAATAACGAAAATCATGTGTTGTCCAAATTGTTAGTTCGAACAAATAACTTGAACTTAACCTCACCAACAATTAACTGTAAACAAATAACATGATTTGCTGCCACTAATTTAAATTAAATATCCGAATGATAAAAACCTGTAATTATTATTGTTAGTCAAAACAAATTTATAAAACAAATAATTTTTTGTTTTATGTTAACTTTTAAAAGAAGACAAGTGTGTGGTTATAAAAGTTGGATTGCATGTAAAGTAACTGAATAACTTTAAAAGCCTATTTTTAATATTCCAGTAAGCTTTCCTAACAATATGTGTTTATAATGATTTTATTTTTACAGTCTTTATATATTATTATAACTTTATATAACTGTAGGGCCCTTAACAGATCATCAAAACCAATAACTGAGGTATTTTGTAGATTTCGTTCACCACTGCATGCGAAAAACAATTGAAAACCATATAAATTATAATTTAATGCGTAATTATCACATATCTCAAGGTACTATCTTACAGCAACAAGTTCAACAAACTCAAAACCAGAGTTTCACTGCTCATGGAATTCAAGTATTAGCAAATTTCCCCTATAGGGAAGAAGCTATTACCGTAGGTGGCATGGTAAGACCTGGGACCATGATAACTTTTCGTTTTGGGGCCATATATATAGTTATATATGTATAGGTATATATATGTGTCCGTAGGCACGATAACTTTAGTAAAAATGTTCCGATCTTGATGAAATTTGGTATAAACGTGTAAGGCAGCATCTATTTTCATGAGTTCGCGAACCAGACAGGTCGCTTTACTTTAAGGGGGTTTTGGGGGGGGGGTTTTTACCCCAAAAATGGGGTTTTTGAACTGTTTACATAGAATTCTTTTTATACCCAAATGTTGGTTTACACCATTAAATTCAGTCATTAAAAAAAATTTGGTATTTTGATCATCGCTCTACGTCAATTGGTTACCGAGATATTGAGAGTGCTAAACACAGTACGTTGTCCAATGTTAATCTTATGGAGAATAAGTAAAATTGTATATCTCGCTTATTAATGAACATATATTAATGAAACTTGGTATGTGGCTTTATATGGTTGGGTTTTGATGCTGTTTGCATACAAAACTCATTTCATGTGGTTCCCATGGCAGCAAACCTGCGTACTCAGCAGCTATAATGTTTTTCTTTTGGAGAATAATAAACATGCGATATCTTGCTTGTTTATGAACATAAATTGATAAAACTTGGTATGTTGATTCATCTGGAGGTGATCCAATAGTATTTTCATAAAAAACAGATTTTGTGGTCCTTGAGGCAGCAAACCTGCTTACTCAGTCCTAATGTTTTTCTTATGGGGAATAAATAAAATTTCATATCTCGCATATTTATAAATATACTTTGATTAAAGTTGGTAAGTGGCTTCATGACTTAGTGAAGTACCATTTGAAATTCGCTGAGTATGCAGGTGTGCAGCAACGGGGGTATTTATGTATCATTAACAAGTTAGAGCATTTATTTCTTTGTTTTAAACTACTCAGCTACATTCGCGATCTTGAATTCCTTTCACTTTATGTTTATCCGTGTTCTTCATTTCTCTTCACCTTGTAATCTATGCAAATCGCACCTCCTCTACCAACACTTCCTGTACGACCAAAGCCTCTGATTTCCACTTTCCCTGATCGCCGTCCCCCAACTCCGGTCCTCCGTCTTCGTCGCCGTCCCTCCCACGCCCCCTCGGCCCACGTTGCTTTGTAGGTTTCCTTCTAATGGCCTCTTTGTACCTTTATTGTGGGGCGGCTGAATCAACGATTATGATAAAACCAATCAGTAATTTCAGTGCATTTGCATTCTTGTTGACCTTATCAAGACAGCTGTGGGCGGGGCTGTTATGACTGATGTAACCTATTGCATCAATATTGACACAAAGATCGGATCTCCGACTGTAATGATACTGTTTTTTTTTATCAATCAGCTGTGTTGTGAAAACATTGAATTATTTGCATTTAAAGTGATGAAAATGTTATTCTTTTCTGTTAACTAGATTTTTTCAATTAAGTAGAACAGCTTGATGTTTGGGCAAATTAAACCCTGGCGTTAATTATATGCTATTCTAACTGTATTTTCGTTTTTACCTCTCCTCATAGATTATTTAATCTTATCAAATACTGATGTAGCCAATGGCGCTTATCTAAACTGATACACTGTGATACCGTTGTCGGATCTAATCTGATTCATCTGCGTCCACTCACATCACGACGTTATTACCAGTTCAAGCTTATATTAAACTTATAAGTTCAGGAAAAGAGGGTTAAAACGACATGATCTTGATGGAAACTGAGATTAATTCAACCAACCACATTCAAGATTATTTAAACCAAAATTTTTTGCAACTAATTATATTTACCGATCTAGTTGAATAGGTTATAGTTAGATTGGTTTCACAAATATTAAGTAACTCTTATCTTAGAAAATCCTAAAAAGATAGAAAATTATAAAAACAAATAACGTCCATAAATTAACTTTCCGGCAGAAGTTAAATTAATGGTTCTGTTTAAAAGCAATCACTGTCAAATATTCACTATCGTTGCTTACTTTGTATCGCTTTAAAATCATGTTTGTTAATGTTAAGTAATGTTATTAACTTTTTATTAAATAGTCCAAGTTTTGTCAATAGTAGAAACCCCGGTTTAGGAATTTAAAAATGTAATCACTGATTACAACTTACAATTTGAAACACTTAATCGCAAAAATAAGCTCCCAGTCCCAATGTGTGCTGGGAAAGCGGCTTGTTCGTGGAACTCTATTCATGTGGTCTCTCTAAGCGTTTCCGCTTATTCTGTTAACAGTAATGCTTTCACTAATCGGATGGACAGAGCTTTCATCACTAAAGCGTCTGCGGAAGAGAAAGATTTATTTCATGATTCAACTTAAAATATTTGATCAAATTTCGTATAAAGATCTGCTGTAAATTAATCATGTTATTTTAACCTAATTAAACATCCAGGAAATTAATATTTAAATTATTATAAATTTTTACTTTCTCCCCCTTATACATAGTATATGGAGATAGTATTGATTTCGTCAAAATTTTCGAATTTGAGTTGTTAGTGGAAATATTCGTTTTGGTGCTACCTGAATCCGAAAAATTATTTTTTAAGTGATGTTTGTGTGTCTGTCTGTCTGTCTGTCTGTATGGATGTGTGCAGAGCTAGAGCCCACACCAATTGGCCGATTTTGATGAAATTTGGTATGGAGGTACTGAACCACGATATCTCCAGGAGTTTTTTCATTTTTTTGAATTTTTGATTTTTAAGGGCAATTATCCCCCAAAAATCGCCAAAAAACATGAAAAATCAAAATTTCTGAAAAACAACTCTAATGATTTTAATTAAACTCTAGTGGTTTGTAGAGATTTATTTTTTCAACAAAATTTCACCACCCGCATTTCTGTAAAAATTCAGGTTCAGACATTACAGCAAAAATTCAGTTTTTTGGAATTTGTATAAAAAACCATAAATATAAAGAAATATTACTATTCACCATTAAAAAGAGCTCAAAAACTGAATAATTTAGTTTTGAATTACTATTCTACGATTGCTGGTTGCAGAGAAAATTTAAATTTTCATTTTGCGGTTAACGCATTACGTTGTCCAATGTTATTCTTATGGTGAATACAAAAATTACTATTTCTCTCTTATTTACTGATTAATTTCGTTCAAACTTGATATGCTTGTCAAGTTAGCATTGACCAACAGATAAAATTCGAAATATGTTGCCCCTTAATACCGCTGGGGGGGAATAGGGGGCATTTCCCCTCTTAAAACCACGTGTGTAGCAATGGATTCTGTGGTGCCTCCAAAAGAGGGATTTGGGTGGATGTTTTTGAAAACAACTTGTTTACAAGATTTTCTGTAAATAAAAAGTAATTTATTCATTAAAGTTGGGCTAAAAGGGAGAAAGTATGTGTCAGTTTCCTGATACCGTTTATTTTATTTTCCTTCAACGTATAAATGCTATGAGGTTAGTTATAAATATATATGTGATGTATAATTAAAAAATGCTATTTTTATGAAGTTAGTTGTGAATCTGACAACTATTTATCATAAAGTAGATTTTAATTTGTTTACTCATTGCAAATGTAATAATTTAAAAAGTTACAAATCTGATTCTTTAACTTATAACTTACCACATCTTTATAGAGTAATAAACTATCCATATTTAAAACGCTAATTTTTAAATTCATGTAATAAAATGGGAAAGTTATCGGTGGTGGGCCAAATTTAAACAAAATCCTGTCCTAGAACAGATTAGAATGTTCGTTATGAACGTAGATTAGTCAAAATTCAGAAAGTATTCAAAAATCCTTCAGACTTTTAAATTGTTAATTTAGATCTGCTACAGACAAGGATTTAATTTAATTCAAACATACGATTATTAAAAATCCATGAGATAAATCTAAGGTCGTAGTAATTGCACGAAGATCCTAAGAATATCTCCAGCTAAGAATGTTGTTCGAAGTGACTACGTACACGTCCGATGTAAGCCGCTACCGCTTATGTTAGGTTAGGTTAGGTTAGGTTAGATTAGATTAGATTAGATTAGATTAGGTTAGGTTAGGTGGTTTTCGTTATCTGTCCCTGGCTCTCAATCTGTTTTAAAAATCACAGGAAAAGTAACGTACGGTGCATCATTTGGAACGGACGTGAACAGTAGCGGCTCTCGTCGGACGTGTACGTAGCCTCTGCCATAAATATTCGTTACCAGTCTCTACAGAGAGGAAATCGCACCCCCCACTCCGTCGAAACCGAACGTTCACGAATATTGACGATGACACACGAACGAAGAGCCCTCAATATTTGCATATTTTTAAGTTTTTTACGGCGTTTTCAAAGTTTTAAAAAACAATTACGTAAAACAATGCCAAAATTTCGTAAAACAAAGTCATGCTCGAAAAATAATTAACCTAAATTATTACTGTTTTAGTTCAAACAATTTAAACACTAAAACTAACAATTTTTCGTCTTCAAAAGGTAAAATATAACATGCAGTTTTTAACTGGGAACCAACCTCTCGCCTTCACCACTGAGCCATTTCGCCATGTCTGATGTTATTACATTTGTTACAAATGAAGCGATAGCACTGACCCTAAACCAACAGCTGTTTTATGACGTTACTAAGAGAGTGGGGGGTGCAATTTCCTGTCTGTAGAGTCTCTTATATTCATTATTAATCGTTTTTATAGTTACGAGGTATGTTTCATCCCAAATCTCCAAAAAAACTTTTACCTTATACTATTTTACAATATAATATGTTTTTAACAAAAGTTAATGAAATATAATTATTTTTATTTTATCACCGGATAGTTATAAGTTGTTATTAATGTATAATTTATTTATCTATAATTAATTTACCGGACACGGTAACGCAGAGGTAGAGCCCTGGCCTCACAAGTCCAACATGGTAATGCGTAGGTTCGATCCCGGCTGTCTACAAAACCTTTTACAAGCGGTCACCACTGGCTTGCTCATGTGACTACTGCAATGTTATTATACGGTCCCTCGCTATCTTTATTGCTGCACAGGCCTATTGTCCCATAGAACCGTGACAGGCAGTTGCGATTAAAATAAAATGTACAAAATAAGATTTAAGTTCGCTTTATAACTTATCCAGAGTAAATCATGATCAACTCAAATGTTCCTTAAGAGTCTTCATCACCGGAAGTTGCTGGACGCCAACTTGGAGTTTTGTCCCATAAGGCCAATGTTAACTTTGTGCCTCCATTACTCCTCACCTGATCGTCACATACAATTCATTTTGGTGTCAAACTAAAGGTTTCGTCGTCCTCTAGGTAAATACAATGTCGAATTCCTTAATTTGGGTATCAAAGTTTCATGATAAATATTTTAATTTTGAACTGAAACACTGTACATGTTCTCATTAATTTGTAAAAAAATCCAAATTCGACTATTGTATTTCCCTAGAGGACGACGAAACCTTTAATATGACACCAAAATTAATTGTTTGTGACGATCAGGTGAGGCGTAACGGAGTCACAAAGTTAACATTGGGCTTATGGAACAAAACACCAATATGGCGTCCGGCAACTTCCGGTGATGAAGACTCTTAAGAGAAAAAACTTGAAAGGAAGTTCGTTCTTAACGAACATGAACAGCGACCAATTAGCCTTCAAGAACTTATGTGGCGCCGGCAAACTTGGGAAATGGAATGTAGTTTATCAGGAGCAGTGTGGCCTTGATATTATTCAAGTAAATGCAGAGGGTTATCGCGGTAGCTCATACGTCATCTACCCCGTTAGGCAACTTCTTGATTGGCATTGCACGTGTTTTATAACTACGGGATTTCAATTCAAATTCAACAGATTTTTTTCCAAAATAGTGCTACACTAACAAATGTATACAATAATTTCAGAACACAAAATTATGTTTATCATAAATGGATACAACAAGTTTGGAAATTATACCTTGGGCAATTGGCATGTGCCCGGGTACGAATCGATATACATTTTTTAATAGTACTGTAATTGGTCTAAAATTCTTCAATAACTATATAAAAGTTTATACTTTGTTTATTATGTAGATATTATTTTTGCTGTACAATAATTAATGATGTATAAAACAAAATATGTCTGACGCTATTTAAAAATATATTTATACATTATTTACATAGTAGGTGGTAAAATTTGTAAAATTGTCTACAAATTTTTACCTGTCACTCCAACCAATGGGATAGAAAAATAATACGTACCAAAATACTAACTTAACCAAAATAATTATAAACCAACTACTTTAAATGATAATTTTGTTCAATATATCGTTCATAAATATTAGTTGTCCGACGCGACACTAAAGTGGTTTTCTATCTGAGCCGCTAAAATTTGGTTAACCCAAAACAGCTGCTGCCGCTGCAGTGAGAGCGTGTGAATAATTCTCCCTCGGGGTAAACCACCCTTTCACCCCCCAACCCCTTCCACTGAAACACGAGCATAACCTCCATCATATATCTATCGTCGGTGCATTCTCTACTGGGTATATCCGTGTTGTTTTAACTTCACCACATGGCTATGGGATAGGCCATGCTACAGTTAGCATAAAATAGATGTTCTATTTTTCGAATTGTAATAAGGTAGCGATAATGCAATATCGTGCTTTTACAATATGTTAAAATATGTTTCGATTAATTTAATTACTATAAGGGATAAATTAGTCACGGTTCGAGGAATTTGTCAACAATCATACAATGTTGGAACGTTTCCATTGCACGAGTGGACAAGCAATCACTAAAGATGGCTTGAGATTTCAGAATTGCATGCTGCAATTATTCATCAATTTAGTAATGTAAAACCTAAATAATATTTTTGTTGTATTTGTCCATCCGATTTTCTTAATGCAGTATAACAATATATTACAGAGCAGTGATGAGCCAACATTGACTAGGTTGTCGTTTGAAATAACGAATCTGTGTTTTGTAATTGTTCAGTCACAAATATATACATTACTATTTATTTTGAACCTAATATTTGTTATTAATTGTTGCCAACCATCAAACCTATCCATTGTTTAACATTATTTGCAATGGTGAGTTTATGTTACTTAAAAAATATTGTGGACTAAATGAGAGGTACAAGTTTCAAGAAAATCAACATCATTGCCTGAACAGATAAAAAGAATACGTAATGGGCTTTATTTTTGAACACATTATTCATTTGGGATAACAGTGGTGTACTGTAAGAGAATTATTGTAACACCCTACACCGATTCTTTCCCACTTCATCACTGTAACCGGTGGTCACCTCTTTTGTAAAACATTGAATAGTCTCTCTGATTATTTTTTCTCTCCGTGGACTTCTAAACAGTGCATTTGGATCCTTTGGTAAGATCTGATGTATCAACGATTTATACAATTTTTAAATGATTGTTCTAAAGTAAAAATTTCTTTAGGAGGTCTTTTGGTTCTCAGGAGATACAGGATCTTTTGAAGAATGGTAGATTTTAGTTTATTTTTTATATTTAGGGGTGATTAGGGATGCCCACAAAGATATTTATTAGACAACCGTAATATTCCACCGAACCAAATAGAAAATTCTATACTTACTGGCTTGAATATGTCTTACCAGAGTTGAGTATACTGTATACTATTTGTACACTAGCTGTGAATTTTATGTTTGCATCTTATTGTAACATTGATTACAAATTATCAAATGTATTTATTGACGTTAATTATATTGAAGCAATCGCCTGATATTGTAATACTCTGTTTGTTTTAATAATATACAGTCTGTTAGTAGTGAAATGCAAGTCCCACATTGAAAAATAAAAAAGTATTTTTATCTTACTACTTTCTTATAGTAGTCGCTGCTATTCGTTATACACTTTGGAACAAATCTTTAAGACCTAACTGAACAAAAGCTTTATAATGTCCGATTTTAGTTATTTTTTGAAACCCAAAATTTATATTAAATGCTTCAAACTGTTACATTCAGTTGTCCTTTTTCTTTTAGTATTAGTGTCACTTCAACCAGATTTTCACCCTTTAGAAAATGTAACTAAAGAGCAAATAAAATTTGGATAACTTATTACTAAATCGTAAAACTTTGGCTTTTAAAATAATTACGTATACAAATTTTCTTGAAAATATACATAGCAGCCCATTAAGTATGTACATAAACATCCAGCCGCCAGCTTAGCCGCACAACCCGCGCCTCTCAGATACATAAAACAGGCGCGAGAAGCTGCATTTTAGGCGCGCTAATTACGGCTTATGACCCTTGTTGCGAACTTTTGATTTTCTCCATACATCATTTTCCTAAATCAGTTGTAAATAAGTTTACAGACACCTTGATCGGGTACTCCTTGGAAGTTTTGGGTTTTTGTGTTCCAACGCCAATGGGACACAAACGATTTGACAGGGAACTGTACAATCCTTGGTTTTGTGACAATCTAGCGCCAACTTTTTTTATAAATTATAATCAAATAATACCCCAAAGTTTGATAACCCAATTGTTTTGTGAATTTCCTATGGAAAAGTGAATTATTAGTATGACCCGCGCGGTGAGACTTAAGCCCGGGACCACCATAATAGTTCCTAACGTGACCCCCTGAACACGTTTTGACGGGTCTCTAAAAGCTTTATAGACACATTCCTTTTTATAATCAGTTGGACAAGTTCGTTAGGCAAAACAATCGGAAATCTCTAACCCCCTTTTTGGATTTTAAGTTTTCAAATTTTGGGCTTTTGGGCCCAAAAAGGGTCCGAAAAGCTCCGAATGTACACTTATTGTATATTAAGGTATTGTACGTACGGATCAAAAGATTTTAAGCCCTCCCTCATCATTCTAGCATAAGTACTTACCGAGTTATTAAAGAATGTTAATTGTCAAAATACAGTACGTTGTCTTATGGGGATTTTACATTGGAAAAGGCTGTTTTTCATATCTTAATATCGTTTTATCACCCCCAATCCCACTATACCAACTTGTTATCCCGACTATACCCCCTTCTAACTTTATAATGTACAACATGGCATCCTATTAGTGAATTTAAATATAACCAGGAGCATCAGAACAGCCAAAAAATAATATTTTTCAATTTTCAAAAAAAATGTATCTAGCGTTAGTTTAAACCCTTTATTTGATCTTTTTAAGGGTTTAATACGGGAATTCACTGCCCTAATGTCAGCGTGCTGCGTGCGATCTCGTTTTTCTTGTTTAAAGTTGTATAACCCACGTTACTAAAGACAGTTGTCAATATTGTCGTACTGCGCACATCTTCCCACAACTTTGATCACACTGAAATTTAATACGGTAACAAGGTGGTTTCACCGTGAAAAGTAAGGTGTAAAGGATAATTTAATAGGTTTGTTTAGATTCGTGAAACGAATGCAACCCTTGAATTATGAAGAATATATAATTAGTTTAATCAAAGTTAAATATTACGTTATTAGTATAATAACTTCAGTAAAATACCCACGCATAAAATGTTAATTTTTATTAACCTACATACATTGAATAATTTTAGGGTCTCAATGAGATTGTAAGTGGGATTAAATAAGACATAAGTCAAACATTTCATGACGTAATGGTTTTACTGTCCATTACACTAAAAGCCCTGAGAAAAGCCATTTAACAGCTACATAAACTAGACTCCAAGTTGCGCTCTGCATAAACTACGGCATAATTGTTGCTCTAAAATATTAAAAAATAAGGTAAATATTATTTTTAGTGTTATTACATTATTGATAATAACCGTTATTATAGTAATATCTCTATTAACTCTTAAATCATATTGTAATGAGGACATTATGTAAACCATCCTATATGGTGTATATAAGGCCTATATTAAATTATGTTTTACTATGTTTTATGTACTTTTTTACAAAATAACGTTGTTATCTTACAGAAAAATGTAATATATTTTGTATCCAATGTCAACCAGTTTTAAAATTTAAATAACTAGTTATCGATCATTTTTGAATTTCTCAAAATATTATACGTCTTTAAATAACTAAGGTAAAATTCAGATTAATTTATGCAGATGCATTTCCGAGGAAAGAGTAGCTTAATATTCCCAGTCCTAGATAACTATTCATAACTTCTCGTCGGAAAGAACTTTAAATGTCTCCTGTCTTAGGAAACTTTCCGCCAACTAAGACAACTTGTAAGTTTGGTTACTTTAGTACTTCTTTACATTTAATGTATATAAATTACTTCATGAATATGACATTCGGAACTTAAATATATCGAAATAGGAGATTTAGAAAGAGAGATAAACACCAACTTTTAACTTTTAAGATAAATACCAACTTTTAAGTTTTAAGATATATACACGGTTAACTACATTTGATTGAATGTTATAATTTTAGTTGTTAGATAAATTTATTTAAAATATCCTTGTTTAAAATATTTTTATCAAACAGGCTTATAAAATATACCGTATTTTAATAGTGGTTTTAAATTACCTTTCCGTCACCAGTTTGAAGTAGTTTCCTACAACTTCGGGTTTCGACGCGGTTGCGTCATGTTCACGTAGTGCAGGTCAATTGTTTTCAAGCTAAAACTGCATTTCGGTCTAGAAGACGTCGTCAAAGTTTTTCGTGTTGTAAAAAACTTTGACGACGTCTTCTAGACCGAAATGCAGTTTTACCTTGGAAACAACTGACCTGCACTACGTGAACATGACGCTACCGCGTCGAAACCTGAGGTTGTAAGAAACTACAAAAACTTCAAACTGGTGACGGGAAGGTAGTTTAAAACCACTATAATAGTTCTACCAGTTCAGGGGCAATTAAAAACAAAATGAGTAAAACCGTATTT
Source organism: Allygus modestus (assembly GCA_963675035.1). Lineage (NCBI taxonomy): Eukaryota > Metazoa > Arthropoda > Insecta > Hemiptera > Cicadellidae > Allygus > Allygus modestus. The sequence goes on along the minus strand of OY776112.1, from coordinate 336,838,261 downwards.
TAAGTTTAGCTGGTGCTACATGTTCATAAGTTTTTACAACAGTCGGAGGCGTATGAAATGCAGTATTCAAGTTAGAGTAAACTTGAAAAAGGTTAAAACTGAATGAGACTGTTAACACGAAACCCATAACAAACATTCTTAAGTAAACAGTTTGACGGTTGTAGTCAGTAAAATTCAAAAGCGTAAAGGCTGTGTACTTTGGTACTGCTGTTCTTAAAGCGTTTAATTTTACAGAGTTTAATTGTCTGCTGTTACCCTTTATTTTAATCAATTTTACTTTAATTTTATTTAATAGTGTTATACTTTCATAAAATAATAAAAAACATTTATTGGTCATAGCAAATAAATGTTAGAAGGTTTTTGTTTATTATTTAATTAACAGTAATGAATCAAGCATGCAGAGTAACAACGCGAGTTTCAAGTACTTTTTAAGAGACCCTGTTACCGTATCTTTTAGCGAATTTTCCCTATAGGGAAGAAGTTATTACCGTAGGTGGCATGGTAAGACCTAGGCCCAGGACCATGATAACTTTTCGTTTTGAGGCCCCCAGATTCCATAAACACCATTCGTTTAAATTAACTTATTATATATATTTATATAATAATAATAAAATGAAACATTTTTATTTCCTACATATATACGTGTGTGTGAGTGCACGCGCGCGCGCGTGTGCGTGCGTGCGTGCGTGTGTGCGTGTGTGTGCATGTGTGCGTGTGTGTGCGTGTGTGCGTGCGTGCGTGCGTGCGTGCATGCGTGCGTGCGTGCGTGCGTGCGTGCGTGCGTGCGTGCGTGCGTGCGTACGTGCGTGCGTGTCCGTAGGCATGATAACTTTCATAAAAATGGTCCGATCTTGATAAAATTTGGTATAAACGTGTAAGGCAGCATCTATTTTCATGAGTTCGAAAACCATACAGGTCGCTCTTCTTTAAGGGGGGTTTTGTACCCCAAAAGTTGGTTTTTGAACTTTTTAAACGTATTTTTTTAACCCAAATTTTGGTTAACACTATTAAATTCAGTTTAAAAAAGCAAACAATTTAGTGTTTTAATCATCGCTCTACGTCAATTGGTTACCGAGATATTGAAAGTGCTAAACACAGTACGTTGTCCAATGTTAATCTTATGGAGAATAAGTACAATTTTTATATCTCGCTTATTAATGAACATATATTAATGAAACTTGGTATGTGGCTTCATATGGTTGGGATTTACTGATATTTGCATACAAAACCAATTTTGTGAGGTTCCCATGGCAGCAAACTTGCGTACTCAGCAGCTATAATGTTATTCTTTTGGAGAATAAGAACCATGTGATATCTTGCATGATTATGAACATAAATTGGTAAAACTTGGTATGTTGCTTCATCTAGTGGTGATTCATTGGCATTTGCATAAAAACCAGATTTTTGTGGTCCTTGATGCAGCAAACTGCATACTCAGTCTTAATGTTTTTCGTATGGAGGATAAAAAAGTCATATCTCGCTTATTTATGAACATGCTTTGATGAAAGTTGGTAAGTGGCTTTATGACTTAGTGAAGTACCATTTGAAATTCTCTGAGTATGCATGTTTGCTGCAACAGGGGTATCTTTTGATATAAAGTAATCATAGGTAACTACGATGACATTTTTGGTAGTATTTTTGTAAAACAGTTAAAAATAACACCTAAACAAAATGTATATATGTGTAATGTGTGTGGGAGGGTGTGGGTGTGTGTGTAATACTTCAATGTTTATACTTTATTTTGTTTAAATATATTTAAATCATGAAACCGAATGGTTATAGAAAAGGATTATGAACTAAAGTATTGCTTTAGGTAGAACAAAAATAGAAGCAGTTACAACCTAAAATTATAACAATAAAGTTTTGTGAAAAGCCATGAAGGTAGTTTTTAATCTCACCGATACCGTAATTAATCCCGGAGGTTTTACTACTCGAGGATTAATTGCGGGAATAAAGGCGATTTAAATTTTAATCTGAGCAGAGTGGGGATTCTAATGAAACCTTAGGTTTTCAGCATTAGCTCAAACTTCTGTCAGAGCAGTCGGGAGTTGATAAATGAGATTCTGTTTTAATTGTGGTTTCTACTTGCATGACATCATTTCCAGGCTTGTCATTCGTTCTCTCATTAAATTTAATTTTGAGTATAAATGATTTATTTTGCGGAAGTATTTATCAAAGTGATAATAATACTCAGTAGTTTTAAATAGCTTATTGAAGTTAATGGATTGGCTTACTAAAGTAAAATAATTATCCTACTGAAGTTAATTGACTAGCATAGCTAATTATTAGCTTTAATTTTCTCCTTCATGACTTTTGTCATATGCATCACTGTTTCCTGCGTTACACGTTTAGAAACATCATTCCGTCACCCTAATTTGATGGAACTATCTGGATTACAATCATCGTCATAAAACCACCTATTTTCAATTTTCGTTTTGAAATTAACTCAGAAGTGTCTTCAGTGTAAATGAATAAGTGTTAATCATTGCCAACTGCTATTGATTTTCAGACAAATTTAATTTGTAAAACTTAGTGCATACCTTCATCTGCATCTTACGTGCTGCATGTTACATACAACTATTTACTGTTAGTTTAGCCGAGTTTCAGAAGTTACTTCTCGTGATATCCAATCTGCTTTAATGCGACTCTCGTACCACCTACAAGCCAGTTTGGCAACTTCTGACTTGCAATAAGTGTGTTTACTTCAGTTAGTTTGATCTAGTTCTCAGCAATAACAACCTTTCTCATAGTACCAGGAACATTCTCAGGGACATGAGACATAATAATATAACAAATAATTTGTCCATCTAGGACTTATTTTTTTTTATCTGCGTTATGACTGAGCATGAGAGAAAAATCATTACAACCGTTATTTTACGATATCCCTCTGTATTAACTCTATTTTTAGCTATACTGAAGATTACTATTTGCTCGAAAAATTCATTTAATGTATTATTTATAAGCGCTATCATGTGGAAAATATACATTTGTTTTTACATTTTTTATTTAAAGTATGTTAAAACATAAATTACCAAAAGTAAGTTTTACCTTTAATAGTTATTTGGTGTAATTGGATTTTTCTGACAAGAATAAATCCAATATTTTCTGGTTTATGGAACGGATGGCTGGAGAGGTGTTGAAAAGGCAGGTTAATATTCTCCGAAACCGCGAGGACAGATTGAGGTTGATTTGAACCGCACTCTGCCGCATGGTGCAGCATGACGGGTTAATATTGAGGTTGACTTGTAAGTTGAGTATTTGAAAGCACACCTTGCAAACGTTTTTCCGGTAAAAAAAACATAATTCAAGCCTAATCTAGATAAAAACTCGCCTTTTTCAATCTAGAATTCTTAACAGCTCTTATTTCTAGTAAATGTTTGTAAGCAGTATCCTAAAACTTTCAGTTAAGTTGAAGACATGAATAACTATGCTTTTAACAAATAATGAAAAGTTTAGTTTAAAGGTAACGGTAAATATTTTTATATTTTAAAAAAGCTGCGAAATGTGCGAGCAAACTAGAGTTAGTTTTCCCTTGCTCGCCATTAGAACAGTGAACGCTACAAGAAGAGGGCAACTCTAATTCCCGAAACTGCTGGTTTACGGGCCTTTAAAATGTTTATTTCCGTCATTTCTTTAGCAGGGTAACTACACATGCCAATCAGTATGTTTCGAAGGACTGTAACTAATTTGGTAAAATAATGTTTCAATTAAAGTTACTCGAAAGCGTATTATTGTAAATAAATATTAAAATTCATATTTTTAATTTAACTACAGAACTAGTATATGAATGAGATTAACTAATTTAAACCTAGGTATGAGAGTGAATGATGTTTGAAGCGTGGGCAGGAAGATCTTCTAACACAACAGAGCAGATGATCATTAATCTGGTCTCTTTAGTGTAGACTCGCGTCCCGTCGCTGGGCTTCATTACCTCTTTGGCCTCTCTACTCCTTCTCACCTCCCCCCTCGCTCCACCCACCCATCACAACGTCCTGCAAGAATACAACAATATTTCTTTCTTTCTCTTCAACTTGATTTTGCCAGCAACATCGAAATTTTCATTTAAAGTTGTTTAAATAAAAAAATATAGTTTAATTTTTAATTATTTAAATTTTAAAGAGGAAAAAAGTTTCAGAACACAATTAATTATTATAAAAATACTAGCCTAATGATAATAATTTTTTAAGTATACTGTATCATAAAATACCACCGTCACAGCAAACCTGCATACTCAGCGAATTTCCAATGAATATATAACATAACACATTAAAAGACTTAACAGGATTCATAATAAATATATTCACAAATAAGGGATATTTAAAATATTAATTAATCTCCATAAGAATAACATTGGGGATGAATACGCAGGTTTGCTGCAACAAGGCACACAAAATAATGGGTTTTATGCAAATATCAATAGAACTCGTCTTAGTGAAGTCACATACCAAGTTTCATCCATATACATTCATAAATAAGCGATATATAACATTTTAAGTATTTTCCATAAGAATAACATGGGGACCAAGTACCTAGGTTTGCTGCTACAGGAACCTTAGGCAAAAAATTGTTTTTTTGTGCAAACAACAATAAACCATAACCAGATGAAGCCATATACCAAATTTCGTCAGTTAATTTTCATAAATAAGCGAGATATACAATTTTTCTTTTTCTCCATAAGAATAACATTAGACAACGTACTGTGTTTAGCAATTTCAATATCTCGGTAACCAATTGACGTAGAACAATGATCAAAATACCAAATTGTTTTGTTTTTTTAAGCTGAATTCAATGGTAAAAATTAAAATTTGATTTAAATAAAAATTACATGTGAAAACCCCAAAAAACCCATTTTTGGGGTACAAAACCCCCTAAAAACCCCCCATCGGATGGTGTGATTCATCTGGTTTTCGAACTCGTTCAAAAAAATGGTACTTCACACAATTGTACCAAATTTCATTAAGATCGGACCTTCTTTACGAGAGTTATCATGCTTACGGACATATATATATATATATATATATATATATATATATATATATATATATACATATATAAAAATTTGAACGAATAGTGTTTTTGGCATCTGGGGACCTCAAAATGAAAAGTTATCATGGTCTCGGGCTTAAGTCTTACCATGAGACCTACGGTAATAGCTTCTTCCCTATAGGGGAAATTCGCTAAAAACTCAGTATCTATACTTATTTTCACATTTTTTTACAAAGTTTCATAGTGAGGTCGATAGTATAAACCTTCAGTAACAATATGTTTGAAACCACTTTCATATAAGTGCCGCCCAAAGCAACCACTTTTCAACTGGAGCAAACTACACTGTTGGTTAGATCAAACTTATTAACTTTTCAAAATGCGTAGCTTTACCCTCTTGAGTTTACAAAGAAGGTTCTTCTACTTTAAAATAAATTACTCGTAGTTAATCAATCTTATGCAATGAATATATTGAATATATTGAGAATTTATCGGCAATGATCAACCTATTGGTCTTCATTGATAATAACTTATATCCTGAAAGTTACCTACCCAAGTTAACTTAAGCTGTGGTGAAATTTGTATATCATATTGAAAGTGTTTTTTTTTTAATATACGAAGTTTTTGGGATCTTTAATTGTAATAAAAACCTTTGTGTTTTACATATTTACTATAAATTGTAAAAACAAAAATGTATCAATAACTGCTGTGATTACTAAATTAATGTAATAATATGTCTTAAACCAGGGGAACATTATATTTAAACAATTTTTAAATCCTTCTAGGTTAAAATAAAATTTCCAAATATACTTTTCGATAAAATAATAGTATGAGTTAATTAATATTTGACAGATTTTCTAGAAAGTGTAGACAGAGAAAAGGTAAAAGTAAGATTTATTCCCTTCTTAATAATTTAAAAAGAGTTACCTAATCTATATGTATATTACTATTCATACTTTCATGTCCAAAAGAACTATATACTGTGAACCTCCTGCTGAAACTTTCAGCCAACTAAGCCTATTTATAAGCTTGTGATCTTAGTTACTTTCCTACATCTTTACATGTAACATATTTTTGATCGTTTTTGGACCTCGCTCGCTATAGTTTTATCCCTGGACTTTTCAACATATAACATATAACTATTGATCCTTCCTGTATCCACCAAACTTTCAAAAGATAACAGAATCCAGGTAATGCAATTGCCAAATGTTTTATTAGTAGGGAATCACTAACGAACCCTCATAAAGAGATGATGAGCTCACAAGCAAACTGACAAGCGGTTGAGGTCCGTTTTCAAGCTTTAAGATTGTTAGTGGTGCTTATGCTTTAATATTTGTTGTGGTGCTTATGCTTTAAGATTTTTGTAGTACTTATGCTTTAAGATTTGTTGTTGTGCTTATGCTTTAAGATTGTTTGTGGTGCTTATGCTTTAAGATTTTTGTAGTGCTTATGCTTTAAGATTTTTGTGTTGCTTATGCTTTAAGATTTGTTGTGGTGCTTATGCTTTAAGATTTTTGTAGTGCTTATGCTTTAAGATTTTTGTGGTACTTATGCTTTAGTATTGTTTGTGGTGCTTATGCTTTAGTATTATTTGTGGTGCTTATGATTTAAGATTTGTTGTGGTGCTTATGCTTTAAGATTTTTGTAGTGCTTATGCTTTAAGGTTTTTGTGGTGCTTATGCTTTAGTATTGTTTGTGGTGCTTATGCTTTAGTATTGATTGTGGTGCTTATGCTTTAAGATTTGTTGTGGTGCTTATGCTTTAAGATTGTTTGTGGTGCTTATGCTTTAAGATTTTTGTATTGCTTATGCTTTAAGATTTGTTGTGGTGTTTATGCTTTAAGATTTGTTGTGGTGCTTATGCTTTAAGATTTGTCTTAAATCGTAAGCAACTGTTTAACTTGGTCCTGCTGATCTTAAACCTTTTGGCTAAATTGAGTTTTGTGTCTACTGTCGTCAATCCACTTCACTAAACTTTATTTATATGGAACGTGAAAATAAATTCAATACAAACCCGATTAGTGAACATGTTTTTCAATGTTTTGTTGCTTAACTAACTTATTTTGGTTCACAACTTAATTAAGCAATTTTGTATTTTATAAATACAATACATTTACGCAAGTCAAAACCCAACGTGTGCTTCTAATACTGTTTGCCATCTTGTTTTTTGTTTTTGTTTTCATTAAAGACTCTTAAAAATTACCGGAAATAATTTGGATACAATCAAACATTAACCGTTATAAAAATCACTTCGAATAATGTAGTTATTTTCTTATGTATAACATAGTAGATCGAAATACAACCACATTAAGTTAAAAGATCTAAATTACAGTATGACGTCATGTGGAAACCATAAAATAAAATAAATTAAAGTTTTAAATGAAATACACTAAAATGTTGAAGTTTCAAATGATGTCAAGAGAGTTTGTAAAGTAGCAAGAAGCTAGTTTTTAATCTCCCGGATATAATTAATTCCTGGAGACTTAACTGTTCGTAGTTTACTTGTGGGATGAAGAACTATTTAAACTTTCATCTGAACAGAGCGAGAACCTGTTATGAACGCTCATGTTCTCAGCGGTAGTTTGATAAGTTCAGTTTCACATCTTACGGGGAAGTCGTTAAACATTTAATCGGGGGTTTGAAAAATACAGTAAAACCCACATAAACTGCAAACTATTCCCAGTTCATAGTCCTCACTTCAATCCAATTGAGTTTATGGACAAGTATACATTTAGTAGATTATACCAAATTTCGTGTATTCAAAAAGAAAATATTTATTTTTTTGTGATAGTCATTTTTACTGTAATAATAATTTTGTTTCATTGACCATGGGTCAACAAAGATTAGATGTTACAACTGTTTTTATTGTACTTAATTAAAATACGACATACAATTTAAAAGCGTTTTTACTACCTCATGAAATAAATTTGTATACGAGAATCTAGGGCAGATTAATAAAAGGTAGAATGTAACTTGAGTTTTACAAACCATTGTCAAGGCCGGAAATTTTAGGTTGATATATAAAATTTTATCTTTATCAAATATAGTTTTATTTTTTTGAATCAAATCTAATCAATATATCATCGCTTGATTACGTCTCAGTTTTAAAGGCAGGGACTATGTGATTGAAATAGTACACAGCAATGGTTAGTTTTGTTTTGCTTCTTAACTCAGCCAATATCAGTTATTTATTATGACTTAAAAATAAATAAGAGTAGGTTTTATTTTCAAATCTGAATCCCCAGTATATTTGAAGGAATTCCAAATTTCTATGTAAACACTAAATAAAACTCCAAATTAGATCACATACCGAAATCCCAAATTCCCAAGTTCCCAAATGTTCCTAATACATACTGTATTTAATCATTGCAATTTATTCATTTAAAGATGGCTGCAGGGTTAATTATGGTATTGTGATTTGATTACCTTGACAGATCTTCATGGATAAATGAACTTTTCTGAGAATAAATGACTTATTTAATTCCCTCACGTCCTTCTTTTTTACCTTTTCTTTTTGTGTGAGCTTAAAAGAGGCTTTAGTGTATTTAAATCAAATGCATCACCTGACAAATTTAACATGCAAAACCAAGTCAAGAACATCAATTTCTAACGCTTACTACTAATACTAATATTAATACTTTTACTAATAGTTCAACCTAGTTCGGCCAGTTACTTCTCATGTTCTCATGTTATCCAATCTGCTTTAATGCGACTGTTGCACCATCTACAAGCCAGTTTGGCAACTTCAGACTTGTAATAAGCTTGTTTACTTCAGTTAGTTTGATCTAGTTTTTAGCAGTTACAACTTTTCTCGTGGTACTGGAAACATTTTCAGCGACATCCGACATGAAACATAATATGAACATTTGCTGAATGTCCATCAAGAATATCCATTTTTTTTCCTTTTAGGATTACGAATGGCATTAGAAAATAAACATCGCCGTGTTGCCACACTGTCTGTCTGTCAACCGTTCAAAACTCTTTTTTATCACTACCTAATAAAGCAAATTACTGGTGAACATATTTGAAGTAAACTGATGTTTCTGGCAGGAATCAAATCCAATATTTTCTGGTATATAACGCGTTGATGGAGAGATGTGTTGAAAAGGCAGCTTCATATTTTCCGTCACCGCGAGGACAGATTGAGGTTGATTGAACCGCACTCTGCCGCATGGTGCAGCATGCCGGGTTGCAATGTTGACATTTATGTTAAGAGAAAATCGATTAGATCGTAGTGGTTTCACGTTTGAAAAACACATAAAAACTAAATTCGTTCCCATTCTAGATAATAATTCATGTTCTTCTTGTTTTCTTTATACTCCGTGACACATCAATTATTTATTATAAAATTGTATCACATAAGATTTGTGTAAGCTATGCTAGGGTATAGACCTTCCTTATCAAAACGTTAAAAAATGCAAATGACGTAGATATACACAAAAACAAAAACAAACAAACTACACTGCAGTGGAATTAATGTTTTATGTACGACGCCTTGGACAAGAGAGGAAGAAATTGAAACCTGTTGCCATTTAGCATGTGAGTAGGTTGACTTAATTAGGAATATACATAACATGACTTATTAGGAATACATAACATGACTAATTGGGAATATACACAACATGACTTATTGGGAATATACATAACATGACTAATTAGGAATATACATAACATGACTTATTAGGAATACATAACATGGCCACTTGGGAATATACACAACATGACTTATTGGGAATATACATAACATGACTTATTAGGAATATACATAACATGACTAATTGGGAATATACATACCATGACTAATTGGGAATATACATAACATGACTTATTGGGAAATTGGGAATATACATAACATGACTTATTAGGAATTCATAACATGACTAATTGGGAATATACACAACATGACTTATTGGGAATATACATAACATGAATAATTGGGAATATACATAACATGACTTATTGGGAATATACATAACATGACTTATTAGGAATATACATAACATGACTAATTGGGAATATACATAACATGACTAATTAGGAATATACATAACATGACTTATTAGGAATACATAACATGACTTATTAGGAGTACATAACATGACTAATTGGGAATATACACAACATGACTTATTGGGAATATACATAACATGACTTATTAGGAATATACATAACATGACTAATTGGGAATATACATAACATGACTAATTGGGAATATACATAACATGACTAATTGGGAATATACATAACGTGACTTATTGGGAATATACATAACATGACTAATTGGGAATACACATAACATGACTAATTAGGAATATACATAACATGACTTATTAGGAATACATAACATGACTAATTGAGAATATACACAACATGACTTATTGGGAATATACATAACATGACTTATTGGGAATATACATAACATGACTAATTGGGAATATACATAACATGACTTATTGGGAATATACATAATTCACAAATGAATTTTATTATTTTGTTATGGAACGCTTTTAATTAATTTATTTTTAATGTATACATCCACAACTAAAGTCTTCCCAGTCGTGAGACAAGGAAAATGAATTTTAGCAAATAAAATATATGAAATTTGTTTAACTGTGAGGGCAGTAAAGGGTAGATTTCTGAAAAAATAAGAACGATATAGGGTAATGTCGTACGGTGCCCCTTCCCCACTAGGGGGCCACAACTTACCCCCCTTAACCCCCTCACCCCCTCACCATCCCCTTCTCACGTTCATCCCTCGTCGGGGGTTGTAATACGACCTCGGCTGGATTTTTATGTCAGGTTATCTCCACCAAGGCGACATTTTTTTAAACTCATGTTCATGTTGAGTGTTCTACCTCAATATTTGTTTATAATTTTGTTATTTAAATATCGGAAGTTTTGGAGTTCTGCTAATATTTATTTAATTTAGGTTAGATCTGACAGCAACGCTGTTCATGCCAATTTGTCTACACATTTAAAGTTTGGCAACTAGATTCATTTAAGGCTGATACGATTGTAATAGTAAACATTACAATAGTGCTACAATATTGTGCAATAGTGCATTTATAATAGTGTTGTGTTTATTGTAAACATTTCCTTAGTTTAGCTATCTTTGTTAAGGTAATTTTCCAAAGCATGTAACGATTTACAGTTAGGGGCCATAAACTATTTTCAAGTATCAAGATTCTAAATATATAAACGAATCAATAACATCAGCAAAGTTAGTCAAGCTCAGTTCACAAGTTAAAGTCTGAAAACTATTATCGGTGCCTTGGAAATACTGAGAATTGATAATTTGTTAAACAACTATTAAATCAAGTATGGATATAGTAGCCTATACAATTCAACCACAATTCAAGTATGGTTGTGGTGGATTTATATTTCAACTGGAACGCTCCAGTTGAAACAATCAAATAATAACAATAGTATAATTTGTCTCTTAATTTTAATATTCACATTTTAGCGTATTTCCCCTATAAGGAAGAAGCTATTACCGTAGTCGGCATGGTAAGACCTAGGCCCTAGGAGGAAAAGAAAAATTGTATATCTCGCTTATTTATGAACGGATACTGACGAAATTTGTTAAACGGCTTCATCTGGTTGTAGTCTATTGATATTTGCTCAAAAACAATTTTTGCTAAAGGCTTCCGTAGCAGCAAACCTGCATACTCAGCCCCCATGTTATTCTTATGGAGAATAATTAAATGCAATGTCTCCCTTAATTATGAACATAAATGAATGAAAAAACTGGTATACGACTTCACCTAGTTGAGTTATATTGATATTAGCATAAAACTCATTTGTTGTGTTCCTTGTTGCAGCAAACCCGCGTACTCAGCGACCATGTTATTCTTATGGAGAATAATTAAAATTGTATATATCGCTTATTTGTGAATATATTTTTTATGAAACTTGGTAAGTGGCTTTATGTTGTATTAAGCCATTTATATGTCCATTGGAAATTCGCTGAGTATGCAGGTTTGCTGTGACGGGGGTATTTAACTAAACCACCGTAATATTAAATAGGAATTAAAAGCACTTTTTGAGGATAAGGTAAGTGAAGGATGTTTGAAGCGTGGGCAGCAAGATCTCTTAATACAACACAGCACATGATCATTAATCAGATCACTTTAGTGTAGACTCTTGTTCCGTCGCGTCGATGGGCTTCATTACCCCTTTAGCCTCTACTCTTTCTAACCCCCTCCCCCACCCCCCTCTCACCAATCAAATCGTTTAATACAACAACATACGTTTCCTTACCCTACAACAGACGTTTCCTTACCCTACAACAAACGTTTCCTTACCCTACAACATAGTTTCCTTACTCTACAACATACGTTTCCTTACCCTGCAACATACGTTTCCTTACCCTGCAACATACGTTTCCTTACCCTACAACATACGTTTCCTTACCCTACAACATACGTTTCCTTACCCTACAACATAGTTTCCTTACTCTACAACATACGTTTCCTTACCCTGCAACATACGTTTCCTTACCCTACAACATACGTTTCCTTACCCTACAACATACGTTTCCTTACCCTGCAACATACGTTTCCTTACCCTACAACATACTTTTCCTTACCCTACAACATACGTTTCCTTACCCTACAGCATACGTTTCCTTACCCTACAACATACGATTCCTTACCCTACAACATACGTTTCCTTACCCTACAACGTACGTTTCCTTACCCTACAACGTACGTTACCTTACCCTACAATATACGTTTCCTTACCCTACAACATACGTTTCCTTACCCTACAACATACGTTTCCTTACCCTACAACATACGTTTCCTTACCCTACAACGTACGTTACCTTACCCTACAACATACGTTTCCTTACCCTACAACATACGTTTCCTTACCCTACAACATAGTTTCCTTACCCTACAACATACGTTTCCTTACCCTACAACATACGTTTCCTTACCCTACAACATAGTTTCCTTACCCTACAACATACGTTTCCTTACCCTACAACATAGTTTCCTTACCCTACAACATACGTTTCCTTACCCTACAACATACGTTTCCTTACCCTACAACATACTTTTCCTTACCCTACAACATACGTTTCCTTACCCTACAGCATACGTTTCCTTACCCTACAACATACGATTCCTTACCCTACAACATACGTTTCCTTACCCTACAACGTACGTTTCCTTACCCTACAACGTACGTTACCTTACCCTACAACATACGTTTCCTTACCCTACAACATACGTTTCCTTACCCTACAACATAGTCCTTACCCTACAACATACGTTTCCTTACCCTACAACATACTTTTCCTTACCCTACAACATACGTTTCCTTACCCTACAGCATACGTTTCCTTACCCTACAACATACGTTTCCTTACCCTACAACATAGTCCTTACCCTACAACATACGTTTCCTTCCCCTACAACATACGTTTCCTTACCCTACAACATAGTTTCCTTCCCCTACAACATACGTTTCCTTACCCTACAACATACGTTTCCTTACCCTACAACATAGTCCTTACCCTACAACATACGTTTCCTTCCCCTACAACAGACGTTTCCTTCCCCTACAACATACGTTTCCTTACCCTACAACATACGTTTCCTTCCCCTACAACATACGTTTCCTTACCCTACAACATACGTTTCCTTACCCTACAACATAGTCCTTACCCTACAACATACGTTTCCTTCCCCTACAACAGACGTTTCCTTCCCCTACAACATACGTTTCCTTACCCTACAACATTGTTTCCTTATCCTAAAACATACGTTTCCTTACCCTACAACATACGTTTTACTGTTTTACTTTAATCAGTAAAGAACGGGAGGGGCGAACTTTACATTTTTAATCCAGCACTGCAAATTCTAAACTTATTGCAAACACGTGCACTGTTTTCTGTTAGAGATACGAATTACGTTGTTAAACTATGTAATTTTCTTTTAAAGTGGATTTTTATTCACTATTAAAATATGACTATCCTTGGCTATATGGTTGTTTAAGATAAACAAAGTTTCCAAAATACAATTGATTTTCAAATTCGAAACAATCAACGCTTGTCTTCTACCAGTAAAATAATATTAATACTAATATTAAACTATATTTTCTCATTTGAACATTGGCCTTTTTTAATGTGTTTTCAATACTTTTTCAATATGTTTGTTATTTTAACATTAAATTTTATAAGTTCTTAATGTCAAACTTCAGTAGAAATAAGCTTTGAACAACTTTCATATAATTGCTGCCCGAAGTAGAGATGTTCAAAATCAAGCGATGAAATTGGGTTCTTTAGTTATTAAATAAATATAAAAAGTAGGGAACTTTTTTATTTGGCTTTTAACTTGTGAAAAAGTGATAATTATGCAGAGAAAATATGTTCTCTATGTGAAAAAAAATTATAAAAGAAGTTTATATTAAATAATTTATTCGATACAAACCACTAATTACTGTAAACTTAACATTAACGCTCTCCCAAACTTACACCACTTACCCCACAAATCGAAGATGTTATATGCTTGGGTTAAGAGAAAAGCCCAAACATTCATTTGTCGTAGAAGTTCGAGAAGAGTGAACATATAAAGTCATCCGTCAGAACAACGTGTTGAAAGTTAAATGGTAAAAGTCAACAGAACAGCGACGAAGCGCGAAGTGGATAATGCTGCACTCTGGTGGACGGGCCATTAGCTACATTAACTTTGTAAATACGGAGTATCGTGTGTGCTAAGTGCACTGCACAGACCCTTGTAATATTTATTAACGAATCATTTTTATTGGTCTACTGGCCAAGAGAAGCTAACCATCTAAGTAGTTTTATTTTAAAGTTAATTTTGTTATAAGGATTTGTAGAGAGAATGTGTACAGTATTACGTTTCATTTTTCTTTAAATTATTAGTCACATTTTAGCGAATTTTTAGTAATAAGGGATTGAAGAGGATTAAGAAAAAAACACGAATAATACTTTGGTTGAAGTTCGTTATTCAGAAATTATTGCTGAAATTTATATCACTGAAAGAAAAAGCAAGTTTCTCTTTCAATCGCAAATTTGCACGGTATTCTCTTCAGTAATACGCGAGGAAGAAAATATCGTCCTTCTATATAAGTCCTTAAGAGGAGGCTGCAGACATGTTTCTAACTGCTTCTCCCATAAGACCAATGATACTTTCAAAGCCCATCCCTCCTCAATGGATTATCTAAAACCGTTAATCGTTTGTTAATTTTATGGTTCATTTTTAATAACAAACGAGTTCGTACGCAGCACGCTGACGTGAGGGAAGTGGATTTCCGCATTAAAATCTTATAAAAATGTAATAAAGGGTTTAAAACAACACTAGTAACATTTTTTTGAGAAATTGAAAAATGTTATTTTTTAGCTGTTCTGATGCTCCTGGTTATACTTAAATTCACTAATAGGATGGCAATGTTGTACATTATAAGGTTAGGAGGAGGTATAGTCAGGATAACAAGTTGGTATAGTGATATTGGGGGTTATAAACTACATCAAGATATGAAAAACAGCCTTTTCCAGTGTAATCCCCATAAGACAGCGTACTGTGTTAAGACAATTAACATTTTCTTTAATAACTCGGTAAATATTTATGCTAGAATGATGAGAGAGGGCTTAAAACTTTCGCCTAACTAATCTGCATCTTCTTAATTGCGTTAATTTTACATTCGAGGCTTTTCTGACCCTTTTTGGGTCCTAAAATTCAAAATTTGAAAAAAAACGTGTGTGTGTGTGTGTGTGTGTGTGTGTGTGTGTGTGTGTGTGTGTGTGTGTGTGTGTGTGTGTTCGCACTCTAGCGGTCGCATTTATTGTCTGATTTACTTGAAATTTTGTGAGAACCTTTCCGTCTGTAAACAATTGGACAGGTTCGTTGGCAAAACAATCGGACAACTCTGATTTTTCAAATTTTGAACACTATATATGTGTGTGTGTAAACAATATATTATATATATATATATATAGTTTTTAGCGACCCCCCAAAACGTGTTCAGGGAGTCACGTTAGGAACTTCTAGGTGGTCCCAGGCTTAAGTTTCACCGTGCGGGTCATGCTAGTAGTTCACTTTTCCATAGGAAATTCAATAAAAATACCTGGCGCTTTTAGAGAGCTTAATTTCATATCAATAGTTCACCTATAAAACAATCGTAAACATAAATTATTTAGAATTTTATTGATTTATTATTTGTTATATTGATATTTTTCTCACTGAATCCCTAGGTACTCTTTAATGACCCATAAATCAACAGTATTGGTGCGAGGGCTTTGTAAAGTTAACATTACAATTTTGAGGAAGCATTTTGAAACACCAAATATTTCGCGACTGGAGCCCACTCTTAGCTTTAAATAAGGTTTATTGGCAATTTTAAAGCGTAATTTAGCAAACTCTTCATCGCACAGCGGTCCAAAAGGATAAGGACACTTAAACTCACACCGAAATTAAAAAAACCGTCCATATGTCCCAGCAGCGTATCTAATGGCAAGATGACGGGAATGGTGGCAGGACGAACAAGAGGCGGGGCCGACACAGTCCTCTCATTGTTGCGGTAAATTGGCTGCAGACCTGCAATTTGACGCCTACCCAACGTGTAGTTCACCTACAATACTATTGTATCCGTCGCAATGAATCATGAGGTTACAGGTTTCCGTGTCAGTTGCGTTTCTGCTAGGGGATTGTGGGTTGTGTTTGGTTAGTTTATGAAATTTTACTACGCTATAGGGACACCCATGTAAATAGAGACACCATGTAATATGTTATAAATTGTTTTAAGAAATCGTTCATATTATTATTTAAGTTGTTTTGAAGTATCAAGGATTTTTTTTTGAAATACTACTAGCCTCTCGTGAGATAGTTTTGAGGAATTACATTGCATGATCTATTGATAAATTGCCATGTTCTATGAAAGGCATCGTGATAATTACATTCCGAACAAGACGTTTTTGTTATCTTTTCTTTTGTGTTTGTGATGTATTTACGCAATTGGCATTTTTTCACGTTTTGAAAGGGAACGGTCCAAACCCTGATTTCGTTACTAACTAACTTCGTCTTGTTGACAGAAAGCATCACTAACCAAGGTTCGTAGAGCTTTCAGCTTTTATGATCATTTGCATAAGAGTAATGTTCGCAGGTAATATGTCTTACGAGGGCGTCCAGCTGATGCATAAATCAACAACATAATAAAAGTATTGCCAACCTTATAGGGGATAATAATGGTACAGCTATTTTTATATTTTCACTGGACATGAAGAAAGAAAGTTTATAGCCATAATCCATTAATCTAATAATAAAAATAAACAGAACAATAATTAGTTTTATAAAACAATAGCTGATAAAATTATGTAATTAGTTAGTCAATGTTTATTTTAATTACAGTGATGAGGAAAATACGGTACTCGTATGATAAATATCGTGTTTCCAGCAACACTGCAGATTGGATTGGTTATCACGTGACCTTACAGCTGTTTTACGAGTTCTCTTCCGGTTAACTAGAAAACCTTAAATAAATCGACTGAGCAAACCTTTACAAAGTATGAATGGACCTTGATCATTAACGACCAAGCTAATGACAATTGGCAGCCGTGTTCAGTATCGAGTTTTCTATTAGTACATATTTCAAAAACTTCTTAAAATAATCCTGTGAATGTTAACCATCTGATTTTATCACGTCCAGCAATTGAAGTATGATCCACTGTATTAGTTAGTTGCTAAGTAAAAGTAACTGATTTATTTTCCTAATATTTTTCAATTATTTGTATAATACTTGTATAAATTTTAGAGCAAATGGATTCCAACCCGGTGTTTACGTTAGTTAAATAAATTATTGCGGAAACTTTCCACCACTAAAAGAGAAAAACAAGTTTCACGACGTTTCAGAATCTAAAATCAGATTCCGTCTTCAGGTGACGAGGATACATATAACATGACAAAATGTTATGATTATATTGAGAAGCGTGTCTACTAGGTAGTTTGATGCGAAATTCGAGTGTTATTGGTATAGCTAAATCACACCAGTGTTAAATTGTCAGCAGATCTTATCTTTTACAATCTGTTTCAGGGCCGACCAGGAGATAAAGGCCAGAAGGGCGAGTCTGGCAACCCAGGCTTCGACGTCTACGCGGCTGTCAAGGTAATCACTTTAATAATAGGGATAAGTGTCAACAATATAATATACAAAATACTTAAATACTAAAGTGGAGTTTATATTATTCACCGTCACCTCCAGCGATCCGTCGGAAAACAATGGTCAGCAATAACTTTGAGTTTTCAACACAAATTGATAACAAAAAAAAACCAAGCACAATTTGGTTCATTGGTCCAACATGATATGTTTTGAGAATATAGTAGAATAGTGGCGTTAAGGGGCTACAGCCCCTAACCTTGCTCCAATACTCTACCTTATCTAATTTTTACTCTTTACTTGCAGAGGAAAATAAAACAATAAAAGAAGGAACACATGTCAGTTCATAAAAAAATCACATGTTTTAATGTAAAGCAGAAGTTTTAAAATTCCCATGCATTTCTTATTTATAGGACTGTAATGAGGTTGGCGGTCCTATAGCAAAATATTCTCTCTATGTTTACAGTTTTTTTTATTGTTTGCTGCAACCTTTTTGGAAATACTATTATTTTTGCCGGGTCCCTGGGATCAAGACCTTTAATTTGAGCCGTCTCCCATCATCTTGCGATCTGGCAAACTCTCACAGTTTTGACTTATAAATTTCCCTTGCAGAATTATATATAAAGATATGGAAGGAAAGGATAACAAAAATTATTAACCCTTGTTTTGCATTTATGTTTGAATGATGCAGCGAAGAACAAAAGATCTGCTGTAACAGCATTTAGTTATTTACCTAAATAATTGCTTTAACTTTGGACTCTTCGTAAATTATGTTTTGAACTAAATAAATTTACGCCTTTTATAAAATAACCGTTAATAATGTATTTTATTCAGTAACAACTGATAAAAAATACCCAACGCACATCCAAACGTTTCTCTCCGTTAATGCCTACTCGTCAAACCCTCAAACATTCCGCTCAAAGGACTTCCCCCTTTTACAAACTGAAAACGCTAATGCTTTAAATGAGCTCGTCCCGATTCGTTTGAATAAAACGCCGCATATATCACACGCAGGAGTGTTTTTCCGGGGTGTATAAACCATAGAGCGATGAATGGGAGAATAAATTCCCCCGATTAGCGGCGCCGACACTGGAATGAATCATTTCTCCGCTCCCAGCTGTAATGTTATTTACTGGGCCTTTCCGCTCCGGAGAAGGCGGAAACCTATTTTCACAGGCTCGGATACTCAGATGCCGGTGACATATTTAACAGCTCGGTTGTTTACTGACGAAACGTCTTTTACTGCCGTGTTTCGGGGCTGGTATGTGTCTAGACGCGGTATTTCGGGAGGCTTTGTCCTTTTCTCGAGTTCCACTATCTTGTTCTCGGATTGTTTGAGTGCTTTCTTGATTCTCGCGGTCGTTTTAAGCTGTTGTCTATTTTCGTAGGTGTGTGGAACATCTCCGCTTTCTTGACAACTATTGGGCTCCTACGCAAACATTTAACACTGAGATCAATCGGTCCATTTGCTTTTGAACCATTGAATAAAAAAGACTCTAAATATATAGGCTGTATAGTTAAGTCAATGCCTACTATTATTTACTCAATCTTCAACTAACTAATTGTTATAAAAGAATATTATAAGGATACTCGATAACATTAATTACATTAACATTTTTAACATTTTTTGCTAATACCGTTTTGTTAATGATAATAAGAGTAGATCTAGTTGCTTGAATCAGAGGGAATATTTTGATATAGGACTACCAATCTCATTACAGTCCTATAAATTCTACTTGTGTTACTGTTCCAGAAGTTATTTTATGTACATTATACTTGGAACATCTGTTCTTTCATGCTCAGTTTTGTTAGTAAATTGATAGTTTTTAATGTAATTAATTCAGTCAATTCCTATTATTCCTTAATATTTGAAAAAGCCCATTGAATGGAACCCTGGAGGTGGACGGATGTTTGTCCTCAAAAGGCACATCTAGTTTAAGAACTTTTGATTTGTATTAAACATGTTCAACATACTTTTAATAATAGAAGACATTCGCTTCATATTGTGTTTGTACCCTTTCTTTGTTAGATTTCCGACGGAAAATATAAAATGTAAAATTTCCCAACTAAGTGAATTTTGAAATTTGTCTAAATAATTTCGATTGAAAGCATCAACAAACTTTTACCTCTAGATAACAATCATTGTTTAATTGGTGTACAGTTTATATAAGAGAAATAGATACGATTTTTTTCTACTTTCTGCACCCAAGCAATTTCATTCTCGTAAAAAGGAAACCATATAGAACTTTTATTTCTTCAAAATCTAGTAAGAATGTTGATTTTTTCGCTAAGATTGGTTCAACTAGTAAACCTTTCCAACGAGTTCTTTGCAATCTTTGCATATTTAAACTAACCTGAAAGTGTGTTTCCAGGGCCTTAAGCGGTCAGTGACCACACTGCGGGGCGGCACTCTAGGCTACGCTGAGATCGTAGCCGTCAAGGTGACCAAAGCTCTGCGAAAACTTGGTGGTAGTCGCATGAAGATGTTGTCGCAGGGTACATGTTGAAACAATTTGTTTTTATATTAATATTTTCATTTGTTGTATTTTCAAGATCTGCATTTATTAGTTTTCAAGTTCTTTTACAACAATTTTTTAATTACAACAACCTAGAACCAAGGTTCTACTAAAAAGGTGAATTTTTGTTTGATTCATTTACAGACAATTTCAAAATTGAGTACGTATAACTTTGTCCTCATTCTTTGCAGAAATCGATTCAGTTATCTTTACCTCAAATACTTAAATCAACGTCCAAACTCAACTAAAGTTTCAACATGTATTTCTGCAGTAGTATTTTTTAATTGCATTTATTTTCCCTTAATTTTGCTCCCCTTTTACATTCGAGAGGTAGCTACGACCCCTGGGCGTAAAACCTAACCACAACTGAACAATCAACACCGGTAATTTATCTTTGGCCAACTGTATTTTGATAGCTCATGAATAACTGTTTGCTTGCAAAGCCGACCGGATCGAGTTATTGTTTCCCTCGACAAACATCCGAATGCAAATATTCGGGCATAAATTAAAACAGATTAGCAAGACAATAAACTTTGCATAAAGCTCGTCGCAGCTACCTCTCTCGCAGGGTCGACAACTAGGCTGGTTTGCTCCTTCGATTTTGTTTTCTTTACTTTCTTTCTTTTGTTTTCTTTGTTTAATTTTGGTTGCCCGTGGTTGTAGGGGCTGCAGGAACAAGGTCATAACATTTCCGCCCAGACCATCATTACTCTAAAAGTAAGTTTTTAAGTGGGTGAAGGGTGTTAAGGGTGACATTTGATTTATTGCTTTAGAAATTAACTAAAACATTAATATAATTCTAAACATTTTCACTGTTAACTCTTATAATACAGGTGATTTTTCTTCAACGACTTATTTTAAATCAGTATAATATACTAACTCCTTAAAAAATATTCACATAATAGATTGAGTAGTATATATAATTTTACACGAATTGTATTATATACGATCAGTCTGACATTTATTCGAAGGTATTCATTTACTTCAGTAAACCTAACTTTGCGTTTTCAATACCAGATAGTAACCCGTCTAAAAAGTGAGTGACTTCCAAACAATTACACGGCTTTGAAATTCGTGTTGCTTATTTGCACGGATTAACTACGTTAATTGTAGTAAATAATGCGTTTTTTCACTCATTGTGGTAAAACAATTTATTCTATTTGCTTTTTTTCCTAAATCATTTTTACTCTTCCAGAAATCACTTCTCTTTTGGGACATGAATTCTGGATATATCATTAATTGTCAATGGTTAGCCTAATAAAGAACATCAAATGTTATTAAGACCACCAATGTTTTAATTTTTCCTACTGGATGGATATAAGAAGCAAGACCCGTTGGTACATATTTTTTCTCTTTTAATTTTGTTTCTCTCTTATTTAGTTTTCATTTGATTTTAACTGTTAATTTATATTTTTCCTATTTGTATTAGACATATGATAGTAGATTAATGCAGTTAGATCGTAATTGCAGTTATGTATGTTTGGCTTTTGCATGTACAATATTTTTTTCAGAATCAAGATTAAATGTTTATTTACCCAGTCAAGTTATATATGTTCAATTAAAACAAAACATGTCAACTGAATTATTAACAACATTTCTGTGAATATTCTGATTGTCCACTGTTAGATCTTTTTGTTTCTAAGAGGGGTCTCCAGTCCTCTCCCATAAGGCCAATGTTAACTTTCAAAGTCCGTCCCTCCTCAACGGATTATCCGAAATCGATGATAATCCGTTCTCATGTTAATGAGCCAAAAAATACCTCGTGATTTCAGTGAGAAGAATTTCCACATTACAAATAGCTGACCATTACAAATCGTAAATATTGAACATTTTCGAATTTGTTTAAGCTAATATTTGTGATGTTAGAATTTTGCGTAAGAGCATTTTCCCATGCTATTCGCTAAATCACATTGAAAATGTTATGATTATTACAATTTAATTATTAAATGAACTATTGCTTTTTGTTAAATTAAATGAAATTTCACAGTCAACAAACGTTGTTCGTGCTTAATCTTGTTTACAATTGTTTTAGTATTTATTTTTGGAAGAATATTCCAAAAATCTGTTATATTACTACCCCCATTTATTGAGCTGTCAACACCGTATCCTTCCACTGAACCCTGTGTTATCTAGGGGGAGCCAGGAGAGCCTGGGCCGCCAGGACCTCCAGGGCCACAGGGTCCCGAGGGACTGCCGGGACACGACGGGAGGCAGGGGATACCAGGGGAACCGGGAGCGCCGGGCGAGAAGGGAGCGCCTGGACCCGTTGGACCTATGGGACCTCAGGGAGAGCCTGGAGTGGCAGGGTTGAAGGTGTGTACCTTTATTTTGATGATACTACAAACTTGTCCTTATTTGGATTCCTCCATATATTGTGTGGCTTTAGAGTATTTACTATTCTAAAGTAAGATTGGAAATGCTACCATTTCTTATATGGTTATTTTTTATTTTTTCCACAAATATGTTAACTGAACCTTTTCACAAAATGTATGGACCTTTTTCTTTTAATATCAGGTTTATTTTAAAATGTGTTAAACTATTTTTACTCAATTAGGTAATTTATCTCACAATTACAGACTTATAACTTGGCGCAATAATTATTAAAAAAGTATATATAAATATATTTTTTATTTTATTTTACTTGTAAAACTGACCATAAATACTTTTTAATGATTATGATTTTAATGCCAATATGTTCTAAGAATATAAACAACTCCCGTCATATATTTATGTTTCTATTGATTTAATTCCAATTAAAATTCAACTAAACCTTTTGAATATTTAGTTTTTAATACACCACTATCAAGAACACTTACAGAAAATATTATAGTTAAACAGATGTTACAATATTTGCTTAAAAGCTATCATTTGAATTTAATAAATCCTAATATAACCTTATCATTCTCCCCCATTCAACATCGATAGTATAAAATTATTCGTAATGATGTAATACTTATCTATGTCTAACTATTAACAGAAGAATAAAAACAAAACTATCTACAAAATAAGATTACATAAACAATGTCTTACAATATTAAAATCTAAAATCCAATATATAAATGTTTTTTAAAAATGCAACCAAGTGGGGTAGCAATTTTTGCACATCATTCTCGAGGTCTCGGGTTTCATCCCAGGCTGGCCATTCGAAATGAGTTTGTACGGTTTCTTATCTCACTTAGCAAATGCCGGAATGGTTCCCAAAAAGGGCCGTACCTCGCCAGGAGGGGGAATATAGGACTCTAGCTTACCTTATCTGGTTTAAAGATTTCTCCATAAATTCATTTATGTAAATTTCGATACATTGTAAACCGTTTTCTTTGAATAAATATTATCATTTTTAAATACAAAAATATTTTATTCTCTGGCATATGCACAATAAATTCCAAACAATAAAGCCGCACAATATGCAGTAATAAATAAATAAATATTTACCAGTTGTGTTTGCTCAATTCCAGGGATCGAAGGGTGAAAGGGGCCACTTGGGTCCCCCAGGCTTCCCCGGACTGCCAGGCTACAGAGGACTGCCAGTGAGAATATTTGAACCGAAACCACTTCCAGCTTGAAATATGTTCTTGTTTACGTCCATTTCTTAATTAAATGTTGTCCGAATTTGAATACTGATCGCACATCATCGTGGGTTTAGCGTCTGGTATTTCAACTTGTCATGAAGTTGGCAAGAGTCCCGGCAGGTTTACCAAACAGTCCAGGTTGTTATGAATTCTAGTTGATCGCTTGGTGAAACCACTCCATTATTTATGATTATTAAATGTATCGCATGCGTCAGATGCCATTGGGCGCTCTCCATGAACAATTTTGTGATGATGAGACTATTTTTATTGTTTATGTTCAACTAGATTTGTTTACCTTTTTTTACTTATTGTCGATTTATTTTGTATGTTTGTGCGTCATAAATATAAAAATAATTTACGGTAAAATAAGTAATGAAAGCATTCCAATTCTACTTTTTATCTCCATAGTATAAATATTAATTTTAAACATATGTAAATCTTCAGTGAAATATCGGATTAATAATATGTTATAGATAAGTAACGCTTAAAAATGGTACTCAGTGAGTGAAATTTTTGATCTAAATGACACTACTTCTTCTTTTGAGGGAGAATGCGTATAGTTATTTGTTTAACAATTTGGGCAACACCCACTATAATATTAAAATGAAACTTAGATCCTTAGCCAATCTTGTAAAACAAACACACCGTCTGATTGTGTGTAGAACCGGTTAGCGTATGTGTGTTGTTTTGCAAGATTGATAAGGATCTACTCTTCATTTGAGTATTAAGGTGGTTGTTGTCAAAATAATTAATAATAATTATTAGTTTAATTTTAACAAACAAAATATTAATTCATAATATGTTTTGCGAACGTTATCCAATTCTTAATATAATTTCTAATTGCTATTGAAAGGGTCTTTATGATGTTTAAGTTTGAATTACTGTTTAAAAAGGAGCCAGAAAATGTCTGACCCGTAAAATAACTCAAAATTACTTTATTCATGAGTAATTCTCTTAACAAACGGCTTTACAGGATAAAGCAAGTCAAAACCATCCAATCATTCAGTTTTGTACAAAAATGTTCGTAAGTTAAACATAAGGTCAAATGTTTTGTGAAAATGTAATTGAAGCGTTTTTATACGAGTCTAGTTACATCCTCTGAAAATAGGAGTTTGTTCCGTACTTGTACAAGCACCTTGGGGGAAGTGGCCAGTTTAAAGATAGAATTATTCTTGTGGGAAGTAAATTTCAGAGCAATACTTTTTGCAACTGAAATACCCTATTGAAACATTCAATGGACACCATGAATAGATAATTTAATTTGCCAAATTCCAGTCACGAGTAAACATTTAATTTGCCAAATTCCAGTCACGAGTAAACATTTAATGTGCCAAATTCCAGTCACGAGTAAACATTTAATTTGCCAAATTCCAATCACGAGTAAACATTTAATTTGCCAAATTCCAGTCACGAGTAAACATTTAATTTGCCAAATTCCAGTCACGAGTAAACATTTAATTTGCCAAATTCCAGTCACGAGTAAACATTTAACTTGCCATATTCCAGTCACGAGTAAACATTTAATTTGCCAAATTCCAGTCACGAGTAAACATTTAATTTGCCAAATTCCAGTCACGAGTAAACATTTATTTGCCAAATTCCAGTCAGGAGTAAACATTTAACTTGCCAAATTCCAGTAAAGAGTAAACATTTAATTTGCCAAATTCCAGTCACGAGTAAACATTTAATTTGCCAAATTCCAGTCACGAGTAAACATTTAATTTGCCAAATTCCAGTCACGAGTAAACATTAACTTGCCAAATTCCAATCACGAGTAAACATTTAATCTGCCAAATTCCAGTCACGAGTAAACATTTAATTTGCCAAATTCCAGTCACGAGTAAATATTTAATTTGCCAATTTCCAGTCACGAGTAAACTGACTGAATCGAGATAATTGATATCCTTTTAACTCTTTAGAAGTACTCTTGTCGTGCTAGCTTGTAAATTTGTTAAGCCTTAACTTTGAACATATTTCAAGTTGAATTATTTGCTGGGATTTCAAGTAGTTTAGTGGTTCCATAGATTCTCCTTCGGGATTCTATGTAATGTTTTTTCTTGTTTTCTACTTTTCAGGAGATAGTTTCTGGTGGCTGGGGACTAACAACTGGATTTATCGTTTATTTTTGTTTTTACATGACTAACCATGTGTTCACACTGAATGCTATGTGTACTTTATAGGTCAAATGCATGTAAAAGGTGTTGTTTTGCATGAAAGTGAGATTGTTCATTATGATAAAATACAAAGAAAGCAATGTCAGGGTTTGAAAGTGTATTCAATTACGTTTTGTTTCTGTAGGCGATTTAACAACAAACTGAATCTTGAATTTCAGTAATTCAACAGTTTTTTATTAGATTGGATTAATATTTCGGATAATAAATATTGATTTACAAGAGCACTTATGAAAATTGAATGTTGGTTTTGACGAGTAAATATAATAAATAGATAACCACGATTTTCTGTATAAATTACTGTTCTGAAATTATAATCAGCCAGTTTACAATTCATTAATTTAATGAACATTGGCAGTTCATTATTACAAATTTTATTTCCTCCAAATTAAATACAAGATTGCTCTTTTTTATTACTATAAATAAATTATATTCACATCTAAAAAGAAAATATAGTACTCAATTTATATTGAATTGGATGTAGATTTTAAATACTACTTATATATATTCCATCATCAATAAACAGGACAACCAAATATTTTAAATCTAATACCCAAATAAGTTTCACGGTGTCATTCACACTATTCAAAATACCGATCAAATAAATTACATTGCAATCAAAGACGAAATTTAATGACCTTTATAAACCCCACTTAAAATAATAAAATTTCAAATCGCTAGTTTAGAATTTCTTGTATTTACGGTATTAAACAGAATACAGGAGTAGACCATGTGAACTTCTTAGAGATGGATTAAACTTATCCTGTATTCAAGATTTGTTATTCATGTAATCTAACAATATTTTTAACTCGTTAAATATTACAAAAGAGTTTTTTTCATATAAATGTATGTATTTTTTAATACATAGACAAATTATTTTACATTTTTAATATTGTTTTACCCATAATTTTAACTATGTTTGGACATTGAGTCAATAACGATTTTCAAAATGCACTTTACAAGGTAATTTATTTGACGAGAAGTTATATTCCTTTTGTTAAATCATTTTTATGAGGTCTTAAAGAATGCGATCTTGACCAATGAACTTATTAAATCGTTTAGTCTTAATGTATTCATCAGTTTACTCATTGCGTAGTGGTCATGACAACGGACTCCAGAACCATGGCAGCGGTCCTGTCGTGGGTTTGAATCCAAGTCTTGGCATGTAATTTGATCAGTACTGTACAACTCGTACTGTAACGGCTCACTCCTTGTTGTGCTGGATACGTTCCACGCACAGATCTATAGTCTATGTAGACGGGATAAGTAAGTTAAAAAGAGGCTGCCAACCTCTTTTATAAAAAACATCCGATTAATTAGGAGAAGTTCAATCATTTAAGTCGAAAATAGAAGAGAAAATAAGTAAACAATTTATGCTATAGTGAGAGGCTTGCATCTTACATAACAGTTTGCTTTCATTACTTTAATAATTCAAAACTTCATTTTCCAGGGAGATAAAGGTGACAAGGGTGAACGAGGACTTACGACGACGTTAAAGGGTGATCAGTTCCCGACCGGGATCATCGAGGGTCCCCCGGGACCACCGGGACCGCCAGGTGCGATCTCCTCTATACCTCTCGCATGCCGGACTCTATGGAAGTGAATAATATTTGGGAATCATTTCTACACTGTAAATCAATTCATCTCGTACTCATTCTTACTACTGATATTTTTGTAATTTTTTTAAATACGTTGATTAGTATTATAACTTTATTTTAGAACAAAACTAAAAATAATACTATTGATCGATGTATTTAAATGAATAATTATAAAAGTATGTTATAGTTTTTATTACATTTATTTTTTATTTTTATGAAAGGTTCTTGGGAGTTTTTCTTTGTTTACGTTTTATTAATTTATTTTATTTAATTTTGGTTTATTTTAATTTTTATTATGAATAGTTTTACCTCATTAACTGTTACAAATTGTGATTAATTTATCTTGTAATGTGAGAAATCACATTTTAAATAATCTGGGCAAGGTAAATAATCTGAATTTTTAGAATCAGGTATTTCTAGATTTTTCAATCAAGTAAATTACCTAATCCTCATCCTCTTAAATAATATAAATGATTATATATTGACATTACAGATACCCTCATCAGTAGACAAGTCAGTGCAGTTGAATTGTCATAAAACACAATTAAAACCAGATAAAGGTTTATGTTTTTGAATTATGGTCCAATTATATTTTCACACTTTTCTTCTTCTTTATGATGACTGTGAATTTTGAATGATTGTTTAAATTTGAATATTATAAAAGTAATTTTGACAATTTACTTATTAATCTTAAATGCGTTATTTTACGTCTTTGACTGATAATCACATTTAATAACTTAACTCATGCAATATGCCTTTATAAATATTACCAGTAATTTATTAAGTCAAATGTTTGAAATTTGTCTCTATTATTTTATTAAAGGTTTATTTTATAACCTGACATAACCTGGAAAAGGATTAAAATTTTATGATGGAACTCACATATACAAAGTGGCTTTTGTACTGTACAGTGTTTATGATTTATAATTCATATTTTAAATTTTTAAAAGATTTAGCTTTTTTTACTATTTAAAGCTACTAGGGACACTAAAATAAATCATATATAGCAGATTAAAAAACAATTATTAAAACCATAAAGATTTACAATCTAAAGATCTACATCCACATTAAAACCTGAACCTAATCTCATAAACATTATCATCTCCCCTCTTAAATAAATTTATGAAGGTGCTTTCTTTCCCTTTAATTTTATTTTTGTTTTGAACCCAGAAATTTATTATTTTATTTTGATGCTTTAGTTGATAAGAAGAACTTAAAATGTTGATGAGCGGAAAGTCTAACTGTTTTGAAGGGACTCCAGGCGCAAGGGGGGACAAGGGGGACCTTGGTCCCACAGGCCCCCCTGGAATGCCAGGGGAGAAGGGGGCCCGTGGAAAGAGGGGCAAAAGGGTAAGTCTCCGCCTAACAAACTCGCCACTGCGACGGAATGTGCATGGGACTATCGGAATGCAAAGTGCTGCTTGCCGCTTCTATGCAATGCAATTAGGGAATTTAAAAAAAACGTAGTGTACAATAGTGAATTAAAATTATCATAGTGTATTAGGGTTTAAAAGAGTCCTAGAAAAATTATAATCAATCTTTAGAGAGAATAAAATCAAATTTATTATTAATTACTCACTCAATTACCGTATTTTTGTCCAAAAGTTTTACTTTAACAATTTGTTACTTTTCATAAAAACGTATTTCAATATTGTATTATGATAAATTTACATTGCATGTTGAATTCTTGCTGCATTTTGATCAAAAGTGCATACCTGCATTAATTAGAAGTAATAATTTAATTTAATCTAGACCCATTAGAGATATTTATTACAATAATGGACAGTTTATTTTAAATTATAGACTTGTAAATGTTTTGCAGTATCTTTGTTTTCCTGTAATGCTTACAAAAGTATTCCAACCCTTTGAAGTAAGCACTATAACATCTGAGTTTCAATATAACCAGATCATGTTCATGTTTTAAAAGTTACTTTTATAATTTACATGTTATAAAAGTTACTTCAAACCTTAATATATTTTAACTGTGTATTGAGTATTTAATTTAGAATTTTCATGGGCATTTTGACCTTAAAATAACTGGTTAAAGTCAAACACATATTTTAATACTTTTACTTGAACTTGCTTCAGCCTTCATAGTTTTGTTCCGTTCATTCCCTCTTTTAATTTTATATTAAGCAATTTCTAATTTGTTAACTTCTCTAATGAATTTACTTTACACATTTAATTTCTAACCTCAAAAATTTTCAAAACTAACTTAATTTTTTAAATCTTTACTAACCCACTGAGCTTTGCCCTCTACACATATTATTAATTTCCGGATCCATCCAACTATTTAAAATGTTAACATTAAACAATTTTTCTATTTCATTCTATTTAACATAAAAAAAATTAACTAAGCCATATAAATTAATTTATTCATTGATATTGTTAGTCTATTTTCAAACAAAGTATTTATTCATTGATATTGTTAGTCTATTTTCAAACAAAGTATTTATTCTGTGGAAGTTGTATAGTATTCAGAAGTTATATTATATATTCAGATGTTATTTATAACTATTCGAGCTGGGAATCTTCAAGTTATATTTAGAGAATAATTTCGTCATGATAAAAAAAAACACTCTACTATATCACAAATTTGTTTGCCAAACTTTTATTTATTTATTGAATTATATTTATTTCCAAAATCTGATTGAACAATAAAATTATCGTTATGTTCTATTCATCACTGTTTAGGTGTTGATTAGCGGTTGAGAAACAAATATTCCTTAAAAGAAGGCAAAGTTGTTAATAAAATGCAATTTAATAGGTTTTAAATTGTTGTTATAACAATAAATTATGTAATATCTATAATATCTATAAGGTGGGGTAATTCTATATTTTAGCACCCAGGCTAGGAACTTCCAAGCTATCCTCATTTTTAGAACACGGAAAGAACATGTTCTGCAATAAACATTAAGAACATTAAACAACGAAATTGCAATGTTAAAACTCATTAGCATAATATTTTACTGCCACCTTGATATTGTATTTTCCCTGCTACCCCTTATTACGCCACGGTATTTTACATATTTACTTTGAACAAATATATACTAAAATATTTTCCTAATTTCATTTGGATCTCTTTTCGTTTGAACACTAAATTCTACCCAGTATTTATCAGTATTTATTTTAAATAAATTCCGCTTAAAACATCCCTAACTTTTAAAACTAAATCATGTTTGTTATTTACCCTCTGGTTATAAAAACTTAACAGCCCTTTGTACTTAACCTTAAATTGACAAGTAGTCGATCATTGAAGTTTTTTTTTTTAATTTGTCAATTTCCAACCCTTGTTTTTTTCTAAATTGTATGTAATATTTGAATCCTATTTCTGTTATTCACTCCCTAACATGACTGACACAGTAACCCAGCAGATAACGTAGTTGGTGACCCACCAAGGCAGGTTCTTGTTATCACCACAACCAGGTAAGCTGCAGCTTTTAACATCGAACACCAATTATTTTTTGTGTACGTATGTCCGAAATGTTGTTTTTTATTTCAGTACTGGATGTTCTTAAATATTGGAGCACATTGATTTAATTTGATTACGACAACTGTTAAAGAACTGAGATATCATTTGTTGATGAAATTTTTATATTCTTTTAATTTTGCTATTTCTCTGCGTTTCATAATTTTAGCGCTATCTATATAACAATTTGTTCTGTTATTGTGTTTTATTAAATAACATCAGAACTACCACAGTTGCTAATAAAAGCAACCTGTTATTGTTACCTAGTTTACAAAAATAACATTTAAAAAATAAAAAGTTGAGGATAAATTTATCAAAATTTATAAATATGTAATGATATAAATGTTGAAGAAATTTACTCTCAGATTTAATGATCTCCTCCAAAACTTATTTTATTAGTAAAATTATAAAAAAAATAATTTCAATAACCATTTTTTTCTCAAAACAATGAAGGCAAACTTCATGTTAATACACCTATTACTCCCCAGTATGGTTCTTTAACAGTTGGATTAGTTCTGTTCCATATTTTGAGTTGATGTAAAGCTTTTATTTGACAGCGTAGTGTACAGTTGAGTAGTAGAGGAGCAAGGTTGAGTTGAGCCTGGGTGTTGCCAACAGGGAGGAAGCCCCAGCCCGAGAGGGCTCCCAGGCCGTCCAGGCAAGGCAGGTGAGAGGGGCCCACAGGGATCCCCAGGTAATACACTAATATTATCTATTTATAGATATTATCATCATATCTAGTTTCATGATAGATCTCAATGATTATTCATTAGAGGCCCATCCATAGACGTCATCCGTTTTTGCTGATTTTCAGTCTCTATCTCCCTTATGTGCGGTTTGTAGCACGGATTTATAATGACAAACTATTTGTTATTTTACTTACTTCGTCAATCCAATTTTCTAACGGTGAACGCGGTTAGGCGCTAGGCCATCATCAGCATCAATACACTGTACACTAGATTATTCATGAGATCTGCGTTGAGTAGGTCTAGTAGCAAGCTGTGTTGGGTCGTTAAAAAAAAACAAATATTTACAAACATTACAAACATACACATGACTAAACAAAAATACTATCATAAAACCTTGTGCTTGAGTTCTGAGCCGGCTCTTTTACCGGTGCGCACAAAGTTTTGTAATAGTATACTTGTTTAGCCGTGTGTATATTCGTAATGTTTATAAATATTTGTTTTTTTTTACAACATGACGCAGTTTGCTAGTAGACCTACTCAACGCAGATCTCATGAATAATCTAGAGTACCTGTATGGATGCTGATGATGGCCTAGCGCCAAAACACGTTCATCACGAACAAAATTGGATTGACGACGTAAGTAAAATAACAACTAGTTTATCTCCCTTGGTTTGAATCTTTATGTCATTTAAAATAGTACAACCATTGAATTTTAAATTTTACCCAGTGTTAGACGAAACTTTTTATCAATTTCACCAACAGTGTGAAAATGTATATTAAAAGATTACATTATGATCACTACCCTTTTTACATTACCCTTTTTTTCTTAACATCATCTCACGTATTTTTTTTCTGGACTCAACCCCACTATTTATGATGACGTAATTATTGGATGGTCTCTAATGTATAATTTGTATTTGCCTTATAGGTAATTTTAATCTTTGTTGATACCTAAGGAGGTTATCTTATTTAAGCCTATTTTATTTAAATTAATCATATTTGATAAGGATCAAATATGATTAATTTAAATAAAATAGGCTTGAGAGTCTTTGGGAACTCATATTATTCACTTCCATAGATTTTTGTGGTGGTGGTTGTAGTTGTGGTAGAAGTAGTTTTGTGATGTCATTTTATTTGTATTGTTTATTCAGAAATAACTTGTGTTTTATGTTGATATATGTCAATTTAATTCACTTAAATCTACTCAAGTTACCTTATACCTTATCATTAGTATTCCCCTAAAATAAACCCAGGGTTGCGTCGGCGTCTTGAAAAGACATTAAGATATATCAAGTTTGAATTTATCTTCAAAAATAAATTTAATCCTATAACAATAGACAATTATGATCATTAATTTTGTTGGTTAGAAAGCATTGTATTTTAAGAAAAATTGTTACAAAATTGTTGTAATTGTGTTGTTAAATTACAACATACTATGAAATAGATTCTCAATAAAACATTAATTGATTCCATATTAAAATGTTCTCATTATAAATTAAATTAAATTGTTTTGTTCACAATTAAGTAACAATGTAACAATGTTTCAATGTTAAGCTACACCAATATTTACAAAATCACTATTGCTCAATGATTACAATATTATTATAAAATAATAATATCAGGGGGAAATATATATTTTAGGATTACCAAACATTGAATATATTTTCAATGTTTTTTATTATTTTATACCAGAAAAGTAGAAGGTTTCATAACATTAAAATTGAGTAAAATGTTACTTGTTAAGAAGCAAACATAGTTTTTGTGAGCATCATTTAAGCCGTTGATTATAATTGGATGATTTTACAAATGTTTAAAAACCTTCCAAGTTGCTTTAAACTTATACGCATACAAGGCTTATGATTGTCTAGTATGATTGGGTCATTACTGCAGTCGTTTTATGCAGTAATGTGCACTTTAAAAAACAAGTTATTAATTTTAATAGCGATATAATAATATTGAAAATAACCACTACATTATGGTTATTTTTCATTACATTTTCATTATCACAAATACCTGTACTTTTATGATTCAACCAAGGTGTAGTTAAAACTCATTATAAAATAACTTTTTGTAGGACCTAAAGGAGACCGAGGAATGTCCGGGCCGCCCGGGGACGCAGCGATGGGAGAGCCGGGGCCTCAGGGGCCCCCCGGACTGCCGGTAGGTGGTTTTTAAAAATTATTTTAGATAAGATATAAGTAATATTTTTATGTATTGCTTTACATCTACTGAAAATATTGTTTTGTCACTCACTATATGCCAAGTAAGAAGGAAACCTTACCTGTAAAATAGTCTTACTCAGCCACATGTGCTGTCTAAAACTGATGGGCAAGTGATTAGGAGAGAGAAACACTGCAATACCCATAACGTTTGTAACGATATATCATAAGGGCAGATTTTGTGGGATATTCGCCAAGTTTTAAAACCTTTTTTTAAAGAGTTTAAGTCAGTTTTAACGTTAGCTCAGTTTACTGGCAAAGTTGGATTTTAGTGGTGGTGGTTGTAGTTGTGGTAGAAGTAGTTTTGTGATGTCATTTTATTTGTATTGTTTATTCAGAAATAACTTGTGATTTATGTTGATATATGTCAATTTAATTCACTTAAATCTTATGGTTAAACATGTCTTAGCTAAATTATTTTTAATGAGAACCGTGTCAATGCAGGTTTTAGATTCTATAACCGATGCAATATATATAAGAGCTTTGCCATAGTCTGTTGCTTTTAGTAATTTAATGAAAAATAAAGTATCTTGAATCTTGAATGGCTAATAGCTCCAGGAAATGACTGAACTACAGCAGATGATGTTTTTTTATTTGAAAATACAACAAACAACTTGCTTGACATTTCATGGTCATTCAAATAGCTGTATTTAATCAGAATAGAGACTAGCTTTGTTCATTTTAACAAAGGTTTTGAGAAAAATCTGATTCCTCCATAAGAACCAATGTTATTGTAACGTTTGTTTAATTGAACTTATTAGCTTCGATAATTTTAGCTACTATCTTTGAAAATTATGCTAATAATATATAATATAATTATAACTTATAATATTTGCAGTTAGTTAGAATATTAACCATGTATAATGTGAACATTTTGATTTATTCATAATCAAATAGATTAGTTTAACTAAATCACTACTTTTGGATATTTTAAATATAAATGTAAACTGCCTGACCAAAAATAATTTAATTTATTCTATGAATTCCATAATCACTATAATTTATTCGCTCCATCTATATTTGTATTTGTAGTTTCATATATGAAAGCTAAGACAATATTCACTATCATTCAAGGTAGAGACTATTTATATAGTAGACCACAGTTCCTTATCCATCTCAAACAAAAAACTACTTTTCCCTTTAATTTCTTGAAGCATCATTAACAAATCCTTGCATCCTATTCCTTCCCCAACTATTCCTTCTACTTAACTATTGCATTACAAGTTATTAAACTATGACTATGATTGTTATTTAACTATAACTATTTAACAAGTTATGTGACACTGACTAAGTTAACTAAGTTATGTGAAGTTTGCTAACACTATCCGTGCGGGTGACCTGGAATTGGGTCATAGCTTAACATTGAAACATATGAGATTTTCATGTTTAAACATATTTAACACAGAAAGTGTTAAAATATACCATATACCTCATTAATGACCCTTTTGATAAATATAAATACGTATTTCATTCTTGAAAATGAATGACTGATGGACATTTCATATAGGTGTAACTACCCCAACAGATCGAAAGTAAATTAATCTTTGTTTAATTAAAATTTTAACCGGTAATTTTGTTGGAATTGCTTGCAGAGGAAAAAATAGATAACACTTTTTTTTTATTTTGACAAAAAGTATTTAATTTTTATCTATAAAGTTTGATATTTTGTCATATATAATTTTTATTTATTCAGAGGTAATTACGACTAGCTTGATGTGTTTTGTGACAGTTGTTCAAGACCTTTAATTTGAACCATAAAGTTTTGTCTTAAAAACCGCAGATAAAATATATGAAAAATTAAATTTGCTTACTATTAAAAAATAACAGATTTGTTGGCAATATTAATCTACTTGGAATGATAATAGTCAAGGAAAACAGCACATTATACTTAATCTTTATATATAATTCTGTAAGCGAAATTTTTAAGTCGAAATTGTGGGGGTTTGGCAAATTGCAGAATGATGGGAGACGGTTCAAACTAAAGGTCTTGATCCCAGGGTCTCGGGAAAAATAGCAGTATTTCCAAAATGTTACCAACAGACTAGAAATAACGTAAAACATCCCCCTTAAGAAAGGCATCGGGATTGAAAAACGTCTGCTTTGTTTACGTTAAAACATGTGATTAAATGTATACTTTGTTTACGAACTGACAGAGTACTTGCAGAGTTTTGGAGAAAAATTAGGGGCTATGGTCCCTCCAAGCCACTAGTTTCATTATAATTCATTTTATGAAACCTGCATTAATCAATAACGGTCGTTTCGAAGGGCTGACTGGTTAAAATTGGCCAGTTCAGTCTGAATTAGCGTTCCATTTAACACCATAAGTTAAATGGTTTTGGTCAGTTAAAATATTATTTGATTAAAAAAGGGAACAGTGGTTCAATGAGGTGGTTCACATTAAAAATTATTACCAAAGATGGTTGGAGTTCTTCAGCCTCCAGCTACTTTTTGGTTTTCAAATTACCTCATCTTGTTCTCATCTTTGAATACATCCTACTTACCATTTACAAATTAGTTACCTTCGTTCTTTATAGTCGTAAATATGTAGTATTTTACTGTTTTACTTGTGTATAAAGAATATTATTTCTCTACTTGGTTGTTTGCTGCAGGGTCAGTACGGGCCGAAGGGAGAGAAGGGGGACTACGGTGATATTGGACCGCCAGGCCTGATGGGGCCTCCGGGGCTGCCTGGCCCTCCTGTAAGTGAAAAATAATGTAGTCAAGTAGAAATTTGATTATCACGGTCCAGGTTATCTAAATAGTCCTGGTTATCGAGAATATTGTGTTTTCTCTCAAAGGACAAAGAAAGTTTCTATGTTTGTTAACAAACTAAATAATAACAAACGTCTGTAAATTTACTCCAGCCAGCAGTTAGGATTTATAGAAATAATAGAGAGTGTAACCACAAAGTTAAAAACCCAATTGTTGTTCCGTTTATATTCGGGGGGGGGGGCAAGGTTTGCAAAAGAAGTAATTTTCCATTGCTGCGTCCCCATTATGCATTCATTTCCGTTGTCTTTAGCGATTATTGTTGAGACAGTAGTAAATTGTTAGGATGTATTTTTAAGAACCAAATATTCTTAGACCTTGTGTTGTCTACATCAAATGTCGCAAACTTGGGTTTAATTTTTTACCATAACATTTTTCTAGGGGAGCAATCAAATGTGGGAAGTATTAAAATTTCCTTCAATCGGTGTATGAGTTTTATTCTCTTAAACTTTTAAGATAATATATTGAACATGATGATGAAAATTGATGTACTCATACCAACACACTGTTATCTATCACCATCAACGTTGTATTTTTATGAATGTGTACTCTGACTCAGAAAAAAAACTATTCATGTTGACATAACCTTTGTCAAACTAAGAACTGAGCATAGCTAAGATAAAACTGGCAATGTTTTTTCCTTAAATGTAAATGCGAGTAAATTTAAAGTCAGGGTAAAAAAGAGATTCTTCCACGAGGGATAGAGCTGGTGCAAAAACTCCCACGGGGTCCGGCTGCAGGATTCTTCTCAAAGATGTTTCATCTAAACAAACATTTTGTCATTCCCCACTTAGCTTTAGACAAATAAGAGACAAGACTAACGGCTGTTTTCCCCAGATACATCATAACTTAAAACCATAGTTTATACTTAAGTTTATGAGAAATTCTGCTTTTTCAATTTGTAGTGGATAGTTTTAACCATGTTTACGTTAAATCTAAGGAGAAAAACTTTTAACGATTTTATTCTATGATAACGTAACCTTAAAAACGGTGTAATCAACACTTACTTTCAAGTCATGCTCGATTAAAATAGTAATTATTGACCATAAAAAACATTGTACTCAATTTGTTTTACTAACACATTTTATTTGCCAGTTTTATAGAATAGAAGCAAAATGATATAATAAAAAATGATCCATCAGAAATCCTTGATATTTAAAATGAAGTTGATCTAAATTAAAATGTATTAGTACCTAAAACAAAGAGGACCCTCGAAAATTTGGAATTACATAACACTTTTTTAACTTTGGTTGCATAAAAAATGCAAACATTGTTCAAGAATTGAGTCAAGATTCAAAAAATAAGTCAATAAAAATCCAATCACATGGAAAATCCAATGCTTAGTGTTACTGGAACTGAAAAAATTTTTAACTATCAATTCATATGTAATGCCTCATAAGGAAAATTGTTATTAGATTGTTCACTACCCCATATATATTTCCATCATCTAAGACCCTTAAGATACAGACTTTTTG
The DNA here is from genome assembly GCA_963675035.1 of Allygus modestus. Classification (NCBI taxonomy): domain Eukaryota; kingdom Metazoa; phylum Arthropoda; class Insecta; order Hemiptera; family Cicadellidae; genus Allygus; species Allygus modestus. Next base: position 336,799,685 of record OY776112.1, on the reverse strand, counting down.
AACTGAATTGAATCAAATTTGTTTCAGGGCTATCCGGGCCAGAAGGGAGACAAAGGGGACAAAGGTGAATCGGTGAGTTGCTCATTATAATTTTTGTAAGAGACTTTCACTAATGATAAGTTTTTTTTTTATTAATTGCACGCTAATTTGAGTATGAAATAATATATCCTGGTAATTTTTACACTTACTGGAGTTAGCACTAGAATTCCAATTGAAGAGAAAATTATAAAGGCACAATATTAAAAGTTCTTCACTGCTCATGTTTTGTTGTTTCACCGTTAGTAATCAACATGGTAAATACATTTATTTGACTACAACTAATTCTAATTGATTACATAAAAATTTTGTTTGTGATTTTTTAATTAAAATGTAATAAGTCTTACATTAAAAATAGTACAGAAAGTTAGGCTGCGATAGTTGATTCAAATTCGGTATAAATAGGACTCAACTCCTAAAAAATAATATTATCAATCAGGGTGTGATGTCCTTTGTATACAAAACATGTTACAAGTATGTTCAGAAAAGCCTTAACTTGTAACTTGGTCACTACTGCTGGCAAATGGGGTTTTCACCGAAAATGTATCAGTAAGTCTCCCCAACACTAATTGTTGTCTAAAAAAAGGTCAGCAACTTGGATCCGAACGCAACAATGCCCGTGAAGCAGGCCTGGGTGCGTTGACTTTTGTATCTGCAGCTAAACTTGTTGAGCGAGGAACAATGGGGATGTTTACTCAACAACCATTTGGGTTGGGGGAACTAGCCGAGATATTTTGTTCTTATCATTGCGAGGTGTACAATTATGCCACATGTCATGTTTGCTTCAGTGATAGTGGCACTTTTGCTCAATATGTTCTGCTATCTGCAGTCTTCTTACGACCTTAGAAGTGTTTATATGCTGAAGTAAAAGTAAAGTTTGTGTAACCTTCTGGCTAAGGCCTGTAGTCAGAGTTTTCAGGTCGCACTTGTACCTCTGACATGACCTATCGACTTATGTAGCCGGGACCAACGGAATAACACGCCTTTCGAAGCGGTGGCAGTTTCAAAAGTCATAATGATTTCACCGGGTGGACCCAGGCCTTTTGGGTGGGAGCCAGTACTCAACCCACTCAGTTATAACTGCCACTTTTAGCGAATTTCCCCTATAGGGAAAAAGCTATTACCGTATGTCTCATGGTAAGACTTAAGCCCGAGACCATGATAACTTTTCATTTTGAGGTCCCCAGATGCCAAAACACCATTCGTTCAAATTTGTATATATGTATATATATATATTTATTTATTTATTTATATATATATATATATATATCCGTAAGCACGATAACTCTCGTAAAAAAGGTCCGATCTTAATGAAATTTAGTACAAATGTGTAAAGTACCATTTATTTGAATGAGTTTGAAAACCAGATGAATCGCACCATCCAAAGGGGGTTTTTTGGGGGGTTTTGTACCCCAAAAATGTGTTTTTTTTTAGTTTTGACATGTAATTTTAATTTAAATCAAATTGTAATTTATACCATTGAATTCACCTTAAAAAAAAAACAATTTGGTATTTTGATCATTGCTCTACATCAATTGGTTACCGAGGTATTGAAAGTGCTAAACACAGTACGTTGTCTAATGTTATTCTTATGGAGAAAAATACAAATTGTATATCTCGCTTAGTTATGAACATAAACTGGTGAAATTTGGTATATGGCTTGATCTGGTTATGGTTTATTGTTGTTTGCACAAACAAAATTTTTCACCTATGGTTCCTGTAGCAGCAAACCTAGGTACTCGGTCCCCATGTTATTCTTATGGAAAATACTTGAAATGTTATATATCGCTTATTTATGAATGTATATGGATGAAACTTGGTATGTGACTTCACTAAGATGAGTTATATTGATACTTGCATAAAAACCCATTATTTTGTGTGCCTTGTTGCAGCAAACCTGCGTACTCATCCCCAATGTTATTCTTATGGAGAATAATTAATATTTTAAATATCTCTTGTTTGTGAATACATTTCTTATGAATCCTGTTTTAATGTGTTATGTTATATATTCATTGGAAATTCGCTGAGTATGCAGGTTTGCTGCGATGGGGGTATTTTATATTCTTTTACTATGTTTTTACAGAAACCATTGATTGTTTGACCGACTTTAAATTTACCAGATTTTAGGGTTTCACTGAAACAATGATTTTATTTTTGCTACAAATGTTCAGAAATTGGAAATCATTGTTTTCATCTCAGTGATTCAGTAAAAAAAAACCATAAAATAAATTTCAAATTGAATAGAAAAAATATTTGAAAAAATATAAAATAAAAAAAATTAAAAAATGAAAAAAATAAATAAAAAATAAATATAAATATAAAATATAAAAATATTTTTCCCTGACTTATATGTGTGTCCTTTTGGGCCAGGTGTGTCTCATGAGTTTCTATTACAAGAAGCAAACTGTTCTAAGTTTTTTAAATGTTCTTATTTTGTATATACACACACATACAGTTACCATTAATAAACAAGCTGTTTGCTCAAGGGCATAAGCTTGACTGTTGTTTAGTAAATTATGCACATTTTATTTAAATCAGGTCTTAAATAATTTTACTGGCTCAATACCTGTACAGTTTCACTCCAAGTCACACAAATTAATCGTTTTCGATAAAATGTGCTCCATTAACATAAAAACAAAGTTAAATTAAGCTGGTGTACTTTGAATATTCAATAGTTATTTTAACTGAAAAAATTATATTTTAATATTTATGGTTGATGTACTATTATTGTCCTTGTTTGTGTTGCTTCTAATATGTTTCCTCTCTTTCTTTTCCTGGCGTCATTTGCTGCATTCAGAAATATAAGAAGCTCAGAAGAAGACAGGTATGTGTTTATTCATGCAATTAGTTATTTATTTCTTAGATACTTTTCATCAATTGTGAGTTTATTAATTTAGCTATTTGGTTAAATTTATATAACTGTATAACCATTTTAGTACACAGGTTTTAATATAAATTTGTTAATAGTACTTCAGGTTATTGATTAGTACACCATACATTTTAGACTATATGTATATTTTAAACGAGTTCGCACGCAGCACGCTGACGTGAGGGAAGTGAATTTCCACATAAAAAACTTTTCAAACTCAAAATCAGTGCAAAAACATACATTTATTCAAATTTTTATTGAAAACTGAAAATATTGATTTTTGGCGTTCTGATGCTCCTGGTTTCATTTACCTGCAATGCTGGGAATACAATTTTGCACATTATAAGGTTATGAGAAGGTCTAGTCAGGCTTTAAAGTAGGCATGAGGTTGCTGGGGATGATAAAGTACACCAACAAATGAATAACAGGCATTTCTAATGTAAACCCCTACAAGATAACGTACTGTGTTTAGTCGATAAACATTTTCTTTAATAACTCAGTAAATGTGTATGCTAGAATGACGAGAGAGGGCTTAAAACTTTTGCCTCACTAATTCCCATCTTTTTACATACATTCATCCGGGGCTTTTCTGACCCTTTTTTTGGCCCAAAATCTCAAAATTTGAAAGATTAATCCCCAAAAAATGGGTTTAATGTTTTCCGATTCTTTTGCCCAACGAATTTGTTCAACTGATTATAGAAAGGAACGTTCCTACCAAATTTGAAGTAAGTCGGACTAAAAATGCGACCGCTAGAGTGCATACACATATATATATAATTTTGAACGACCCCCCCAAAATGTGTTCAGGGGGTCACGTTTGGTCACCTGGGCTTAAGTTTCACTGTGCGGGTCATGCTAATAGTTCACTTTCCATAGGAAATTCACTAAAAAGAAAAAAATTGTTGGTTTCTCAATTGTTATCTTTATAAATTATTTTTGTATATAATGACGATGTTGATGTAATTACTCGCTGTGAATAAAGCATATGGAATTATGTGACACATGTATCGTGTATATGTGTTATTTACTTATGGATAAATGAACTTAAGAAAATGTACCATCACTTTAATGTTTACAATTAATTTATAATATTTTCTTCCATGTCTTTCATGTAAGTAAACACAATAAATTATCAATTTATACAAATTATTATACTCGGTCTAATTAGACAAACTATGTATGAATAATTATATAATAATTACCTGATGCTGATTCCGTTTCATGATCAGCAATTATAACAGCCTAAGTGTTGATTATTAATTATTTTGAATCATTAACATAATAAATTCTTTGTGTAATCAGTTATGCAATGAGATCCCTATTAAATTTCAATATTACTTTATTCACCTGAATGTCTTGAACAATTCAACTGTACAAGGGCTTGATATACTAACATCTCAATTTCTGTGTTATTGTTAATTGATTTGTATTGAAACATCTAGCCTCTATACAAATTGCCAGTTGTATTTAAAATAAACGTACATTACAATAAATTTATTTCGACTCCGTTGATTTGGGATCTCATTGTTGAAAATACAATTGCTCTTTTTAATGTAATATAATTTTCTATTCAACTATACTGCTCCTCATGTTATATTGCTATGTTTACCTCAGGTAAGATTAAATAAAGCCCCTTCTTAATGTTTTGAATACTTTTTTAAAATAGTATAAAGGATTCATTTAAACAAAGTATTTGTTACTTCTTAATAAATATTTATTTATAAGTAGTTAATAGTTTTTCTTCTGTCCTATTAATTTCTTCCTGATAGAATTTAACCAATTAAACTATGTAGGGTTAATGATTTTAATGATCATCAGGAAATAAACTTCAAAATAACACTTTCTGTTTATTCCACAAAGGTATTTTTGGAATTAATAATCTTAAATACAAGAATACGGGCAACTGTAATGTGCTAAAATAATAAACAAATAAACTTTAGAAATTAGTCAGTGGAATAACAAAATCAATTTTTAATCATGGGTTTATTTCTTTATTGTTTTTAATTATTTCTGTTAGTGTTGACAAGATTTTTATTAATGGCTTAATTGGTTAATGTTTCTCAGTTTATTTTAATATTTTAGCTCTCATTACTCCTGATAACGTGCAGTCTATTCATTCCAGGAGGAATGTAACATGCTTCTGGTATTTTTACAGTGTTACTGATTTTCAATGTTAATGCACCATGTACTGTGTTATTGGTTCCATTCCAGTAGAGTATTTTAGTTATTAAAATAATGAGGTGTATACCAGTAACCAGTTATCCTGTTAAGGGTTGCAAACTAGTAATCAAGTTATTTATCCTGTTACGTTAAATAACAACGCCTATCTCTATCTTGGAAAACTAATATATTGTTCTTTTTCGATAGAACTCTATATATTTTGGCGCTATTTTACTTGGTAATATTTCAAAAAATCTTATAGAATGCTTATTTTTTAGTTAGTCCTTTACTATATGTAACAGCTATAGTGAATTTTTCAGTATTTTTATAAGTTGTCATAAATTCTTTCAACAAATTCCATAAATAAAATACCTTACACTGAGTAATTTTGCTATGCAATATTTTTCAGTGTAGGTTTTTCGTGAACCAAAAGTGAACATAATTTTTTTTCATATTACATAAACATTCCCATGGTAAGATAGTACATGGTTATATGGTTATAATGCAACATAACGTCTGTTTTCAGTACCATTATGGAATAACAAACTACTACCCTTAAAGTTGTAGTTAATTAGCCGCTCTATTCTACAGTATGTTAAAGTTAGTGTTTAAATTTATGACTTAAACTTTAGACAACCATGTATGAATTAAAACTAACCAGTATGAGCTGTATAACCAAAATCAATGTGTCACCTTGAAAACGTTAAATCACATACATTTGTGCATTAGTATTTTAACTTTAATATTTAGCAATTCAAAACGTTTTTTGCAAAGAATATATTGGTGTTTGTCAACGATCTTGAAACATAACACTATTTGTAATGTAGCACTGTTTAGTTTAATTATTTCATTAGTATTAATATGAAATGCTCTCGTTTTCTAGGGAGATGGCACCTTCGACTCGATCGGTGGGGCGGAAGTTGTAAGTATTCATTAAAATGATATCTTATAAACTTGTTAGCAAAACCAAATTAAACCTAAATTTCAATTTTTAATTAAATCAAGTTCACTCTTGACCCTACAAGTGGCTCAAAGTAGTTTTTGCTTTGAAAGTTAATTTGCACTGAAACAGTTATCTCATAATATGTACGGTGGTTTCTATCACAACTCATGAAAAAGTACCGTACCTTTTAAAAATATATGATTAGATTGAACAAATAATAAATTAAATATAGGACTTATTACACGTTGACTTTGTCAGCCAATTTTCGATAACATTTTATAATAGTAATATAAAGAATTATTCTATTTGTTAAAAAGTTAAAACAAGTTTTGTGGATGAACTCCTGATAAAGCTGTTCCATAACTTCAAATGAGGGACTACTCTCATTTTTAAGAGACAATTTTTAAGGTTTTAAATTGTTTTAAGTTTTTCCAAATTCATAGTGACTTTGCAGATTTTGCATAAAACGTTGTATAATCTATACACTATCTTAAGACAACTACAGTTTTGGGTTCGCTGTTTGTGTATTTTTACCCTAGTAATTTCCTAACCCGTTTCAAGATAAATTATTATCTTTGAGTGTTAGTGGCTACTAATTCAAGCAAGCATGAAACAAAGGTGATACTGCAAAACTTTCTTGCCAGTAGCAGAGTCTTTTGATCCATCAATTATTATCCAAAAATAGTATTAAAATTAATTGTGTAGTACTATCAATATTGTATAAAATAGCAATACAATACCCCTGGGGAAGGGGTTGTGAGTCCATAAGGTTCCACGATGCTGATGTTTCCAAAGTCATGCTTTAACACACATTTGAAAAACTAATTCATATCTATTTGCATACACGGTATATTTAAAAGCAAAGCAATATCTGACAGAGTTCTATGACTATGGATACGGACCTATGAAACCATAGGGTACCATATGATCATATCCCACTTTGACGTACTGACGGTGTTCCTTCTTCCAGGTAGTCGGTCCTCCGGGACCCCCAGGGCCGTCGGGACTCCCCGGACTCCAAGGTCCTCCGGGCATCAAGGGTGACCGGGGCATGGACGGGGCGAAGGGAGAACCAGTGAGTAACAGCCAACAGCTGTGTAGGCTTAGTTGTTCTGGAAATGTTGTTCACACTTTACTCAAGAAATCACCTCACCTTGAGAAAACTGTTGAATATAACACAGTTCACATCAACATTTATGATGAATCTGTATATTTGCTTATACTCCGATGAGTGTGTTTGGAGAGCCATGCTTCCTAAAGACAATCTTTACTTTCAGTATAGTCCGAGAGCGGCGGCACTGTCATTGTAAGGTCGTAGGACCATGGTTCTGGCGGTTTGCCATCTTCAACTATTACTCTAGTTGAAGAAGCAGACCATAGTACAGTGTTAAAACAGGCAGTGCTGCCGAAGAAGAACTACGTTGAAGATAAAGATTTTATCACACTCCTTCCTTACTGAATGTAGGAAGCAGAGATCCCCCCTCAAATTTGTCTGCTATCTACCAGGTGAAGTATTTGTTATCCCAAACATAGTCGTTATTTAATGTGAAAACATGTATTTGTCCCTAACTTGGTAACAAAGGTTCGCTTGCATGTTACCCAAAATTACTTTATTTTTTAAACTCTGCCACATTTCAAGTTGTAGTGGGTTACACATCAGTTAAACGGTAAATCATTTCAAGCATTATTCTTGTAGCTTTTAGTTATATAAAAACTAGAGTATCATTCATTCATATTCGCCTTAAAATACGCCCCAGTTGTGTCAGCTTCTTACTCGGTGATTCAGTGACTCATAGACCCTATAATAAGCTAAAATTATTGACTCATATAATAAGCTAAAATTATGTTGTTGTTTTTCAGGGAGACAAAGGATCAAAAGGTGATCCAGGACCCATGGGATTACCAGTAAGTACAGGGGTACTTACCTGAATTATAACAAACATTGTTTTTTTATTGTAAGCTTTTTTTATTATAAGCTTTAAAACTTTTGAATCCAGTACACTCTCAGAAATCCAAATGACCTAGTCCGGACCGATGATCATGAATTTTGTTAATGTTTTTTGTTGCAAACATAACTATAAAACTAAAAACTTCACATTTTGGCGCCTTCAGGTTTTACGTGATTAGCCCGCATTACACAAATGTCATGTAGTTTGCATCGTCTTTCAGAACCTCACTCTTGTATTAGCCCATAAACGTAAATTGTCATGACTGTTCACCATAAAGGTGGAATTGTTGATTCATATTGGGAAATCTGAATGTATCTAAATCCGGACGGACCGTCTGCCACATTAGTCCAGATTTCTGAGAGTCTACTGTAATTACATGTTTCATCAATATTAAATTCAAGTCCTACATCAAGTTCAGATATGTAGGTCCAAAGTGTAGGTTTCAATCAGTAACAGATGGCATGAATCTAAAACGAGTTCGCACGCAGCACACTGACGTGAGGGAAGTGAATTTCCACATCAAAACTTTTAAAACTCAAAATCAGTGTAAAAACATACATTTATCCAATTTTTATTGAAATCTGAAAACATTGATTTTTTGGCTATTCTGATACTCCTGGTTTCATTTACTTGCAAAGCTGGGAATACAATTTTGCACATTATAAGGTTAGGAGAAGGTCCAGACAGGCTTGAAAGTAGGCGTGAGGTTGCTGGGGATAATAAAAGTACTTTAACAAAGGAATAACAGGTTTTTCTAGTGTAAAACCCCCATAAGACAACGTACTGTGTTTAGCCGATACACATTTTCTTTAATAACTCGGTAAATATTTATGCTAGAATGACGAGAGAGGGCTTAAAACTTTTGTCTCTCTAATCCCCATCTTTTTACATGCATTAATTTTACATCTGGGGCTTTTCTGACCCTTTTTGGGCCCAAAAACCCAAAATTTGAAAGATTAATCCCCAAAAAATGGGTTTAGAGTTTTCCGATTGTTTTGCCCAACAAACTTGTCCAACAGATTATAGAAAGGAACGTCCCTACCAAATTTGAAGTAAATCGGACAAAAAATGTGACCGCTAGAGTGCATACACATATATATATATATATATATATTTTTTTTTTTTTTTTTTGAACGACCCTCCAAAACGTGTTCAGGGGGTCACGTTAGGAACTTCTATGGTGGTCCCGGGCTTAAGTTTCACCGTGCGAGTCATGCTAATAGTTCACTTTCCAAAGGAAATTCACTAAAAAGGATGCTCCAAGCCATTTTCCTTTGTCATTTTTGGAATTTTACAAGTGATCTTGTCACAGTTTGCCACTCTAAAGGTTCTAGTGCTGATTATAATACTGAAGTAACTTCCCACCGCACAGAGATCTTAGTAGTAAGAGAACTAAAATAACTAATCTGATGTGAAACATACAAAGATGCGTCTCATCTGCTTGGCATTCGTTCAGTTAATCATAATTTTAAAGGATCCTCAATCATAAACTCCTTTTGAGTTGCATGCAAAATTATAGAATTTAATTAAATAAATTTTGGTTTTGTTAAAACTATTTTTTTTCATAAAATGTATTTTTTAAACAAAAAATGTTTCATTTTTTAATAAACGAAAATTGAGATTGAACTCATACAGACTAGAACAAAAGTCCTACTGAAAAAACATATATATTAAGTAAATATAATGAAAAAAGTTATAACAATAAACACGTACTAAATTTTGATGCACATAACATTGTTTATGTGTCTAAAGGACCCAAATTGTGTACATGCAATCTTCCATACCTAAGGTACAATTGTTTTGTCAATCACCATATTCATTTGTATGTATATTATACAGTTTAGTGTGATTGTTCCAATAGTCACGAAAACTGCAGCTTTCAGTTAATTATTTAATAATTTGTAGTTTATATCATTGAAATTAAAAACAGCCAACTTTTGTGAATATTAGGATAAATATTTGTAATTTAATCTGCAACAGTATGGCAACAATATTAACATATTATACGAGTATATTGTTTTTATAACATCTCTCAAGGTAATTTCTGGAATCCTGTAAAAAGTGAAATAAGAACACAAACGTTATACATATTTGTTCTTCCTCTTCTTTACATTTCTGTTGTGTGAACTTAAGATGATGATGTCTCACTCTGTCTCTAGGGTCCCATGGGGTTGAGAGGAGACTCGGGTCGACCGGGAGACATAGGCAAGCCCGGGCAGATGGTAAGGCCTGCGTTTTCCTAAACCTAACCTATCATCAGCTAACCACTAACCTCCACGCTGATGTGAGCAGTGAACAGACTAACACAACTAACGATGTGCGACGAACGACCTCATGTAAATAGCGTTAGTGACTTGCTACGGACTCAGGAACTGTTCTGTAGATATTAGCTAACAAGTCTCAGCAAGCGATTGTAAACTGAAAATCAGCACAAATTGAAGATTTTTCTATTATTGTCCACTTAGAGTATGTTAGGTTCTAAACATTTTTATTGTCAATTTTATTTGTACTTTAAAATCCTAATTTAGTTTTATCTATTTAACATCAAAATATTTTTGTATTACAATTTAAGTAAGTTTAAATAACTTTATTTTTGTAAACTTTTTTATTTTATATAACGGTTAACTTTGTACATTAATTTGGAATGTGACAGTTTGGTGTTATATGTTATATAAACCGAAATGACGTATTAGATTGATCTCAAATATCAAAAAATTGTGTTTGTAAAAGTGAGATGTAATGAAACATGAAATATGTAGTGAGTTTTATTTTCAGTAAGATATGAACTTTCTTTGATTAGTTCCACATTTTGATCTCCTTTTGGAATTGTTTTTTAAGTTATAAAACAACACAAAAAATCAATGCCGAATAAAGTGAAAAATTTCAATTGATCTAAAAAATCGATTCACTTAATTGTTTGTGTTCTTTATCATAATGAATTAAATGGTAACTAATATGCTAGGAAGTTTCTTAACAAACTATAAAAGGATATATGCATAAATAAATCAGTTAAAATATCTCTAGTTAAGTCAAAACAAAAGTACTAAGCATTCGTAAGGATTAACAGATAAGGTGTGGTACTTTTGATCGGTGTATTTTATCAATATTTTTGCAAATATTTCATTTTTATAACTGGTTTAAGGGGAGTCGGGTGGTGAAAAATTGAAAAAAAATATTTTTTTTGTTTTTTATGATTTTTTATTCCGTATCTTTCCAGGATTATTTTAAGGCCTTATTTATTAAAATCAGATAAGTCAAAATAGTTTTATAACCATTTTTGTAAAGGTGCGCACGAACAGTTTGGACGAAATTTCTCGACTGTGCGGTCGAGCTATCTGTTATACATGTTTGATAACATTAGACACCTTGCTCTATAGTATTTTGTGTTTTGCTGTTGGCTAACCTGTGTTTCAACTCTGCTGCCTAGCAACAGCTGCATTTCTGTTGTTTGTTTATTGATCTCTCTTGTGGCTTGTTGATGGTTATGTTTTGATGGATAATAGTGAATAATAGTGTTTTGAATGTGAATAATAGTTATAATTAGTGAGTGTTTCAGTGTATTTTACGTTGTAATAATGCCTAGAGCTACTAACAAGGTATTTAAAAAACGAAAACGTGTGTGTAATGTTAATTTGAAACATATACAAAACAATAATGATAGGGAATTGTTAGGCCTAGCTGTGGGACAAACAAGCCCTAGAACTCCCCCATCCAAATTGTCTGTCAGAAATGAAAGTTCTTCCAAGAAAAAGGTAGGACCTAAATTGTGCCTTTATGAACAGTATGAAGTAGCAGATGATTCATGTAATGACATAGTAAATCTGCAGAAATTAGAAAATTTGCTGGCTAAAATTGTAGTTTGTGAAAAATGTGGCGGACGAGTAGTATTGAACAGAAGTCACAGACTAGGCCTAAGCCTCAAAATTACTATTAGATGTATTAATTGTGGATTTGAAGTTTCAGAGTATAATAGTAGTAAAATAAGTGAAACTAAAATAAATGAAGTGAACACTAGGTTAGCCTATGGCTTCAGATGCATTGGCAAAGGTGAAGCGAGTGCGAAAAAAGTGTGTGCTGCTCTGAACTTACCTACCCCTCCTGCAATGAAATATTATAATAAGATTATGTGTAAAGCTGCTAAAGAAGTGAGTTGTGAAACAATGAATGAAGCAGTAGAAGAAACAGTAAATGAGAATGAAGGCAATCGTGACATAACAGCAACGTTTGATGGTTCATGGCAGAGACGAGGACATCGATCCCTAAATGGAATAGTGACTGCAATAAGTGGCACAAACGGTAAGGTTTTAGATGTCAGAATTTATACCAAACATTGCCGTTGTGTAAATAGATTGAAAGAAGAACATGAGCCTAATTGTACTGCAAATTTTCAAGGATCTAGTGGTAGTATGGAGGTAAAAGGCGTGACAGATATGTTCAAAAGTTCCGTTACCAAGAATAATATCCGATACAAGTACTATTTAGGAGACGGAGACAGCGCTGCATTTCCTACTGTAGTTGAAAGCAAACCATATGGCCCAAATTTTATAATTGAAAAGCTGGAATGTATTGGCCATGTCCAGAAACGGATGGGGGCCAGATTAAAAAAATTTAAGTCAAAAAAAGGGAAAGATAAACTTTCAGATGACAAAACGATTGGAGGTCGTGGCCGTCTTACGAATTCTGCTATAAAACAAATACAATTGTATTATGGATTAGCCATACGTAGAAACACATCCAGTTTAGAAGAAATGAAAAAAGCTGTTTGGGCAGAATACTTTCATCTTGGTTCGACAAACGAAACGCCCCAGCATGGCCTATGCCCCAAAGACAGCGACACGTGGTGCAAGTTTCATAAAGCGATAACAAATGGTGAAGTATATAACCACAAGCAACATTTTCACCTTCCCTTAGTAATTATGGAAGAAATAAAACCAATTTTTAGGCATTTGGCCAAACCAGAGCTTCTCCAAAAATGTTTGCATGGGGGAACCCAAAATACAAATGAATCGCTAAATGGCCTAGTGTGGTCAAGGCTTCCAAAATCAACATTTGTTATGAAAGATACACTAGAATGTGGTGTCTATGAGGCTGTTGCATGTTTTAATATTGGGAACATTGCAAGGTGTAGGATTTTAGAGAAGATGGGTGTGTCTCCTGGGCAACAGTTTGTAAAACTGATGAAACAACTAGATGAGCTACGGATAAAAAAAGCGGAGAAAGCTATGGATGAACTCGAAAAAACCTGCAGGAAAAAGGCTTCTTTAGCAAAAATGATGTTAGAAGATAAGTATGAAGATGAAGCACACCAGGACCAACCATCCTATGGAGCTGGATTATATTAAAGTAAGTGTAACTAGTAGTTTTGAGTAAGTTAAGAGCTACTCGTAACATTAAACGCGATTTACGAAAAATCAGTTTTTTTCTTACAAAAGGTACATTTTCTCAGGAACCATAAGAGATATCTTCATGATTATTTTTTTATTTTATTTAGCACACTAAGCTGGTTATTTTGAGTGTTGGGTTTTTTGATATATTTTATATATTTATATTTATGCCTTTTTTTATATCCTAAAACACGGTAAATAAACCTCGTAATTTGAATTTAAAAGTAAAAATATTAAATATTAATATTTTTTTTTAACCAACACTCAAAATGACCAGCACAACAGACCAAACAAAACAAAAAAATAATCATAAAGATATCTGTTATAGTTTCTGGGAAAAGTGTACCTAAAGTTGTTAAATCGAACATGGATGAGATAGGACCATCCGACTCCCCTTAATTTAATTATATTTTCAATTAAAATTATATTCATCCCCGAAAAAGTCAATCTTAAGTTTGGTATAATCTTCACCCTTCATAGTAACAGGTCTCATAATATTTATTTTTTTATTTTTCCACACCTATTTTTTACTTATAATTTTTACATATAATGTTAAAAAAAAAACATTGTTTTCGAGCTGTAAACATTGAACATATGTACATACAACAATGACAAGTTTTGTAGTTCTGTCGTCAGTTGACTTAGATCAAATAGACTGATGTGATAGCATTTAGGATTCATTTCTAGTAATAATTTCTAGTTTTTGTTTCATGCAACTACTCCTAATTTTTATTTTAGAAAAAATTACTTCACACCGCATACAAATCTATAGTCTTTATTTTAATCTAGAAGTTCATGTATGGTGTATGTTACAACGCAGTCATGTCTAATTTGTATACAGTATTATTTGTTGTCAACATTTCATTTATTTTCATAACTATTTCAGAGAATGTCATTCCTTCACAGGTTTTTCACGTTTAAATCTTGTGAATGACTTTAAGTAGACATTAATGTCGTAATGAATTTTTATAATCCATTTATGACATATTTCTCTTTGTTTGATCTCTTGAAACATATTGGATTCATAAGATTTCTTTAGATATACAACTGCTTGATCATTATAATTTAGTACTTACTGGACTTAACTAACCTAATGTCCACTAGGGTTAAGTAATCGATGTACAAAAGTGGTTCGGGTTGAGATGTGTTTCGAGTGTTTCTCAAGTGTCCATTCATGAACAGCAGCGGTCACGTTGTCATTCGGCTGCCTAGTTTCGAGTGCCAACAAAAACTTCATTACCAAATTTTAATATATAATGCTATTTTCATTATGGTATAAATAATATTATAAATATTAAGCGTTTTAGATATTTTTGTGTGTTTTTGTAAGTATCTCCAATTAAATATTGTAATATATTATTATAATTGTTATATATTTATTGTATGAAAATAAAATTGTACCTTAGATTAAGTACTGCCACAGTTTAGTGTTTGTATAAACGTAATTTAGGGTTAAGATATTGTTCCGTGTGAAACGAATCACCAGTAATTGTAAAGCATGATGCTTTTTGGCTGTACCCATTCGGCTTGCGATTTTGTATCTGATGATATTACTCTTTTATAGTTCCAAAATTTAATTAAATGTATAAAGAATCAAATCATGTATATTTTAAGTTATATTCGGATCATTTGATAATGTATACTATATTATTATTTTTTTATTACATTATTTATTAGTTTTTTGTTGGGTTATTGTGAGTGTTCATGAAATGTAACATTTACATTTATTTGTGGAAATGGAAGCGCAACACTATTGTAAAACAAACATTTATGATGTCCTCTACAAAAGTTTTAAAATGTAACTTTTTCAGTATGACAAATAAAACATACAAAATCCAAAAAATTGATTTGTAAATTATTTACACATAATTATGTTTTCAGCCCTGTTTACTACTCATGTTCCCCCTTAAAATGTGGCAGTTATACATAGATATTTGATATCTTGGCTTCAAAGACTAAGCTTTCTATAAAGTTTAAGTTTCTAATTTTATATTTTAGATATTATATTTTTTTTAACTGTGTATGTTTAAGTGATAATTAGTTGTTTATTTAAGTTTGGTTTTAATTATGATTTGTTTTAAGTATCAGTTGTATGAGGAAATATTACTTGAATTGTAGAAAGAATTAAACAACTAGTAATTACCATTACATATAGAATTAATAAATAAAATTAATTTCTTGATTTGAATATATCAACAAAACATTAACTTGATAAACCGGTTCTTACAAAATTATAATGAGAAATATTTTTCTTTCATCCTGGAAAAAATCTATCCAATACAAGAGTAAATCAACGTTGTTATTTTTCGTTTAATATGATCAAGTTATTACACTATAACATATTTTGCTTAGAAACGAAATCATCAGGTAATTTTAATATCTGACCTACTGCTGCCACCAGTTAAATTTTTTGTATATCCACGCTAGTGGCATTTTTAATGTTTTGACAGGGAACGGTCCAAACCCTGGTCTTGTTACTATCTAAGATCGATCTGTTCTTAGAAAGCATCATTAATTAATTGCCCAATGACCAATGGCAGCTAGGTCCAGTTTCGAACCTTCTCAAAGTTTTGCGATTTTGATCAGGATCGATCTGGCGAACCTCGGATTACGAGGCAAGCACGATAACCACTACGCTACCCAGTATGAAAAAATTGATAAATTTCCTTGTTTAAGTCTTAGTGAAAATGTTATAACATTTCACTGATATAAACTAGAAAGATATTTTCATAGCTGTCCATAACAGATGAGCTCAGCTTGGGGAACAGAAGTAAGTATGATTCTTGTATTTTGTATATCTGTGCTTTCTGGGGGCTATTCTGGGGGCTGTGTATGCTTCTGTACACTATATCACCACTTGCAAGCTACTCACTGCTATTTACTTTAAAAACAGCACTTGTGCTTTTCACTTTAGATGTTTGTTTTTAAACCTTCCTTAAATATTAAGCTGAGTTTTTAAACAATATTTCTCATTTTGTAATTATTGTAATTTAGCCACCATTGTAATTATTCAATTTTGTTTTGACTGGAAGAAGTAAAATTTCTGCATGTGTGTAATGAATATATAAATGAGTTTCATGTTTCAGCAAGATGGTACAGCTTTAGATAAATATGTATAATAAACTGATTAACTGATCACTGATTCGGTGATAACCTTAATTTCAGGGTGATAGTGATATCTTTGATAGAAATACTCACCCTATACTCTAATAGTATGAACGATTGCAGTAGAAATTAATATATACTGGCAAAATGATTCTCGGAATCCTGCGGAAGGATTTATTATAAACTTTGTATACAGTTTTTTTTTTTTGCCTTAGAAATTGATCGGCTAAATCCTCAACCGAAGGTAAAATAACAAGAAGTTTTAAATTATAACAAAATAATTTTAACAGCTAATCAAAAATAACCAGTAAGCAGTCAAAGTCTAAGCTCGGTCCCTAGGTACTTGAATTTCATGGATTGATTTTGGATTTTTTAAATGTAAGCATTATATTCTCAAAAGTCAAAAATTGGGGATTTTGGCACTTATATTTTTAATATTTATGCACCCAAATAAATTTAAATTTTTGATTTCATCGGAAGTAGCATACTGTCAATTACACTTTAACACTTTCACTGGGTTTGACATGTTTAACATGAAAATCTCATATGTTCCAATGTTAAGCAATGTCCGATTTCGACCCACCAGCAGCGAATGTGTTAAACATTATAGAATGACAAAAATTCCTTGAAATTGGTTAATTTAACATTGTGGAAACATTTAAGTTTCCTGGATTTCTGACTTTTAAAGTTCTTGCTTCACCCTCTCAATTTGTCAGGGGAAAGTTAAGTAAGTTCTTCTCATTTCAAGCCAGGCAATAATGACCATTTGTCTTTCGTTATTAAAGGTTTCGATGAGTACCTTATTAAAGCATTAAAATAATAGTAAAAGTAACACCAAAAGCCAGAGGTTCCTTTTCAAAGGGTTAAACCCAGTAACCATTTTAGGTTGCTCGTGGGAAGTAACAATCATAACCGAATAATAGTGCACCCAAACATAATGTGACACATCAACCTCTGGATTACAACCATGTCCAATCCCATACATCATGTTCCCCTATGTTTCAAGGCCAATTATTAATGTATTTGAAATCAATATTTCTTTTGTTAATGGATGATTGGAATTTTATATAATTTACACAAATTTTAGTTATTTTATTTGTTGACCATTATCAATAAATATCAACACCTAAAAAACGATAGTTTTAATAAATGCTGAAAGCTATTAATGACTTTGGTTTATTCTTATGTCAAATTCTGGTTTTATTTAATCACAGTAATCAAAAAAATCTATAGAAAACCAGATAAGGAAGCCTCAGAATGGTGTTGAAAATACAAGTTGTTATCTTAGATTTTTTAAATACAAATTTGTGAAACGTAATAAAGCGGCGTATTCAATATTTTATATTTTCCCTCTGAACAGAAAATCTGTTTTCCTTTCCAGACCACCATGTGTTATGTTTAAAAGGCCGCCAAGTTAATAGAAACTGCAAAATTGAAAATTATCAGCCACAAAACGATTCAAAAAGATAACATTGTAAAAACGTTACTGTAAGTCTCGATGTGACATTTGCAAAATTATGTGTTAGTCTCACCAAATTCAAAGCAGGATTGTTTCAATATTGGGAAATCAATTTGCAAATTAATCAATGGGAATCAATATGGACATTTGGACATTGTCTGAAAGACTATGTTGGCCAATTGGCTGTTTACTGAACTTTGATCGTGTAGACTTCCACGGTCCGAAGTCCACGGTCTGATCCATGAAGTTCATTTCCGGGTCAGTCCGTGTAGATGTCGACGAAGTTGGTGGCCGATGTTTTGTATATATTACAATATCCATCTTCAGGGTGACTAAAACTATTCCTTTCTATGAGGACTAGGGGCCTAAACTTAAAAACCTTTAAAATTATTTACGGAATGTACGGTAATACAAGACGTCTTACAACACTTAAGATATATTTACACTAATACTGATTCACATACAGACGGTAATCATATATAAAAAAGATGGTACTAGGCTATCGATTTCGACCAGTCACACCGGTCATCATCAGCCCAATGAGAGAACTGACAAAATCTAATTTGATTTTGTCTTTTTTGATTTAATTTGATTCTGTCAGTTCTCTCATTGACCTGTTGATGACCGGTGTGACTAGTCGAAATCGATATCCTAGTACCATCTTTTATATATGTTTACCGTCTGTATGTGAATCAGTATAAGTGTAAATATATCTTAAGTCTTTTATTACATCCCGTTTAGTAATAACAACACGTAATATGCTAATCAAAAAGTTATATAAATTATTTAACAAATACGTACATTAATACGTTTCAGTATGCATGGCCTGCTATCGTTTACAATAATTCTATCTGGATGAAACAATTTTACTTATTTAAGAGTAGAATCTGAAATAAAAAATAAATATATTTTACTCAACTATCGATACGCTTATTGGGGTTGTATTTGCATAAGTGTTGCATAATATAATTCTGAGATGTCATACTGAGTGCATGATTTTTTGCTGCCTGGTAATATGCTTTCGTGCATCAAGTTTCAGTTTCCAACATGTACAATTAAAATTTGTTTAAATATAGATAATTAAATTATCTGCTGAAATGTTTGTAAAGTATTAACAATGACACATAAAACACATACCCAAAGTTATTAAGTTACAAACACTATGAATGTGATGCTAGTAATTTATAATATTCAAAATATATATAAATTTTACTGTTCACTGGGTGATAAACAGCTTTTTAAAAACATCATTGCACACTGTAGGCAAACATCATTGCATTCTGTTTATGAACTTTTCAGTTTTCTCTCTAAATTTATGTACTATTTTAAAGATTTGCTTAGTTTGTATGTGTGTCTGTTACCAATTTATGAAATTATTTTAGTAAGAATTAAATCAGTATTAGAGAGGCACTACTCCAGGTTGTTAACTGATGGTAAAATATTATAATTGCTATCATATTAAAACTCCTACGCAATGATCATGATAGAATATAGATCACATATTTTGCTCCTATGCTCTGGTTTCCATGCCTACGTCCGCATGCTGAGTTATAATATATTATGTGCCCAACACTTTTAACTGTGGCTGTATTGTCCATAGTAATTTCATAGATGAAAGTGAATGTCAGTAGGTACACGTTGCTTGTGAGTATAATAATTCTGTCATCAGGTTTTTAACTGCAACATATAAAACCATTCAAATAAAAAATAAATACTATTCATAAATACAGTTTTTTTATTATTTACCTCTTTTATTCTTAATAATTTAAATTGCTCTATTTTTTTAAACTAGGTGTGCCTAAACTAACTTAATAACATTGTTGAGCCTAATAATTAATATTCTAATAACATGTATTTATTAAATGTATTTAATTTAAAATTCCATACATATTCACAAATTTTATTGAATATAATTTATGTTAGTGGACACAGTTGGCTAAAATATGGGCAATTCATTTATCCAACTCTGACCAAACTCTTTGGCATTATATCACCAATGTTGTTGTACAGGCTATGTCAATTCATAATCTAAGTTCTTCAATATTGGGGACTTTAGACTTGGCGTTTAACAGAAACCCAAAATAAATCACGTGGTTTTGAGATCCATAGACTGTTTAATCCAGTATATGGAGCTGTGTGTGCGTTCATACTGTCTGTGTTTGGGTATGTTTTAAAGAAACAAAAATCATAAAATGTTTAGAGTTTTGAGCAACAACAGTGCATTGAATAATCATTGCAAACAACATAAAAAATAACTTTATAAGCTTTCCTATTATGTGGTCATCATTGAAACAGGGGCGGTTGGTTCCAGAGGTCATGTTTGGGGGGGGCGGTCACCGAAAGTTACCCCTCCCCCTTTCCCTGTGGATGGTCCCTGGCACCCCCATTATTGTTTTTAACTATATGAAATTATACAACGAATGAAAGTAAGTTAACGTGAAATATTAATAACCTTGTACTCCAGAAAAAAGCAATCTTAACTTTATAAACAAGTTAAACAAAAATTAACTTTAGTTATACTGTGCCTGACCATAAATAAAAATAAAATATTTTGAGTACTCGCACACCCCTAGTTGAAAGTAATACGAGAGCAGTAAATACAGAGTCTTATAAGAAGAACACGTCCCGTGTTGAAAATTCTGTCGCTTATTTGAAGTTGGCGCTCTGGAAATCCGTAGTTTTGCGCCCCGCCGCTGTGTAGCGCCTCTAGCACTGTAGACCGGTACCGAAAACACGAGGTGTTGCCGTGGCCTAGGTCCCTTCGCTCTTGTAGTAGGCCAGGGTTGGCTGTAGCGGTGGTCGGGGGGGAGGAGTGGCTGGGTAGACAGCGCACACTGCCTCGTGGCCGAGCGCAAAACTAGCACGGCAAGTTTCAAAAACTGACAGACTCTGGCCCATAAGACGTGTTCTTCTTATAATACTCTGTATTCATTGACGAGAGCTCTAAAATTTACAGATTGGCCTATTTTCAGCAGCAAAAATATCAAACATTGAAAGTACATACTTCATACTTGCGGATTTATTTTCATGTAATTAGTGTGTTTCCCCGTGATTGCAGGGTTACAATCTCTTAGCACTGCTATACTTAGTTGACTTGAAAGCCGGAAGGGGGTAGGGGAATGCGGCGAAAGTTACTCCCTCCAGTGCCATATTCCTGGCAGTTACACTCCTGACCAAACTACTACAAAAAAAACACACAGCCACTACTACCAGCCAGCTACTATTGTTCATTGGCGTAGCCATCAAATAAACCATCAATTAAATTCAAAGACAGCTGTGATAAAGTCATGAAATGAAAACCAAAACAAATTCCTTCATGTGAAGCAGTAAGCAAGGTTTGTAGTGGGAGGCAAACAAGTTATCTACACACAGCATAGACAATTTTGTCAGTGTTCCTATAAAATTGCTTTTATGGAATTAAATTAATGAACCTCCAACTCGAACTTGTATTTAATAAGCAAGTAGTATATTTGGATGGGTTGATTGTACAACTTTAAATCACAGTCTGGTGTTATTGTTTTATATTTCATACAGTAATATATATTAGCAGCTTGTTAAGGCCTTGCCCGTATAAACTAAAATATAGGGTTCCATGTGATAATTACTATGTATTTGACGTTTACAAATCACCCTCACTCTACAACTTCTACTCCATAGATACAATTGTTTGCAACTGATGGTTTACACCATTTAATATTAAAGCTCTTTGAAAACAAACTGTAAATAATTGTGTCAGCTGCTAGACTTTTTTAAAATTAAACCCAAATTAAAACTAGAAATTGAAATTATAGCTTTGACATTACCTTACTTAAAATTGTGTTTCCCTCAAAAAAATAATCATAAAACTCAGTTGATGGTTAACTCACATCTTTGGATAAAAAACACCAGTTTCTTATTGGGTTAAAAAATATTGCTAAAACATGTTACAGTAATCAGTAAACTGTCAGTGAGTATTATTCCTCCACTTCTGTTTATTTTAAACTACCATCAATAAATATCATGAACAGTGTAAAAAACTAAAATGATTAAGCCTTTAACCCAACCAAGTGATAATAATATTTTTAAGTTACCGGTATTAAACCTTGTAAAATTTATCTAAACTTCTTTTATGTACTTTTCTCCAGATAGACCAGAAAGAAACCTTGCTACGAAACATATAATATGGTACGAATAATGAAAGTTAAAATCACGAATAAATTATTATCTATTGTAATTTATTTGTAGAAACAACAAACATCAAGATATTGTTAGAACTGGGAATGGCTTGTGCAAGAACGTAGCAGCTGAGATTGCCTGAGCATGTTTTTGTTTTGTTATGTGAATGTTTATATATTTATACCTTAAAATAAAAGCAAAACATTACTTTTAGTTTATTTTTTATTTTTATCCGGTTTCCGAGATACATGTGTGATTATAATATATCTATGTTCTGCTTCTTTTGCAGGGACCACCTGGTCTGGATGGAATGAAGGTAATTTTTTTTCTATTTATAAAATATCAAAATTTGTACCTAAATATGGTGTTCTAACTTCATGTTTCGAATTTCCCAAGTTAGATCTGTTCAGGATCTTATTTGATAATATTGAAGGGGCTCCAGCAGTATTAGGTAGCGTGGTTTTAAGAGCAATGTTAGTATCAAACCCACTTTGTTCATCATCGTAGTATAATATTTGTTAATTTATAACTATTATCACAGTTTTTTTTTACTTTTTAATGGTTTACTCAGGAAATAGAGTAAGCCAAATTTGTATATCTCAAATAAAAATGCTTAAAAACATTAATTCTATTCACCAAAAGGTTTTAAGTTTTATCAAAGGATTATTTCTTCTGTTTACATTTTGTCTATGAACAAATCTAAGAAATAAAGAAATAAGTTCTCAATATTTTATTTTCCATTGAGCTGTATATGGAAATCCCAATTAGTTTATTCTCAGTTGCATTTTAAGTAGGGAATATTTATTTGAGATGATAGACACATAAAGTAACAATATAAATCTATAGTTTTATTTTTTTAGAATTATTTATAAGCACAAGCAGGAAAAAAATTATTTTTTAATTGTATTACAAAGTGATGAAATACCGACAACTTATAACATTACTTTAGTTGCTTTAAAAACAAACTAGCAATCTAGCTGCTCGAATTTGATCAATTACGGTTATTTTAGTTTAAATTGTAATGTCATTCTAGAAGTTAACTTAAAACAGCTGATCTTGCTTTTGTGCTGTGTTTTGTTACCTTCAACTGATGTCAAATGCTCAGTTTCAATTATTACTGTTCTGCCATAAGATTAAAATTGCAACTTTGCAGGCCTGTGGGGCCCTGAGGGCCGACGTAAATTTTAATGATTTTCTGTGAACCTTGATATCTTTCCATAGATACTTTAATCATAAAAATTGGTCCAGTGGTTCCTGAGATCTCAGCGTGACACAAAATATGCTATGTATTAAATATTATTAGGATTTCTGTAAATTCCAACATTTGTAAATTGTACTGGAAACATGTTCCTTTTAATTCAGTTCCTATAGCATTCATTGTTTTGTTTTTTCAGGGAGGTCAAGGTGAGCCTGGAACCAAAGGAGAAAGAGGTGATCCTGGTTTACCAGTAAGTGTTAAACTAACATTTTAATCCAACATAATCAATTCAAGAGGATTGTTTCAATCCTCAACCAAACTAGGTCCTTGTACAGACTTCATGACCTCATGTTGTGTTAGCATTTGTTATTATAACAACAGATGTAAAATACACAATTTCATTGATTACTGTTCTTCCATAAGAATAACATTGAAACTTTAAAAGCCTGTAGGGCGTAGCCCTGAGGGCCGATGTAAATTATAATGGGTTTCAACTCATCTACAGGGCAATACCTTTCTAACGGTATGCGTGAATTTCCCCTACGATGCACACAAGCTGAGAAAAAAGAAGGATAGCTTTGTGCTTGCCTATTAATATAAAGATAAACCATAACACACCCAAAGCTAAATACCATGCATGAGATACCATTTAACATTGGATCTCATGGAGTAAAAAAATCAAATATATGGCCTCCGTTTCCAACAAGCTCTTAGGCCACAACTCCAACTTGTCTCATTATGTAGTATGAAGCGGGTCCCCGGGGCTTAGCTTCTTGAATTTATGTAGTATATTCTTTTATATTTTTAACAGTTACATTATTTTAGTCTGTAAACTGTTCTTTTCCGGGCCAAAATCTCTCTTATCACCCTTTCTGGCCAAGCTTGGGGTGGTTGTGCTAAAAGAAGCTGTAAAAAATACTAATTTGACTTTTAGAGTGGAGTTGATTAATCCTTGAATACTAAGGTGTGCATATTTTCTAACGTTTGAAGTAGTGTCTTGGTTTTAGAGGGTACTTAGTAAAATCTTGACAGGGAGGGTATTTAGTAGGGGGGGGAGGATATTTGTAAGGGTTCAAACTCTGGTTAGAAAAGTATGGTCAAAGTTCAAAAGGTCACCTTGCTTATACTGAGCTAATACTAAAGTCTATTTGCTGTCCATCTTGTTATTAAAATTCCAATAATGTAAATAAAATAGATGGTACAAATTAAAGTAAACAAAAATTATTCGCTATACAAAATGTATTTATTAGAAGGTAACTGTAGTTGTATCTTGTTTTAACTAGTTCGTAGTTTTTTGTTTTAAATTCATTGTCGGTGATGGTAAGTTACATAATTCATCATAATGGTAAAATCCCTGAAATGCTTTCATGGCATAAGTTGGGATTTTATCAACAGCAGTTCAAAAGTCAATTTAATCCTACTCATTGATTTATATAAGAATTTTAAGTTAAAATTCAGCACTGAGAATAACGAGTAAATGTAAATTGAAAGATTATTGATGAATTTCATCTATAGAATTTGATTGCATCAAACTAAAGGTAATTGTTTAGAAAACATTTTAATTTAATCACTATTATGACATAAGTCTTCACACAATGTGCAATCTCACATTCAATATTTATTATTACTTTTTAAATTGATCATTTATAAATAATTATTATTATCTATTTTTCTTGGCTCTATTTTCAAGTTTAATATTACAATTTATTTTGTTTGAGTGTTTAAAAAGAGTAAAATAAAACAATATTTTTTGTTTTACTTTTTACTTCAAAAATATTGATTTTCTTCTTCATTAATGTTGTTCTATTGCGTATGGTGTTGGAAATGAAAACATGTCTATATTTTTACTCAAGTTCTTTTACAATATTGTTATCCAACTGATATTCCCATGTTATTCAGTTGTGGCTTATATTTCATAGTTTGAAATTTATTTAGTAGTACATTTTATATTGATGAATGAAGTTATTCTAAAATAACCTGCTTTTACACTAACTTTTAATCACTACACTCTGAATATGTATATTTGTAAACTGTTTCAAATACTAACTATGCCTGATTTTCAACTTAGTTTCAACAGATTAACAATATTATGTCAGTGTGGTTGTATCAATTAATACCTACTAACCATAATTTTATTTTAGGGCACTGACGGGATCCCGGGTACAGAGGTATTGTCAAGAACGAATATGCATTTTGTGCTTGTACACCAAGCTTTAGTTTAAATCAACTCGTGGAATAAAATAAAACTGTTTACTATGCTTAAAAAATCATTCATGCAAAAAGAATGAACAAACATTATTTAAATCTTTCTGCGAGTTTGTTTTATAAAACGCTTTGAAGCATTGCCAGTTATGTTTATTTTCTTTTAAAGTCAAATATTATCATGAATAAACAAAGTAAAAATTGGACAACTATTTTTGTAAATTTAAATTATGAATAAATTTTAAATACATTTACTTGTGGTAGTAGCCTGAATAAAATTGTTTGACAGAGGTCACAATCAACACTAAGTGCAAATTGTGTTTATTTGAATATGGAAATTTACATTTGCATTTGCATGATTCTTGCTTGTTGACTGTTACTATAAACATTAGAGTACAATTGTTTATTTAACGTTTAAACTTCAACGTATATTTTGTTTTAGCGGTTCTTTCATATACTACTATATCAAAAGAATTGTATTTTCAATTCATAGGAATTTTATTTTATTTCTATTTTTTATTTATTTTGTTATAAAATGAAAAAATCTTTGAAGAATATAAAATAAACAGTTGTAATTTGATATTTTACGAGCATAAAAACTTACTGTAGGTTTGTACTTTTGTACATTTATTTGTTAATCGTTAATTTGATGTATTTTTATGTTATGTATCAATTTTGCATGATTAATTATAATTATCATATTACTACCCTATACTCTTATATGAGCAATGTTTGCTTGATTGGTTGGTTGCACGATTATCTCAAAAACGGCTCCGAGGATTTCCTTCACATTTTGGAAATAACTAAGTTCTGGTATAAAAATATGTCCTAGACAGGTCTCATCCCCAGTAAAAATCAAATAATTTTAAGAAACGAAATTGAAAAGCTAATCAAATTAACATTGGGCTTATGGAGTTTCAAATCAAAATAAAAGAA
The DNA here is from genome assembly GCA_963675035.1 of Allygus modestus. Classification (NCBI taxonomy): domain Eukaryota; kingdom Metazoa; phylum Arthropoda; class Insecta; order Hemiptera; family Cicadellidae; genus Allygus; species Allygus modestus. Next base: position 336,773,289 of record OY776112.1, on the reverse strand, counting down.
TTGTAACAGCTGTTCATAATCAACCAGGGAACTGTCAAAGTAATACTCATGTTGTTTATGATTATTAACATGTGGTTTCCTGAGAGCACAGATTAAAAGATTTGAGTGAAGATTACATATATAGGGTAGTAAAATAAATCAAAGGGACATTGAGCTATAAATAACAACTGGAGTGACGTTAAAAATGTAGAAAAGAGGAAAATGAGTTATACAAATCTGATTATCAGAGGGGGAAGTGGTGAAATATTACATCTAAATAAACTGACTGGCCTTCCCCCGAGCAAAGCTCGGCCCCCCAGATATTATAGTTTAATCTTTGTACACAATAAGGACTTGCTTACCTTTTCAAATTTGGATGTGGATATTTTTCAAAACTAAAACCTGAAATGACACAGAGCTCCATATGTCAGTTCTAAAACCACAAACAATTCATTTTGTTTTAAATGAAATAAACAGAATTTGTTTGTAATAATATAATTATTATTTATATTTTACATAAAACACTATATTATATATGTATAAGTGACAGTACACGAACAGTGCTCATCTCGGTCCATAATAAAACTCTGTACAGGTTTTATGCATAGATTATCAGATCATCATTTTACAAAGCTTTAGGGCAAATAGACAATATAATGTCTTGGGGAACCCATAAAACATAAGTTTTTATAATTTTTCTTACTATTTTACTGTATTCATGAAATAAAAAGCTGGTTTGATGCTAACTAGTTGAAACGACCTTCTTTAGGTAATTTGTATAGCCCTAAAGTCATCTGACCTAATTTTTATAATTATTATTTTACAGCAGATAAATTCATCAAAGAAATTTCCTTAACGATATCTTAACGACTTACTCTCAAAATTGAATAACAAATACACAAACTAATGAAAATGAATAGTTATTGACAAATATATTTTATGAGTTTTTCAAATTATATAATACTTGATTTTAAAGTGATATGTTTTTTAATTATTGTTATAAGTCGTTTATTTTTATTTTTACCTGTTGTAACCGAAGACACTGTATTATAAATTTGTACTGCATAAATTGTTTTGAAAACATTAAAATATCCATTGTTTCTTGCATCAACAGTTTTCTTCTCCAAATTCTATGAATATAAACTAAAAATTTCTATAGTTTATTGCTATAAATTTAGAATCTCATTCACAACCATGGACAAAATACGACTCAATGCCTAATTGAGTTTTATTTTGCAACTTTAATTTACAAATAGTTTTAATTATTTTTAGCCATGCAATGTAGAATGCCCTATACAGTGGAGCATGTAGCTATAACCATTTCAATTTATAAAAGTACATGAGGCAGAGCATATGTTGTTAATAGGAACATCTCATATCAGTTTCCTAATTAATAACAAGTTGATTACACGATGTTGTTCCAATCTGAACGGATAAACTGGCTTTAGTTTATTCTGGTTAATCAACAATATTAGAAACTGATGATGTAATTAGTTGTAATATTACCCAATTTATTATTTTTTGTATTAAGAATTTAATATCTTTTTAGCAAAGTTATTATTTATATAATAAAATACAACATGACGAAGAAGTTATGTTTGTATGTTTATTGTTTAGTTTTACTTTTATAGCACTAGATTCTCTGAATGTGTACTATGTTTGGTATGTATTTTCAAATTATAGCCATTCTTAGAACAAGCTGTGAATAATAAAATATGGAAGTCATACTACAGTCTTCCAAAAACTTTTCCTGGTTATAAATTTATTTTTTTTATTTTTAGATAATATTATATAAACATTTATTTATATTTTATTCTTGAGAAGAATATCTAATAAAAATTCTCTTTCAAAGTTATTTTCCTTTAATTTATATTGTCCTCAATGTTATCAAGACGTAAGAAAATAACAGTTATTAAAATTTATAGAATATTTTTAATTATTTTATATGATTTTTGTTTTTGCAATGCCCAAATACGGTACAAATACGGCACCACCACAAATTTTTCTTCAGTTTGTTCTAAATATGGCTATTACTGTACATGTTCTACATTTGTTTACAAATCTCCTTCATATTTCTAAGTATCAACTGCATGGTGGATGTATCTTCTTTGACTTGATAGTTTTTGTTTATTTTATATATATTCGGTGACTGTTATTCGGTAAATGCAAAACTTGATTATTATGGGTTTGCAATTTGCACCTTGCATTTCAATAATGAGTTGACCTTGCCTTTGTTATTATTTGTTTAGTATTGTTATTTTATCGGTGCATTACATTTTTATTGCAAGTTCCTACAACTTTTGTTACTTTAAGAGTAATATTACATTTTTATCCTAGGACACTTTGACATTGTTGTGTTTAAACGATATTTTTAAAATAAACTCACAAATAATACTAACAATATGTTATATTATTCCTTATAATTAAAATACTTTTGTGTGTGGTGGAAAGTATAATAACCTACACTATGTAAAAATGTGTAATACATTAACCCAACTAACACTGCTAGAAAAAATAAATATTTACTTATTAACATATTTATTTATTTAATCAAGAAGTTGAAAATATACTTAACAGACTATTTATAGATCTCTTTTTGTGAATTTAAAAAGAAACCCATCACAGACACACTAGCTCGGCTTGGTAATGTTTTATAATAACATTTTATCACCTATAGTGGTTGCCAATATTGTTTTCCGATTATACCTGTAAATAAGCATACTTTATATGTGCATCTTTTGCATTTTACCTCAATATTGCAGTTTATCTTGAGAGAATAATTTTAAAAATACTGCTTAAGTATTATACAATATTATGGTTTTACATAAGTATTTTAGAAAATATATATTTAATAAAACTATAGTCAGCCATTATGACGTTTTAATTAATTCAAGTAAGCTTTTTTTACAAAATGATTATTTTTTATTCACCTAATAATATTTAAACACAAACTTTTTATTTATGTTGCAATAGATTAAGACATCACGGAGTGAACTTTTTTATATTTTCAAAAATTAATCAATGTTTGTAATTTACAGGGCCCCAAAGGTGATAAGGGAACGAAAGGAGAAGCGGTAAGTAGTCTGGTTGAATTACAATTTGAAAATATATGTTATGTACCAATGAAATTAATCATTTTGCACTGTTTTAACTATTTTTAGAAGTAATTTACATTTATAACTGCACTTTCTGATGCTTTCCAGAACAAGAGTAATTTGCACTTTGCTCGGTTTGAGAACACTTTGCCTTGAAAATATTTGTAAAAAGCATGATAAGCAAACCTTTATCCAAGCAGTTTGGGGAAGGGTAGGAGATTAGGAAATTTGTTTATAACTACACCTATTTTTATATTTTTCGAGAGAGTTCTTCTAAACGCTTTTAGGGAAAGTGATCCAAATCCATTCAGAAGTGGAGATCCCAGGGATTGAACCGGTGACCGCCTGAACCGAAGTCCAAGATGCTAAACGTTAGGCTAGCAACACACGCAATGTTAATGGGACTGATAATTTATAATAAGGGTATTTTATATGTATTTGACAAATTTTGGAGAGTAGAAAAATGTATGGTGATGCTGACGTATAGCTTATGGCAAAATAAAAAGATTTAATGCTTTAACCATTTTAAATGAAAGGTATATAAAAATCACCCTTGGATGGATTGCTATTTTTATAATCACCTAAGCTACCCATAGAGATTGTCATGTTATCTATTGATGTTGCATTGCCATTAACTTGTCATGGTTTAAATTGTTTTAAATATTCTTTAGAACAAGAATATTACTGAATATAATTAAATACTAAAGAGAAATTACTAGATATAGTGGGTTGTCTGGATGATATTTCTTGAACTATGTCAAGTATAATAAGTCCCCATGTAAATTTGCATATGAAGTGGAATTCTGTTTGAAGGTAGCTCCTGAAGCTAATTACAACATTAGTTGTTTCTCTGTTTAGTACCCAATAATAATTTTGATATTTAATACATAAATCTAGATATTAAATTTTGAAATTACTTACCTAAAAGTATATTACACTGAGTTTTTTATTGATATCAAAAAGCAAGGTGTTAAATACCAGGTCTGTATATTTTCATAAAAGCAATGTTCACCCTTGTACAATCTAGTCCAGTTGCTTTATAAAGGCATGAGATATAATTTCTATAAACCTGTAAGAAAGTAATAAGTAAACCTTGCAACCAAAGCGGGTTTCTTTATAAACCTTGATTGGAAAGTACGTCCCCCTGTTTAAACCAACTTACTCATTTTCTATTACATTTTAAATAAATAAATAAATAATAGATTATTTGTCTTTTCACAAAAATTGCATTGATCACAGTCAAGATCACAGTCAAAAATAGACACAGTCAAATGAAAATGGTTAAAACAAATATAACTTAAAACAAATTGCAAACCCTTGATCAGTTGACATGTACATTGTAAATAATTCTTATGTAGTAACTTATCATTTATTTGAAGTCTTCAGTTGTGTTCTACTTTCAGTTTATATTTGAAATTTATCTCTCTCTTCATTCTAAAATATTCTCAGATAAAATCCCGGCTTTCTTCCTCCCTTTCCCAGCAAACTCCTTCCTCATCCTAAGAGATTCCTGAATAAATATATCAACCTTCTCCTTACCTTTCCCAGCAAACTCCTTCCTCATCCTAAAATATTTCTGGAAAATATTCCAACTTTCTTCCTGCCTTTACCAGCAAACTCCCTCCTCGTCCTAAAATATTAATGTAAAAATATCCCGACTCTCTTACTTCCTTTATCAGAAAACTCCCTCCTCATCCTAAACTATTAATGTAAAAATATCCTGACTCTCTTATTTCCTTTATCAGCAAACTCCCTCCTCATCCTAAACTATTAACGTAAAAATATCCTGACTCTCTTACTTCCTTTATCAGCAAACTCCCTCCTCATCCTAAACTATTAATGTAAAAATATCCTGACTCTCTTACTTTCTTTATCAGCAAACTCCCTCCTCATCCTAAACTATTAATGTAAAAATATCCTGACTCTCTTATTTCCTTTATCAGCAAACTCCCTTTTCATCCTAAAATATTAATGTAAAAATATCCTGACTCTCATATTTCCTTTACCAGCAAACTCCCTCCTCATCATAAAAGATTCCTTGATAAATATTCTAACTGTTTACTGCCTTTGCCAGCAAAGTAACGTTCACGCCCCTTGTTGATAGGGACCCATCGGCAAGCGAGGCCGGAAAGGCGACAAGGGTGACAAAGGTGACCAAGGGGTTCCCGGGTTGGACGCCCCTTGCCCCATAGGACCCGACGGCCTCCCACTACCCGGCTGTGGCTGGAGACCGCCCAAGGTTGGTAGCAATGACAGTGAGAGAGTACCAACTGTATAGCACAAACTGTAGATAGCTTCAGTAACTAATTTAATTTAGCCTAATGGTAAAAACTAATTTCATGCTCAAACTATGCAAAACTGAGCTATACTTTTATAGTGTCTATTTTGCCTTTTTGTGTGTTTTGGTTTTATCGGTTTTTGTAAATAAAATTTTAAAAGATTTATTGCAGCTATGGAATACAATTGTTACAATAGAAAAACCTAAACACAAATACATTAGTCACTTAAGAGTTTCTCACACCAAATACATTTTGAAACCACTGAAATAAAATCAATAGTAGATAGGTATTTAATAACTCTTTACATGAATAAAACTCTCTCAGTTTGAAAAAGAATTTAAATTGTTCTCCAAATTGTTGATACAAGTAATACAAGTCAAATTACAATGGCATAAAGTTGATTAAAAATAAAATTTTCCTACACACACGCATAAAGTGATTCTTTACAATCTAAAAACAAATTGTAAAACAGCGGTTTTCTGTTTAGCGAGCGAAAAAGTATTTTTCACTCACTGCGCCTTACTTTTCCACTCGCCAAAGTAGTAGATGAACAGCTGATTGATTGTTGCTTTGGACCAAAACTAACTGACTCCGTGTTTATAACCTCAATCTCGTGAATTCATCAAAATTGGTTAAAAGTGATTTTTTTTATGTGTGGAATCCAAAATTACAGCTATAGGAAAATTGTGTATGTAATTCAAGTGTAATAGTATTTATTACTTTCGGAAATGTACCATGCTCTACTTCAAATCATTTCGTACGGTAACAGTTTTCTCTCAAGTGATAAAAACCTACGTTACACCCGTATTAAATGAATAACTATTTTATCTGTACTTTATTGAGTTGTGATTAGCATTTTTTTTATCAATATGCTTTTAAAAATTGTTTAGAACTTATCAGTCAGAAAGAAATTAATGTCATGTGGAGCACTACTCTTTGATATTACTGATGCAATTGAAATTAATAAAATAACTGTATTAAACAAAAGTGTATGGCTAAAATTGGTGAATTTCCTTTCTGTTGGTCATATTATTATACCTTAAATTTAAATTGCATTTGGTATACCTTAAATCATTTAAGAATAGACAATTAGAATATGTCTAAACATACCAAGGTTAGAACACTATTGGCTATTACTCCTTCAGTTTACATGTTCGAACTTGGTTTTAAACATTATTAACTGTACAAATCGCTTCTAGTCACTTACATTTCATTCGCACAGTCACTAACTGCGTCATCATTTAGCAATTTGTACAGTTCATCGCTTTTAGCTTTAATTCACATTTTTGGGTAATTAACCTTTGGTGTCTTGTCTCCTACATAAAATGTAATAACCTTGAGACTTGTTTAATATACAGTTCTCAATCAGAAAAATCTCTGAATTTGTATCCCTTAGTTTTTTTTTTTTTTTTATCCTAGAACCATTTAAAACGTTTTACCTAATGAAATCTTGTCTTTCACATTTAATTTTTGTTCACTTTCGTTATTTTAGACAAAATTCTACAGAAACCAAAGTTTTTTAAAATATAGAAATAATTTTAGCTAACTTTTCGTATCAATTGGCCTATATGCTTAAATTATATGTAGGAAAAAAGTATATGTAAAGACTCAGCAAAGATAATAGATTATTTACGTTTTAGCTGAAATCTTCAGTTAAGAAATCTTGCACTGATCGAGTAACTTAGAATGATTTAATCTAAAGGTAAACACTGTAGAGTTTAATGATTTAAATTTCAATAAATCAAATGATCTTAAAAGTCATACTTTTCCATTTCCCTTAAATTTTCCTATAACTCCCTTAACATTTTACCTCTATCAATCAAAAGATTATAGAAACCCTTCATAGTAAAAACTGATATGGTTTGCTGGTCCTGTGTTGATCTCTATTGCCAAAAACTGATATGGTTTGCTGGTCCTGTGTTGATCTCTATTGCCAAAATTAGGCTGAAACCCTCTCTAAAAATCAAATTGAGACAACCTCAGTTATTTCTGCACTCTGTAAACTCCACTCTGCTTTAACTATTGTTTACCATTATCAATAGTCCAAATGTAAAATTACCAATTTTCTAATATATTTACTTCAATTTTGCTTATGTGAATCATAATAAATCAATATTAAAGATCACTTTTACTACATACTTTGGAATATCAAGTCCCCAACAGTCACTTTTCCCCCTGAGTTTTGATTATCGAGGTCTCGCTATCATGGAGGAGGCAAGACCGGTAGCGGTAGCAAGTGTCACTAACTAGCATGTGCGTGTGCGGGGGCAGGAGTTCAGTGAGCACACGACCCCGCCCCCCCTGTCAATAACCCCCGAGCCCCCGGCGGAGGATTATGACGATGGAGGGGACGAGGAATACGAGGAATACCCGGACCCGAACACCAACAACTTCCAACCGACCAAGTAGCGCAGGTAAGCCAGTAGACTTGGGTACAACCTTACAGGTTCTTATCGGGAATAAAGCAAGGCTCTGTAGGTATTTGTGTACTCAAAATATTTGTTGTATTGTTTTTAGAATTTAAATAATTTCTTGAGTAGCATAATACGTGTTGTTACAATTAACAGGATAAAATAAAATACATCTCACAACACTACAAAATATATTTACTTGTATACTGTAACTACATTCAAGATGGAAAATATACAAAAATATGGTACAAGGGGATCGATTTCAACCAGTCACACCGGTCAGAGAATCTCATTTTGCCTGTTCGGGCCTGATGATGGCCAATGTGACTGGTTGAAATGGATCGTCTTGTACCATATTTTTTTAAGTAATAGGTTAACGTACCTTATCCATCCTTAATCCTAAATCACTAGTAAGAATATGCTATCTTTGTTGTATATTTACCGTCTTGTATGTAAGTACTGGGGGTAAGTGTAAATATATTTTGTTGGGTTATGAGACGTATTTTATTTTATCCTGTTATATAGTTTCAAAGGTTTGCAACATTCCGGGTTTGCAGCTCCTTTGGTGCCTCTAGAAAAAAAATTGGCTCAATAAGGTTATGTGGGGTTCAATCAAATAAAACAAATGGCTCAATAAGGTTATGAGGGATTCAATCAAATAAAAACAAATGGCTCAGTAAGGTTATGTGGGGTTCAATCAAATAAAAACAAATGGCTCAGTAAGGTTATGTGGGGTTCAATCAAATAAAAACAAATGGCTCAATAAGGTTATGTGGGGTTCAATCAAATAAAAACAAATGGCTCAATAAGGTTATGTGGGGTTCAATCAAATAAAACAAATGGCTCAATAAGGTTATTTGGGGTTCAATCAAATAAAAACAAATGGCTCAATAAGGTTATGTGGGGTTCAATCAAATAAAAACAAATGGCTCAATAAGGTTATGTGGGGTTCAATCAAATAAAAACAAATGGCTCAATAAGGTTATGTGGGGTTCAATCGAATAAAAACAAATGGCTCAATAAGGTTGGGGTTCAATCAAATAAAAACAAATGGCTCAATAAGGTTATGTGGGGTTCAATTAAATAAAAACAAATGGCTCAATAAGGTTATGTGGGGTTCAGTCAAATAAAAACAAATGGCTCAATAAGGTTATGGGGGTTTAAATCAAATAAAAACAAATGGCTCAATAAGGTTATGTGGGGTTCAGTCAAATAAAAACAAATGGCTCAATAAGGTTTTTTGGGGTTCAATAAAATAAAACAAATGGCTCAATAAGGTTATGTGGGGTTCAATAAAATAAAAACAAATGGCTCAATAAGGATATGTGGGGTTCAATCAAATAAAAACGAATGGCTCAATAAGGGTATGTGGGGTTCAATCAAATAAAAACAAATGGCTCAATAAGGTTATGTGGGGTTCAGTCAAATAAAAACAAATGGCTCAATAAGGTTATGGGGGTTTAAATCAAATAAAAACAAATGGATCAATAAGGTTATGTGGGGTTCAATAAAATAAAAACAAATGGCTCAATAAGGTTATGTGGGGTTCAGTCAAATAAAAACAAATGGCTCAATAAGGTTTTGTGGGGTTCAATAAAATAAAACAAATGGCTCAATAAAGTTATGTGGGGTTCAATAAAATATACTTAAACTCCTAATAAACTCTTTATTACTTATAACTAATTAATGTAGTTCTTAATATTGTGCCATGACTGACCCACCACTATGTCATGCATAATTAGGTACTATAGTATTCGTTTTGTCATTTTGTTGATTGCGGGAGGGGCGAACCACCTGCCAACTGCCTTTCCAGTTTGTCAGCTGTTTTTCGGAAACATCATTGCTTGGCTTCGTTTCTAGATAAGGACAGAGGCTGTGAATTGGTAATAACCTCATTTTGTTATCTTTTGCCAGAGTTTATTTCTAGTTTTATTTGTGCCAAGCTTGGGGTGTAACGCAACCATTGCATTCCTTGTTATTTTTGTTCTCAATTTAACTTATCTTTGGCAGTCTCCACGGTTATAGTGTAAGTCTGTGAGCCCTCTTCCCGTCCCGCGCTCATGGTAGCACGTTTCCAGGCTAGGTTCTGGGGCCCGTGCTGGCAGAGGGGGCTCAATATCATACATAAGAACCCCACAAAACCTTACTGAGCCATTAGTTTGTATTAGAGACACCATAGGAGTTGCAAAATCAGAGTGATAACTATGTAACTAGATATTTATCTTCTGAACAGATTTTTAAAACAATTTATTCAGAAGTAGTCGGCATCATTACTGTATCTACCCACAGGTTGCTGTGGTTCTGAAATTCTGAATTAAGTCTATTGCAAATATTCAGTTTGTTTAATTGATACAATATGATGTTAATTTCTTCACTAACAACCATCTTAATAAAAAAAGTTGAGTTTATGAGTGTTTTCTTAGCTGTATAGTAAAATTATTAAGGAGTTTTCTTGTTGTTCCGATTTTTCCTAAGACTTTGCTCAACAAACTTTCAAAGTTCCAAAGTTACTAAAAAAGTCTATCTTCACCAATTTTCATCTGATATTCAATTATGTGATGATTGATGATCTGAGATTGTCTGTAACCTACTTCATTCTAGTTCATGTCTTGATTCTGTACATTTCATTGTTCTATGTAATGTCTGCCTTTGAAGCAGTGTTTCCACTTGAGGGATTTGTATCCCATATATGGGATATTTTGACTGCTTGTGGGATAAAATGGGATTGTGGGATAAAGTGGGATATTTTGGAAATCGGCATTACGTCTGCTAGTTTGCTTACGACTAGACTACCTTAGCGGTAGCACTTCAAGTCTAGTGGATTTTCTCGTCGTACTGGCAGTTGCGGGGTTTCCAATTTCCCACGTTGTTATTATTTAATATATTTTATTGCACCTATTATTATTTTATAATCGTCACAGAACGAAGAACGAACACTAAATCACACAAATGAATGTCGCTGGTCTCGCCATGTTGCAATTAACAAGGAAAATATTTGCTATTATTATTACCTATGTCGTACTCTTTAGTACTACATTAACATTACAAATATTAATACCTCTCATGTCACGGAACTAAACTATTTAACTTAGTTAGTTCACTTGCCAGTCTTATGGAAAACCGTATCCTTTATATTGCATTACTCAAAATCCTTTGAGGTACTAAAATGTAAAATATAGGTAATTAGTAGATCTAAATAAGCTCTATCATATAATATTTAACATTAACTGTGTTTCTGTGTTGCACTGTTTGAAAAATCAGTGGGAAAGTGTGAGATATTTAGAGGGATATTATAAGGTGAAGTGTGGGATAAAGTGGGATTTTTTGTATCAGCTTCTGGGATATTTTTTACCGCTGAGTGGAAACACTGCTTTGAAGATCAGATTAACTCAGATTTAAAATCGCAGTACTTGTTATCTCTATAGACTATACTGTATATTTGTGTAAGTATATAGTATCTCAATATTTATAAACATATTTTTCCCACTTAAAAGGATTTTATATTTGTATTTGATTTTAAATATACACATATTTGTATGTTTAAATTGCTGAGTCAATGAAAAGTTGTAGATTTATTAAAATTAATGACAATATTGACTCAATTTAACTGTCTTACTGCAATAAACATTATTATTATTATTGGTAATGCTATTTTGGATGGATAGAGTTGAAATGTTTGTAAAAGTGTGAGTTAATCCATACAATTCAACCATAACCGTTTATTATTTTAGAATTGTATTAATTAAAATGGTACTTATTTATAATAAAACAATACCCTTCTGTAACTTAAGAATTTTATTTTTCAGATCTAATGAAATGAATGAATTTTGGGATGAAGATTTTATAGTGACAACTGCCATGTACATATACCCACCCTCCTGACCACATCAACATGTACTCTAGTGAAGTGATAGTGTTATAACGCTAAACCGCGTCAGCTAGCTTAGTAAATGTTTTATTTTTGTACATAAATCAAAACATTTTCGTTTTTGTTTTGTTAAGTTTTTATCTACTTTATGTAAATAAGAACAAAACTACATATAAGTCATAGTTTTTTACCTTAAATATATTAGAAACTTTTTTATACATCATAGTGACTCGAATATTTACATTAAATATTACTTAAATATTTTATGTACATGTAGACTTTTAGGAGTTAAGGAATTAACCAAAGGAGTTTAGGTTTTGATATAAACTTATAGAATATCTTGATTTTTTGTAATGTACCTTTATTATTTGGATTATTAATGGTTGAAAGACTTCTTTGATACTGTTTGACCCTGTAAACAGTAAGATACAGTTGGATGTGAATATGATATGAATTTATAAATTTGTATTTCAAATATTTCAAAATTCTTCTCGTTAGTTTTATATTTAAAAATTAGTAAAGTTTCAAGTTTCAACAAATTAGTTGTTTTAACAAATATATTACGATTGCAACTGAATGTATATGCCTTGTGTTACTAGTGTCTTTTTAGTTTTACGTGTATAGATGTGTGAGTCGATGCATTTGGTAAGAACGCTTTAATTTATTATCAAACTTTTGTATGTATTTTCAGTTCCTAATCTGTCCTTAGCTTTCTCTGGTGTTTCTTTTTATGTTGTAACTAAACGCCTCTCATCAAATAATTTGTAGTATTTTTCAAATCAAACTACTCTTTCTGATTGACCATCAAACAGAAAAGATGAGGAGATTTGTATATGTTTGTCAGTCTAGGAACTTAATACATTTTATATAAAACTTAAATTTTTGGGATTAGATTTTCTTTGCTGAGAAATGTAATTCCTATATGTCATCACAAATTCAGATTTCAAAACTGATACTTAGATAGCTTAATTCAACGTTATACTCATGTTACTGTTTCTCCATTTTGTTTTTGTTTTTTATTTATTTATTGCTTATCTTATTAATGCAGGGTTGCTTACTTTAGATTTTGAAATTGAAATTTTATAAATAAATTATTACATGAAAGGATCCCCATTTCATTTTAACACCTTGTAATTTTTAATCATAGTATGAAGGGAAAACATTGCACAACATTTTTAAATACTAAATTATTGGAACAGTCAAAAATTTCAATAATACGAATAATTTTAAATCCTTAAAATGTTTCAAGATTGTTGAAGCAGACATCAATAGCCAAACATTATACTCTTCACTAAAAACCTTTCTCTTTATATACTAATATTTTCTACTCTATGTACAAAATAATATTGTAAACTTTTAGATGGTAAAACATTGTATATTGAACCTAGTTTAAGTATGTGTCATGTCAGTTTCTCAATAGTTTAATTTATTTGTACAATTTGACTGCAGTATTTTGCAATTAGTGCCAAATGACAAAAGGTTTCATTAAATGCTAATAAAACATCACATTCTATTCTTAGAGAAAATTTATTTTTTCCCTAGCTCCAACCTTTTTATAAAGTTTGAAATTATTATTGTTGGATAAAACTTCTTCATTTTGTTATATTTTATAATTATTTTTTTCTTTTTCATTATTGAAATTGTGGATTAGTTAGACCCTGGGTTGGAAATTTACGAAGTTTCTGATATTTCCACATTTTCCTCTATGTGGTGACAAAAGGTTTGTAGACGTGAGGTAAAAGTTCCTAGATTCAGGCATCTGTAAAATTTCTAGGCTTATTTAGTTCAGTCAATATAAGTATTATTCTTCTTTGGTTTAAAAGGAACTTTTACTTATATAATCAACTCTAAACAAAGTCATAGTATTACTAAAGATTTCAGCTTTATCTAGGAAGTTATATTGTTCAATATAATTTTAATAGTCATCAATATATTAATTCATGTTTGCCCTGGTGTATTCTACGTTTATCTTTTTTCAGCTGAAACCTCAGGTAAATTTACGTTTCATTATGTGTACGTATTTTTTACATAAAATCCTACCTTATGTTGGTCAAACAGTGGATCTTACAGATCTTATTGTTGGTAAAGTAGATTGGCTGTAAGAGAAGTCTAGTGGGAAGAAATGGAACTACATGGATCTTATTGACGGTAAGGTAGATTATCTTACTGTAAGAGAAGTCTAGTGGTAGGACCTGGAACTGCATGTATCTTATTGTCGGTAAAGTAGATTGTCTGACTTTAAGAGAAGTCTAGTGAGAAAAACTGGAACTACTTCTACTCCACATTGAGGAAGGAGAATGCTTTACTTGTTTTTAAGTTATGAGTTATTTTAAGTATAAGTATCTGGGGACCAAGCTTTGCTTGGGGAAGGTCAGTCAGTTGGTTGACTTGGAGTAATTGTTCACCATGTTCTACTACTGTCGAGCAGATTTACTAAGTTCATTTGCCTCTCTTCTGCATGTTTAACGTCACTCCAGTTGTTACCATAGCTCAATTTCCCTTTGATTCATTTTGGCATGACCACACTGTATGTAATCTTCACTCAATGGTTTTTGTCACTCAGGACTCTCAGGAAACCATATGTTAATACTAAAACTACATTACTTTCACAATTCACTGATTATGTTTATAAACAGCTGTTATGATGCTTTATTTTGATTTGAAAACCATAAACTCAATTTAAATTGTTTAACTTTTAAAATTTGTTTTTTATGTTCGATTTTCTTCTGGGGATGAGACCTGTTTCGAAATTATTTTTAACCCAGAAATTAGTTAATTACAACTTTTGAAGGAAATCGATTCAGCCGTTTGTGAGATCAGAGTTGCAATCAACCAAGCAAATCTTACTTGTATTATAGTGTAGGACTGAACTATATTCAATTCAATTACCAGCTGCAATAGATAACATTTAAACTTCAAAGGCCTATGGGGTGAAGCTTTATGGTTTTTTTAAATATCTTCTCAATTTACACATATATAGGAATCATAAGGAACATATTGATATGCAACATAATGGGTTACTGTCACGATCAAACCATCAAACCATCATATTTGACATGACGGATTTCCCATTCAATAACATATGTAGTATTCCAAAATTAAAGTTTTAAATAAAGATAGTCTTCCGCATAGGTACTAATAAATCAGTGCAAAACCTCCTTAAAACCAGAATAATACAACACTGACACAATGTATTGAAATACAAACGGAAATCAAATTTACAATCTGTATAACTCATTATAAAGTCCTATTTAAAGCAATTCACATATGGATCAGGCTATATGTAGACTTTAATATTGTATGGTACAGTTCATTGGCAGCAATCGGAACATACCTGATTCCAGTACCTACCATTCAATGCAATTTGTTCTTTCGTTAATGGTAAACATTTTTTGATTGATCCTAAGTAAATAATCTACAGAATGATATCTCCCAAGTCAAAATCCCCTCATCTAATTAAGAGCCACTCTACTGACATTGTGGAGGCCTGCCAACTCTCTCTGAGAAAGCGCAGTAGGTAACGGATTGTGGTTTACCGTCTCTCGTATTGTACACCACAATCAAAGGATTGCTTGAAACACTGCCCCTTCTTTGATTTCCAGGAGCTGCTCACATTGTTACAAAATCTTTGTAGTGTCTACTCCTTCCTTAGGAGATACCATTACCATTAGTGGAGCAGTCGGTTGGGCACTAAGATATGATTTTCCCAACAAATTCTACAATCCTCCCCAAGATTCAGCCCAAGCAAGCTGTTTCAGGGAAAAAATGGCTTCAATTGGTAGAGGCCAACTGCAAAGATGGTTTCTGGGACTGTAATCGATTTCCCTCCAGTTGGAGAGATTGCAAGATGGGTAAGTTGGGAGCCAAAAAATATGTTTTTAAATCCTAAAGCTTTTAGATCTCCCCAAAATTTAAATTTAAAAAATACATCAATCATAAAACTAAAATCTACTGCCACCGACCTCCCAAACACTATGATTCATTTGAATTATTTAGGTAAATAACTGAAATGCTTAATTTTCTCTTATTTATTTACATATAACTTTTATACAGTATATAAATACAGGTATCACACAAAACTTTTCTCCTAATTGGAATGGTGGGGATGTTTGAGGGGGTGCCGCCGCGGGGGTTTCTTCTTAGGAGGGGCGTAGTGCAGTTCTTTCTCAGGAGTGTTACAGCCGGTCTGGAGCATTGGAAACATGTACTCCAGATCTATGTCATATCTGAAACAAGTAAATGCCAAATAATGTTCACCTTATTTTTAAAACTTTATAAATATAAATATATAAGTGTGCAATATTAATACTCAGTGAAAACTTAATTTATAATTAAAAGCAGAAACTATTGACTTTTGAATTTCTATGACTGTGACTCTTGCATCCAAGGGGTCAAGCGAGGGGTGAGGGGTGGGTACTACATGGCTCGGCCAATGTTGGATTTGGATTTGTGTAGACCCCAGTATTTACTCTGTAACACAGTGTGTGGTCCAAGAACTACCTTAAAACTGGTCTATACCAGTTTTGAGGCTGACATTGGGTACAGCAAATGAAGTTTTAATTACTATGGTAAGTCTTTTGGCTGTCCATTATGACAAACTTCCCTTTCACCTTTGGTCCCTCCATTTGCAGCAGCTAGGGACAGAATCTTCAGCTTTTTGGTCCCCACCTGCCAATTTGAGAATGGATGGACCCTAGCTGTTGTACATGGATACCCTGTCAGTTGAGTTGACCAGTTGGAGGGCAGAATGCGGGTCCCCTGTTCGAGAGCCTCTTCCCAGCTGTCAAAGGGGTACGGGAGTTGGCCCTCTGAAGGGTCAATTTGGCTGCCGTCCCAACCCACCCTTTCCTTCCCTGCTATATCCTATCTTTCCGGTAACCTACGCAATATTCCCGCTTGTGGAAGATGTGGCTAGCTGCTATGCTGGGGTTTCCTAATCCGCAACAATGGTGATGATGATGTTCACAGTGTGTACTGGTATTCCTTAAATGGCTAAGTAAATAAGTTTGCAAACGTTTAAGTGAAAAAAATACCTTAAAATAGCTACTTGTAATTTGTAAAGTAAATTGTTCTTAAAAGATTGAAAGTAGCTGGTGGAACCGCACTTCTTGAAGGAATTTAATTGTTCATTTTCAGCAGTCAAGCTGTTAATATGCATAGTTTGTATAACATGTGTATAAATATATAAAATATCCACATAGTGGATATTTTATGTTTATAGTTTATGTTTTCAAGCAACCCTTACAGATAGATTTTAGGTAATTTTGGGAAGTCATTTAATACCAATGTTCTAATTTCTCTGACAATTTGTTTTTTTTTTAACTATGCCAAATTAAATATAGAAATAATACACTAAACAAATCAAGCTACATCATTTTATCACAGTGTAACATTTTTGTATGATGGTTACATGACGTTGAATTACTCTGGGGAGGATTTAGTCACTCAGGTACTAAAGTCAGGTAGTAGTCAGGTTGTAGTCACTACTCCAACTCGAACAACATACCGAGGCAACTTATCCCTCAGGAAGGAGATGACGTTGGGAGGTAGCCGGGACGTCCGGGACATGATGAAGCTGGACAGGTATCTCGGGGACTTGGACTTCTCAGCACAGTGCAGCAGCAGCGACCAGCTCGAGTAGTTGGAGTCAAGCACGTAGGTGTTGTACACTCCCTCGTCTGGGGACAAGGGTCAGCTTGGTTAACGGCAACTTACTAGTAGTTGCTTGCAACTTGCAGCAACTCTGTAACTTACGGACTCTTACTTGCAGCTCTGCAACTTTCAGAACTCTTACTTGCAACTCTGCAACTTCCAGAACTCTAACTTGTAACTCTGAAATTGGCAGAGCCCCTTACTAGTAACTCTGTAACGTTCAGAACTCTTACTTACAACTCTGTAACTGACAGAACTGTTACTTGCAACTCTGAAATTTTCAGAAGTCTTACTTGCAACTCTGCAACTTTCAGAACTCTTACAAGTCTGTAAGTTCTGTAAATTACATAGTCAGTAGCAGATAACTTGATTTTCAAGTCTTTTGAATATTTCTCTAAAGAATGCTTTAAAGAATTAATTTAATGCAACATATAGGAGATATTTATAGTTATAAGTTAGAAAGAATGGTATGAGGACAACCTTTTAAATACTTGACATTCAAATCATTTAAACTGAGGGGCAGTTCCATCACATTCCATCATCAGTACTAAAACTTTGAATTGAATGAAAAAAAACACTTCTTAAAAATAATTTCACCATATTAATTATCAAGGTATTATTGTTGATTTGTTATGTCTTTACATGCTTGTAACCTGGCACAATTAGTTTATAGAAAAAATTGTATTCATGAAAAAACAAACAAACATTGTGCTTTACCTAAAAAATTTCATCAATATCAAAATGTAGTGTTTTAAATAATTGAAAATTTCTTAGTAAATTATTTCCGCAATCAATGTCAGGACAATTCATAATCCTAGATGTTTGGTGTAAACCATGATGAAACAGGGAAGGGTAACAGACGATAGCAAGAGACTTTACTTCTCACATCACTCCTCCTTCACAGCCCTTACAGTACAAACAGTCTGACATTCTTCTAGGGACTGCCCTCTCCTTACTCTGGACCCTAGAAGGGAAACTGCTATGGTATATGAATCTCACTTGTATTTAAAACCCTTCTACTTCATCACAACTGGATCTATCTGTATTGTTAAAACTTCAAGCACTCACAAGACTCTTCAGCATGAACCCAATGTGCCGGGTGTCCCGGGTCTGGGATGACCCAGGTGATGTTGCCCTCTAGCAGGTCATTGTCCGGGTCATCAGTGAAGCTGTAGGTGAAGTTGAGGGAAACTTCATTCCCTTCAGGGCTAAGGGATAACACTGCCCTCATACACTTGTACTCCAGGGCTTCCTCCGAGCTGGCGTAATACTGCACCACGAACCATTGCCCCATCATCTGTATAGAACGAGAAGAAATGAGTTGTTTGATGATGTTGAACGAAACTTCAGTTCATTGAAGGGTGAGGTACAACACGGCTCTTAAACAATTGTATTGAGGCATTCTGAGAGCTCCTGCAATATGAACCACACTGTCACATCATAAGACAAACTTGTTTATGAAGTTATAAAAAACTTCAATCCTTTGAAGCCACAGACAAAAAATATATTAAATAGGTTATCTTACCTCCATGTCACAATGTGTCAAACAAAATTATGCTGACATGTTTCGTTGCAAGCGCAACATTATCAAAGCTTGCAACTCGTCAAAACATAAAATTAAAAACTGTCACAACACAAACACGAACACTAATACAAAAAAACGAATAAAATCATTTCCGATAGCGCTATCGTTTTTATGATACGAAATGTTTTTATTCGTTTTTTCGTATCGGTGTTTGTGTTTGTGTTGTGACAGTTTTTAATTTTATGTTTGACGAGTTGCAAGCTTTGATAATGTTGCACTTGCAACGAAACATGTCAGCATAATTTTGTTTGACACATTGTGACTATTGACGGAGGTAAGATAACCTGTTTAAGTCTTGAATATAGTCCAGGGGCCTCAACATGAATTTAAAAAAATATATGTTTACTAGACACCAGTTAAGACTCTTACACACTCAAGAGTGTTTTAAGGTGACTATAAATTAATTGAGTGAAGGATGAATAAGACAGAGTAGCTCAGCTACAAAATATTGACTGTTTCTAACAATAACAGTCCAACCAATTGCATTCAAGTGTCTTGCAGAATGTGAATAAAACCTACAGTATAACGTGGAATGCGAACAATAAACATATTTACTTGTGATCTTATTGGCATTGTCACCAATGTTGAACAATTTTGTTTTGTTACTCTTACAGATCCAGAGATAGTAGACAAACCTCTGCCAGGGTGTACGATATCTTGTGTGGGGGAAGAGTAGAGGAATTACCTCAGAGGAGTCACAAAACTGGCATATAATCTAGTAGATCTAACCTCCAAATGGCTGAATTAATCCAAAGCTGAAAGAAATTCTAAAATGCTCTACATTAAATACTCATGTTTAACTGAATAGAAGAAACAGCTATTGGTTCTTAATAGTGAATTTCCTTTGGAAAGTGAACTATTAGCATGACCCGCACGGTGAAACTTAAGCCCGGGACCACTATAGAAGTTCCTAACGTGACCCCCTGAACACGTTTTGGGGGGTCGTTCAAAATTGTATATATATATGTAATATATATATATAGACATATGTATATATATATATACATATGTGTATGCACTCTAGCGGTCACATTTTTGTCCTATTTACTTCAAATATGGTAGGGACGTTCCTTTCTATAATCTGTTGGACAAGTTCGTTGGGCAAAACAATCGGAAAACTCTAAACCCATTTTTTGGGGATTAATCTTTCAAATTTCGAGTTTTTGGGCCCAAAAAGGGTCAGAAAAGCCCCAGATGTAAAATTAATGCATGTAAAAATATGGGAATTAGAAAGCCAAAAGTTTTAAACCCTCTCTCGTCATTCTAGCATAAATATTTACCGAGTTATTAAAGAAAATGTGTATCGGCTAAACACAGTACGTTGTCTTATGGGGGTTTTACACTAGAAAAGCCTGTTATTCCTTTGTTAGAGTACTTTTATTACCCCCAGCAACCTCACGCCTACTTTCAAGCCTGTCTGGACCTTCTCCTAACCTTATAATGCGCAAAATTGTATTCCCAGCTTTGCAAGTAAATGAAACCAGGAGTATCAGAACAGCCAAAAAAATCAAAGTTTTCAGATTTCGATAAAAATTGGACAAATGTATGTTTTTACACTGATTTTGAGTTTTAAAAGTTTTTATGTGGAAATTCACTTCCCTCACGTCAGCGTGCTGCGTGCAAACTCGTTATTATTTGCAAGTTATTATCTATAAATTGTTAAAAAATAAAAAAGAACGATTTTATATAAGCCTAAAATATTATATCCTGCATAAGAGGAAACCATATCTGAGACCCACTTCCCTTTGATAACACTGATAACCACTGCACCAGAGAGCTTTTGAATGTAAAAGCTTTTAATATAACATTTTATAAAAGTTTGTTTGCATATTTTTAAAGCAAATAGTTGATTATCTCATTTAATTTATTTGAACGTCACATAACATTTTATGGATATAGGGACATTCCTGCTCAAACCCGCATTGTCATGCCTTACAAACTATATTAAAGTATAAGTAAAATGCAATACACGTAAACTTAAAAAATTCATTCAAGATAAATTAATGTACCTTTCATATTTTCATTTACAAACTTATGAAATGTGTAACAGGCTCTTTTTATGAGGTAAGTTTTAAATGATTTTAAAATATGTCTAATCTCCAGCTCTTTGCAATCATTTGGAATTTTTTTTTAAATCCTCATCTCCATAAATAACAGATCTCCTTCATTCTTGGAAATAAAATGTTGTATCAAGGTTACAATATGTAGTGTAAATTGTTTAGTATTTATGTATTGTTCAAATCGAAATCAAATTCAAGAATAAGGCATTGTTACACGTTAAAGAAAAAGTTAATTTACAGGGTAAGTTATATGATATCAGTCTGTTATAGGGGAGAAGTAGGCTACCTAGTAAAACCCTGTATTTTATCTATATAAAAAGTTGTAGCACGTTAATGTACAACACATCCATAACTACTACACTATATATTTTATAATAGCCTTTAAGTGTTCAATGTTTAAAATAACACTCTACTGTCTACAATATACACTTTTGGAGGGAAAAAATTAGTAGAGTGAATGGAGCCATATAGACTTGAAGGGATTTGTTACCTTAATTACTGTTGACAACTAGGGTCTACTCTTTACAAAAACACTTGTTATTAAAAGTATTAAATGTTTAAAACTCCTAAATGGGACAAAATGAAAAAATATTATTTTGGACATTAATAAAGTCACTTTGTTGCCTTTGGAAGACAGGATGGATATTAATTGATCTCTAATTGGATTCCTAACAAATTTTCCATAAAGAAATCAAAATCCGAAATAGCTCTTCAATTACAGAAAAACAGCTTGAGTCGTAGTGGGAATTGGTTAGTGAGAAAAAATAGGTCTGCATATATGGTAGTCTTCACACTTAGTAGGATTTATTTTGAAAATTTAAATTTTCTTGTTTTAGGAATATTTGTAATATTCTTTGTATGTATTGTTTCGATTTAATGGTTACAAAACTTGTTAGCAAACAGTAGAAAGGAATAGAACTAACCAGCCACCCAACACGTTTCAACTGTGTTCCAATCAGGGCTTAGAAACAGTAAATATTGATGCCTTATCTCTGTGTCAGAATGCTGGAGACCAGAAGTGAAATGGTATTTCTGGACAGGGAAAGTAAGTGAGTAATAGATTATACAATCTCAACCGGGATTAAAATACCCATCTATTACTATAATACATTGAGAGGTCTCTTTGATTCAGACTTCGGCAGTGTTTTACAATCTGTGGTCGCAGTGACCTGGGGTGTGGCCAAGGATACATCGGCAATGAACTACTCCATCTGAAACAATGGGCAAGCCAGCGGGGCTCCTGAGTTAATTAGTAGTTACTGTAGATTTGATGAGAGGAGCATATGGAATCCATACACAACAATCTCTGGTCTTGAAATTTGGAAACGTAAATCAGGCTTTGGTCTCAAGAGGTATATTTTCATATATGTAACTTTAAATTAAAAACAATGCCAACCGTTAAGGTCTATACTATTTACAAATACGTTATCTCAAATGTTGACCTCTAAAAGTGGCGTAGATACGGGGGGAGGGGGTCAGGGGGATATATCCCCCCCTTGTAACTTGGAAAAATGAAAATTTCTATCCTCCTAAAATAGAGCTTATGCCTTTTGATAAAAAAGAATTTCTGTTACTGAAAAACATAATTATATATGTGTGTGCAATATCTCTAAAATATCTAATTTATATTAAGAATTCTCTTCGAGTAAAATATATATTGGGGCTAGCAGACGAATTGCACCGGCACAGTATTGGGTACTGGCGCCAAGTGCGAGGTGAGTCACCGAACAGTCTACCCTCATCCCAACTAGCGCACCTGACCTTGACCTTGACCACCCTTGACGTTTAGACGGTTTTAGTGATGTGATTAACGGTTACTTTCCAGTACCAGTAATGATTACAACTGATTACTTTGTAATCATGATTACTCTCTGTAACAAAGGTTCATGTCTCGGATGTGTTGCCCTAGTGATGGGACAAACGACTGATTTTAACCATCCGATGAATCACCCGATGGTTTTTCCATTCATCCAATCCTTTCAGATGGATGATTCATCGGATGGTTTCTCATTGGTAGTGGGGGTACTGCCGATTGCCGAGCTTCCCGCACTGAGGTTCGGAGGATTCACCTGTTCAGTGGACGGATAGATAAAACATCCAAACGCGGGGTTCAGATGTTTCGCCTGATTCATCCATTCATCGGATGGTTTCTCATTGGCAGTGGGGCAGCTGCTTGCGCTGCTGTGTGGAGGATTCATCTGTTTAATGTATGGATAGGTGAATCATCCGTACACGGGTGTTTTAGATGTTTCGCGTGAATGAATAGTTCATTGTTTGATTGTTGGCTTCAGCTTATTATGTAATCTACTCCGATTAAATTGCTTTAATTCCTCTAACATTTAATTTATTTTGTCAAAATAACCGCTTCATATGTTTAACGGATTGATAGATGCGGGTTGTAGATATTTTAGATATTTCGCCTAAATGAATAATCTTACGATAATTTGGTTGTTTCAGCCTATAAATCTACTTCACACCAAACTGTTTTAATTCCTCCAACTTTTAATTGAATATTTTCTTGTCAACAATAATTATTAATTGACATAAATTCACCCAATATTGATTGAAACTGATAATGTATTCTGATGATGTTACTCAAATCAGATATTGAATTTTTTATGAGACTCGATTTAAGTTTGATCATGTGTTTCAATTATCCTTATACGCGAGGAATGAGCGTACACCTAGTTAAAAGGTTGTAAAATAAACACAATTTTTTGCACAACTTTTTATTTACGATCGTAATCTTGAAATTTTGAAATGTGTGTGGATTTTTTAAACAACAAAACCACCGCATAGATTATTATAATAAAGTATCTATATAACAAATACACCTTTGATTAGGGATACAATAGTTTTTACACTTAAACAACTAAAAACAAAATACTTCCAACTTGGTCTATTTTGTATAATATACAGGCCTTGCATTTGAATAATTTAATTATGAAATATCAGTACAACTTGAATCACATATTTGAAGGTAAACCCATATTTAATATAAATTAACTGTTAGTTATTGACAAATATATATGTATACAATAATTATTGCGTTATGATCAAAATTCATATTTTTGAAAGACTCCTGTCATTATTTACAGGACGTTACTTGAGGTACGGTATAAGCCTCCCCAAACACGCTTGGCATTGTTAAAAACCTTCAACACCAATTCAACCTGTTAATTAATTGTTACAACTCAGTTTTTTTTACAAAGCTTACAAAATATGTTAATAAAGCAATTAAAAAACGTTTAACAGTTCAAAGGACATTGCTGGGCACAAGAGAACAATATTCAAATATTGTAGACGGTTTTTAAAAATTAAAACTGTTTTTAAGAAAAATATTGCCAGTTTATAAAATACATTTTGAGGATTGAAGAATTAACGCAATAAGATCATCCTCTATTATTTTATTTAACAGTCACATTTAAATTATAATGTTCGTTAGTTGAATTACCTTCATAAAACAATGAATTTGAATGTTAAAAGTAATATACTAATTCAAAAGGGTCAGACTTTACTATTTCAAATATGAAACGTATTCAACTTTCTTTCAAATTTTTTTCTAAAGGAAAATGAAATAAACATTGCGAAGACCTACACAAGTATTTTGAATTGGAATTGTTTTAACTGAAATAAAACTGGTTTTCTTTAGCTACTGATTTTTCAACAATCAAGATAGTCTTTACATGTCCGAATATCTGCCAGTGTAATAAATAACATATTAAACAACTCATATACAACGTTTAACTAATAACACAGTAGTACAGATAGACTACAGGTAAAAAAACGTCCTTAAAACTAAAATTACTTACAACAACGCTTTTAGTAATACTTGAACCATATGGAGCGTCTTGTAAACCTTGAGAAACTTGTTTTAGCTGTCCCCGCTTAAATAACATAAAATATCAATTGTTTTTGTAGGTATGTAGCAAGCTGATAAGATAATTTTAAAATATATAACAAATTATCCGTCTAGTAAACCAATTAGGACGATCGCAGTTTCAGAAGGGTTCATTATTTAAGTTTTACATTCGTGACATAGATAAAAAACTAAATTATTACAAGCATGAACTTGAAGTATCAAAGACGTATGCATGACAACATTCAGTATTAAGAGATTATAATTCATCAACAGTTTAAAATGTAAACTAAACTTATTATCTTACATATCCGATGCTCTAAGAAATAGCGAGGCGCCTGCTTTCAATCAGCTGTGGTCAAGGTCAATGGCCTTGACTCGCTTTCCTGCCACCGGGGACATTGTGGCGGATACTCTTCCACGACTAAATAATTGTAGGATTCCTCTTAATTTGTGGCAGCCTCAGTGTACTACTGTTGTAACATATGCAGTTGGATGACGCGCCAGCAGACTTAAAACTACTGGACCGCTCGCGCCCGTGGTGAAGCGAACCGAATTTCGGTCCGGCCGCGTTCGAGGTCGCGCCGCAAATGGTGGGCTACCGCGGCAGCGTTTAGCATGGGGGATATAGGGAAAAACATGACGCGCGCTCACTTGAATTGAATTTGCAGCCAGGGAAAATTTGTTATGGTTGAATGGCCTTCTGATCCGTATTCCTGAATAGTTTCTCGAATTTTTAATACCGAAAGTAAATATATTCGACAAGGGTTAGTTGCGTAAAAATAACAGAAAGTTGGGAGTTTTGTAAAATAATCTCCTTGATGGCTGATTCTTTCATATTTCCAGTCATATAAATTGATGTACGATACACTAGGCTTTAGGTGTTGTTCAATAATGATGTTTTGAAGTTTTTGGTACTGGAATGAATTTTTTATGAGCAGTAATATCGTTCTTTGGACTAGTGAAACTTTGAATTTTAGCATATAAACTTCGACGTTCGCCAAAAGTTGTAGATTGTATGAAAGTTAATTGGCCTATATCATAAAATTTTGTTGATGAATGAATACCAAGAAAAATACTTGTTAATAGCAAATGTATTCTTAATAAACATTAATTACCAACTTGGTTCGTTCACCCGTCCACGTATAGTATTAGGAACGATTACATAATGTTGCATTAATACAACATTTCGCTATTGAATAACAAAAAATTATCTTCAGTGTATGATAACAATTGATTATGATTTATTTAAGAGACGATACAAGTACAGTATAATAATAATGGGGTTAAGAGTATTTTGGAAGGCATAGGATTAAATGAAATGATTTTTCTCAAAATTAATTTTTATTTACTGATTAACTGTTACATTACACATTACAGTTGAATTGTAGAATGTTGTAAGATTACTAAGCAAAATAAGACTAAAACAAAAGTCGTATAACTATGTATTTTATCAAAAAACTAGGTCATGTTGTAACACAGCATCACTGAGTTGAATTTAACAGCGCGGCACGGCGCGGCGCGGCGCGTGGCACGTCTTGGATAGAGCGCGGCGAAAAGATTCAGCATCTTTCCAAACGAATTGTAGGCAAACCAACAACTTTACCGAAAAATGTTTGAAATAAAAGTTCTAGAGAAACTAATTATCTACAACTTTCCCGCTGGAAGTTTGTTTCTAACCTAAAAATAAAAAACTTCCTCGCTGAGTAACTTTTTCATGTCCCTCTTTAATAACACGTAAGAGTTTTTAATTATTAAAAATATTAAAAAACGGTAAAATAAAACAATATTTATACTTTCGGATTCCGTAGTTCACGTACACAAAGGATATATAAATTTCATTACAATTCAAACATGGCAGTGAAGTCCAGGAGCGTGTAAACGACAGCGCGTTCAACGCCAGAAACAGCTCTGAGCACACAGTGGCCCACCATTTCTGTTCCGCACAGACCTACGCGGACCGTTTTTAGCTCACTTAGCGATCTCTCCAGTAGTTTTACCTCGATGCGCGCCAGTCACAACATAAGAGTAACTCATCTGTAAGCTACTGTTCTAGTTATATAATTATGCATAATGTAATTGTATAGTAATTAATGTATATTGTAAATATTTATAAGATTAACAAAATCATGAACGAAACTTAACAAATTTTCTCATTTCAATTGTTGAGAACTGTTTTGTGTTTCATACCACTGTACTGACTACAAATATAATCTAATTTGGTTTGGATACTTATACAGGGTGTCACAAAAATGCGTAGCACGCTATGCAGAACCATATTCTACATACTAAAACAAGTTGAAAATATAGAGTAAAATTTGTTCGATTTCGGCTTAGTTTAGGCATAATCCGCCATTTTGCATTTTTTTGAAAATAATTAATAATTCAAAAACCCTTCGAGATATTTTTTTGAAACTTGGTATAAACATTGAGTTTCTGGTTTTTAACATTTTCCAAAAATAATTTTTATTAAACTTATCAAATTTCAAAATGGCGGCCATTTAAATATTTCAAAGTCAAATTTCATGAAAACTAGCAACTGAAACAAAATTTTACAAGACATACAATTTAAAGCAATTTGTAATCCAAATCCAATGACATTTTTACTGTAAAAATCGGTTCATAAACAAAAAAGTTATGGCAATATTTTATAATAAATTTCAAAATGGCGGCCATATAACATTTTCAAAGCCAAATTTCCTAGTGCATTTGGCCAAGTCCTTTAAATTTGATGTCTTGTAAAATTTTGTTTTAGTTGCTAGTTTTCCAGGAATTTGACTTTGAAATTTGTATATGGCCGCCATTTTGAAATTTATTATAAAAAAATCACCATAACTTTTTTATTTATTAACCGATTTTTACAGTAAAAATGTCATTAGATTCGGATTACAAAGTGCTTTAAATTTTATGTCTTGTAAAATTTTGTTTCAGTTGCTATTTTCATGGAATTTGACTTTGAAATATTTAATTGGCCGCCATTTTGAAATTTGATAAGTTAAATAAAAATTGTCTTTGGAAAATGTTAAAAACCAGAAACTTAAAGTTTATACCAAGTTTCAAAAAAATATCTCGAAGGGTTTTTTAATTATTAATTATTTTCAAACAGATACAAAATGGCGGATTACGACTAAACTAATCCGAAATCGCAAAAATGTTACTGTACATTTTCGACTTGTTTTTGTATGTAGAATCCGGTTCTGCATAGCGCGCTACGCATTTTTGTGACACCCTGTATATTTGGTTTGTTTATGTATATTTTTTTATTTCTGCATGATAACAATTTTTATTCGCTTTCCGAAACTGTGGTCGTCCTATTTGTATTAAAATTAATCCCAAGGTAAAAGGCACCGTTACCAGTTTTCAGTTGGAATACAATTACTTGGGTTTACTGCATATAACTCATATTGGCATTTAAAAAAACAAGTTTGTCAATGGTTTTCCCTGTTAGTCGATTTCTGCGTTCCCGGCAAACCTGCCCTGCTTTGGAAAATACTCTTTCTGATGGTACAGATGTGGCAGGTACGCAAAGATATTTATACGCAGTACTTGCTAAAGTAGGTATTGAGTCTTCGTATTTCTTCCAATACATGAAGGGGTCGGTTTTGTCCTTTTCTATGTCGATGAGAGGTTTCGATAGGTATAACCGCATTTCTTCTTTTATATTTGATGTTTTGGTTCGATTTGAAGCATCGATTCTTTCTTTTTTTTCTAAAAAGAACTTCCAGATCTTTTTCTTTTTCTTCTTCGGCTCTTCTGTTTCTTCCACGCGACTGACTACACCAGACTCCAGAACAGTTCCAAGATCCTCCTCAGAAGAGAGCATTTCAAGAGATTCAATTTCTCGTGTTAACGCGTTTACTGCATTTGTAGCGTTGTCAGCGATGCCAAAACCATACTTTTTGAATCGTGGATCTAATACCGTTGCTTTGGCACAGATGCCGACGTCAGATTCATAAGAGGCCATTCGCTTTGAAAGTGCCGCGAGGAGTGACAGTTGCAATTTACATCCCATGTCAGTTAGTGTAATCACAGATTTTACCTCCTGCTGACACCCTCGCACAAGAGGCACAACTATTGACGATGTGGAGTATTTCTCTCCCGACATTTCCTCAGTTAATTCAAAAAGTGGCTCGAGTAAGGAAATTGCGTCTTCCAAAACCTCCCAATCGGAAGAAGTAAGGGTTTCAGAACAGCTGACATACGAGAGGGCCATAATCAGCTCTTCTTTTACCTCAATCAGCCTTTCAAACATGATATAGGTGGAATTCCACCTAGTTGGAACCTCCTTCTTTAGTTTCAAGTGTTTTTTTTTTAGCTGGTCCTGGCACTGAACAAGCTTTGAAGTTCCTAACGTGCTGCTCTTAAAAAAAGTAACAATTTTACGGCATTTTTGCCGCAACTCATTGAAATCATTTAATAAGGTGTCATGCTCAAATACATCACTTACAACTAGGTTTAGCGTATGAGCAGCACAACCAAACCACTTGAGGTTAAGGCGTCTCGCTGTATCAGCCATATTGCTGGCATTGTCTGATACCATAGCAAAGGTTTTACCAACAATTCCCCATTCCATTAACACTTCTTTGATCGACTGCGCCAGATTTTCTCCTGTGTGTCGGAAACTTATTTGTTTTGTTGACAAAACTGCGGTTTGCAGTTTGCCATCTCGGGCAAAGTGACATGTAACAGAAATATACCCCTCTGTATTATTGGAGGTCCATGTATCAGCAGTGATTGCCACATGCTGAGTCTCAGAAAGATTTTTTAAAATCACTTCTTTTATGCTTGAGCAACGGTCGTTCAATACTTTATTAGTTAAGGTTTTCCTCGATGGAAGAGTATACCGAGGTTCAAGGGCTTGCACAAATTGGACAAATTTATTATTTTCTACTAAAGAAAATGGGAGATAACCTTCTGCTACACTATCCACAAGCAAGCTGTCAAGCTGTTTAAGTTTTGTGTTTGGCAGCTCTTTTAGTTTCATTGTGCTAGTAATGGTCATCTGATGACTTCTCTTCCTTTGTACTGAATTACAAGATTGACTAGGTACTGTGACAGAACAGAACTTAAAACATCATCATTAAGATTATTACTAGCTAGGCCTACCTCAACAGCCTCTTCACAAACGTGTGAGGTGTGAGCATCTGATTTTGCAAGGGTACTTGAAGATGTCCCACAAGCGTTCGAGGAAGTAGAAGATTGTCCACTTGCAGGAAGGGCGGGATCATCGACATTTTCAACCATGGCATGAAGCGTAAGAAATATATGGTGCTTCCTTTTAAGATGGTCCATTAGATTTCCAGTAGAGCCATTGAAACGAATGTTTTTTTTGCATACGGTACACTCCGCAACTACACTGTTAGTTTTTTTATAAAACTCCCACGCGATCGATCGTTTTGGGGACATTTGATTCAGTACAAGCACAACAATTAAATAAACGGTATCAGGAAACTGACACATACTTTCTCCCTTTTAGCCAAATTTTAATGAACATTTTTTATTTACTAAATATAGAATATGAAGTACAGATAAATGTACAGAAAATTGTCTAAAATAGTTGTTTTCAGAAATATCCACCCAAATCCCTTTTTGGGAGGCACTATAGAGTCCGTTGCCACACACAGTGGTTTTGAGAGGGGAAATGCCCCCTTGCCCCCCCCCAGGGTTAAATAGCAACACATTTCGAACATCATCTGTTGGTCAATGCTAACTTGACCTGCATATCAAATTTTAATGAAATTGATCAGTAAATAAGAGAGAAATAGTTATATTTGTATTCCCCATAATAATAACATTGGACAACGTACTGTGTTTACCGCTAAATGAAAATTTCAATTTTCTCCGTAACTAGCAATCGTCGAATAGTAATTTAAAATACTAATTTATTTAGTTTTTGAGCTCTTTTTAATGGTGAATAGTAATCTTTTTTAACATTTATGATTTTTTATGAAAAATCCAAAAAATTGAATTTTGGATGTTTTAAGTCCTGTAATTTCTGAACCCGAATTTTTCCAGAAATGCGGTGGTGTCATTTTGTTGTAAACCTAAAGTTCTACAAACCACGAAAGTTTAATCAAAATCGTTAGAGCCGTTTTTGAGAAATTTGGATTTTTCATGTTTTTTGGCGGTTTTTGGGGGATAATTACCCTTAAAAATTAAAAATTCAAAAAAATGAAAAAAACGCCTGGAGATATCGTGGATTAGTACCTACATACCAAATTTCATAAAATTCGGCCCATAGGTTAGGGCTCTAGCTCTGTACACATCCACACAGACACACACACACACACACACGGACACACACACACACACACACAGACAGACATCACGTAAAAACCACTTTTTTGGGTTCAGGGAGCACCAAAACGAATATTTCCACTAACAACTCAAATTCGAAAATTTTTACGAATACAATACTTTCTCCATATACTATGTATAGGGGGAGAAAGTAAAAACACTTCCGCACAAACAGTTAAAAGAATAGATTTGTTAAATTATTATTCGAAACGCAAAATAATATTACAACACTACATTACTGAAAAGCACTTGTCACACAACAGCCGCTCATGGAGCAAAACAATCAACTGACAACTGACCCAAAAATCAGAAAGGCGCAGTAATACCAATACCCATTACCTGGAAAAGCTACATGGATATTTTTATTCCCGACAATTTAGAGTACCGGAAGAGGGAGGGGTGGCAGGATGTAACCGCGACGACGAGCGCCGGCCTTCGCCGCCGCGCACCGGGCCATCCCCGAGACCATGGCGCGCCAAACTAATAAGTATTTTAGAGTTTCAAAAACTTTCAATAGTTATTAAAAACTCCGAGAGGAGTAGCATTGGCCTGTTTAAATTTAACGTACTGAATAGACAATCGTGCGATCGAGACAAATTAACACACTGCTAAAACGGAGACAAAGACATAAATCACCTTCCTTTTATAATAATCGGATGGATAGGTAACAGCTACAATTTACTTTATAAGAAATAACGTATACAGATTTAGATAAACACATGTGACATGAACACAACACAATAAAATATTTCTTACTTAAGAATAACATTGAATCCTCAGGGCTAGCTGGGCAAAGCCCCAAAGTCCTAGTTAAAAGAAAAGCTAGGTTCAAAACCCTTTAATTTAACACCTTGCGTCAAAATTTAACTATTAAAATGTAGGCCTGCTACGAATTTTACAACAGATCTTTCAGGGAATTAATAAAACTAGTAGCCGTCGCGGCTTGGCTCGCGATCACAACGTAATATTATATTTATGTAAGCTCTTCTGTTATCATGTGTTTGACTATCAACAGTTGTTTTAGTATGTAATTAATACAAATTATTCGTCTGTTTAAGTAAACAAAATCTTTTCTTTTTAAGGAATACACTATAACTTTGAAGGCCTGTGGGGTAAAACCCGAGGTATTTTATTACAGGAATTGGTGAAATTGGGGGGCGTCTACATAAAAAACACTTGGTTTTGACACATCGTTTGCAAACATCCGTCCATTATTAACGGAAGAGTAGTGTTTCGTAGAAATCGCCTTCATGTATTATATATAAGGATAGGTAAGACGATTACATATTTTTAATAATACCAGATTGATTTGAAATCAACTGATAGTTTTACGGATGAATCCAAATAAAGTATTCAATTAAAAATTGAGTAAAAATGTCGTTTGAAACTTTTGGTACTGTACTTACAGTGCCTACACAAAATTGATAGTTTTATAAGTTAAAGAATCCTTACGATGTATAGGTTGCTCAAAAGAAGATTGTTACAGGTAATAATAATCATCATAGTAATTATAATATTTAGTTTATTATTCATAATATTCTTTAGCATAAGACAAAATACTATAGACTTGCAGATGGTTGAATAAACCAAAGCATATATTTACTAAACATGGGTAAATAAATATTTTCAAACGGATAATTTTCCAAAAGTTTTGTAGTAACAAATATACTACGGTAAATTTAGCAATTCAATCCAGAAATCAGATATTTCGTTCAAACCCAGAAGAATATAATTAAACTAAATATATTTCACTAAGAAAATCGTGTAATCAGATTAAGTAATCCTATACATATCATTTAAAGTTCAACCTACTACTGCCGTGCTGTCAGGAATAAAATTAAAAACTACCCAACACACGCAGAATGGCAGATGGATGAATAAATATTATCAGATGTTTCTAACGCAAGGGAATGAATTGTCTGAACGGATGGTTTTCTGAATGGATGAAACTCAGATGTTTCTAACGCAAGGGAATGAATTGTCTGAAGGATGGTTTTCTGAATGGATGAAACTAGTGGAACAGATGGTTCATCCGTAAATGAATGGATGAATCATCCAGATGAAAACTGGAGTCTCCATCGGATGAATGAATTGCCGCTCAACAACCGGATGAATCGTTTGTTTTCATCCGATGGTTCCCATCACTATGTTGCCCTATCAATAATTACGGTTAGAAATAATTTTGGTACTCCATCAACTAAGCTCGAGTTACAAATGATTTAGGTTAAAACAACTGTTTAAAATTAGGGAAACTAAAACATCAAAGTAAATTTAATTTACAGTACTACAAATATTTATTTATGAAGTAACAATTTCAGACGTTATGCAATCATTTAAAGTCATATATGTGTTTGAGTCTAGCGCTGTTATTGGCCCGAAAGTATCTAGTTTCTTTATCAATGAGTCCCAGCTGCCGTTTCTGATTCCTTAGTATTCAGTACTCGTTAGTTCTTGGTAGGTTAGTCTGATATCAGTTACTGAATGTACTCATGCTTTCTCTGTACTTGATATTTTTACTTTCGGGTATCTGATAATTTTGCTGGCGATTAAGTTACCTACTTAAAGTTAAAGCGTTACTATAGATAGTAGTGATAAAAATCAGTGATTTAGGTGACAATGATGCATGTACTACTGGTACCGCCCCCTAGTATGGCCACACAGCCCCAACAACGTCAACCAGCACGTGAGTGTGGGAGCTTATCGCCATCAGCACAAGTTGAATGTAAGGGGCACGTCAATGATGTATCCAATTTTGAGTTAATTTTGCGCTAATCAAGAACACAGTTTATTGTTTTGTATTCCCTAATGAGATATCTCCCCCCTTGACAAAGGTCTATCTCCACCACTGACCCCTAATGTTGTCAGCTGAGATACAATGTAAAATCGAATCTTCAAAATTTTAATATTTGAGGTTAGATTTCTAAAATCAGAATACATATTTTGGATCCTGAGAGATAAAATACTAGGATATATTCCCAATGTTGAAGAGTTCCTGGATTTTAGTTCCTTTTTAATAAACTCTCTAAGTATTGTGAAACTGTTTTTTTAGAGATTTTTAGCCTCTTTTTCCTTATACCAATGACTACATATGTAGTCATTGCCTATACTTTGCTCATCTACATAGACCTAGAGCTTATGCATTTAACATATCAAACAAAGCAAGGGATGAACCACAGAACAATCAAGGCAGTACTGAAAAATTTACTAAATATAACAGTGCTTTAGAATTTATTAACCTTCATAATTTTTATATAGCATTTTTAAATAAATAAATTATGCTAAGAACTGAAATTACTCAAGACGATAATATTTTAACATTTAGTTTAATTTTTTCTTTTAGTTTTATTACAACAATGCTTAAATTATTCCTTTTTTGTTATTGTTCAAATAACCAATTAACTTGTGTGTGACAGTAAACTGTTGACCTCCAAGTTTCTACAATCAATCTTTCTGTCCGTTTGTCTGTCTGTCTGTGTGTCTGATGTTCCGGGTAAACGCAAAAACTACTGAACCGACTGGGCTGCAACTTTACACAAAGGTAGATCTTGAACCCGAACCGTCTGGGCTGCAACTTTACACAAAGGTAAATAAATCTTCAACCCGTGTAACACATAGGCCTATTCACTTCCTTAAAATCCCCTCGGGGATTCATTGTTTACATTTCAGAAGAAAGTAAATATTCAGAAACTGTAATACAAACAGGTGTGGATACTTCCATTTGACAGCTTAAATAGCAGAAGCAAGAACAGCTGTTTCAAGATCTTAACCTTTCTAACCCGTGCGAAGAACGGGTACATCACCTAGTTTATCATATCTCTGTTGTTCAAGCTATGACTTTTGTTCATGGCTTCTTTATCTCCAAAATAAATTAATCGCATGGACCTTAAACTCTAAAAATGTTTCTTATTTAATTAAAATGGACATCTGAATTATACTTTACTAATAAAAAACAGCAACAAAATTGGTTTTGATAAAATTAAAATTATGTGATTAAAATTATGTGTGTGTGATGCACAATTTTTATTTAGATAGTTCCATATATGTTACTTTAATTTGAATCTACGAAAAGGTATGCATAAGTAGTTGCAAGATGGTGGGATAACCCTCCACAATTCCTTTATACCACACTAGCAATAGCAACCCATCCCTGAAGAACACGCTATCACAAACATTAGAAGAAAGGGGCCCCAACTCAACACATGTTCCGACTATTTGCTGCCGTAAAATCTCAACAGCTGGAGGAATAAACATTGGAATTGATTCTGTCCAGACCGACAAAAAATATAGGGTTAGCGAAATTAAATCTTCTTCTTGATGTAGTTTGATCTTTGAAACCTACATCAAAGACCAAAAAGATATCCTACAAATTCTTCACTTATATGTTGAAGTGTTTTGACTGATACAATAATATAAAATAAACCTCCATTTACTAAAATGCAAATTGCGATATAATTTGTTTAAAATAAATAAACCCTACTCACATATCCTAATTCTTCAATCATATTTCATGAAAAACTCAACTACCCCTCACAGCACATCTGTATTTTGCATCTTGTTAGAGCTGATTTTTACTCAAAACTGGAAAATCGAAACAATTCATTCATATAATGAGCAAGTTACACTTCTTAATCTTCCTTAGAGTTATCTACTAGAGTAACTGTTAGCATGAAAAACTCTGTTGATTTAAAAAAGCAACATTTTGAACGTCAACTTATCTATTTAGTGTGAGTATTAACAATTACGAAACTTGTAAAAATTACAGTACGGTAAATTTGCTTTTTGATCCCCTGACTAATTTCTAGCTTCTAGCTTCTATATTGGCGTGTATCTCTTCGCCGCCAGGCCTGTTGAATGTTCAACACACCCCTCTGCCACTGACCGATGAGTTGTTTGTGAATGTTGCAACTTCTGTCTGGTGTCTGATGCTTCAAATGTCGAATTCCTCGCCACTCCCCCCCAAACCACTCCCCTTCTCGTGGCGGCGCCGGCGTCTCGTGCGATGACGTATTGGAGAACACCCCCGAATAGCTAGTTCCCACGCTGTGGGATGCATGATAAAAACTAAAACTTCCTTCTCTGGCTGTTTCCGTTGTGGTAAATATTTAGTCTAGTGTCAAAAGGATTTCGTGCCAGAATCTGCAGGACATTTGTTCGTGTCATGACTCAAGAAATTATATAATTTGTAAGATTTATACTTAGTTCGAAATCAAGAGCCTAATTATCAACCAAATAAATTGCTTTAGTTTCCAAAATAATATACACAATAACATCTAAATTAGGTGTTAAAACCTTTAAAAAATGTAATACAGTTAATTTGTAAGTAGTAACCTAGTATGGTTAATAATTTAAGTTCATTATTTATTTTCATGTATTTTATGAACGAAGAGTAACTGGATGTTTTGTACATTTTCGCTACCTGCATTTATAAGTACAGTACCTGGGGGCCCGAGCTTCGCTCGGGGGAAGGCCAGTCAATTTGTTTAGATGACTTGGAGTAATATTTCACCACTTCCCCCTACTGATAATCAGATTTGTATAACTCATTTACCTCTTTTCTACATTTTTAAGGTCACTCCAGTTGTTATTTATAGCTCAGTGTCCCTTTGATTTATTTTACTACTCTATTTATGTAATCTTCCCTCAAATATTTTAATCTCTGCTCTCAGGAAACCACATGTTATAATCATAAACAACATGAGTATTACTTTGACAGTTCCCTGGTTGATTATGAACAGCTGTTACAATTCTTTTGTTTTGATTTGCAACTCCATAAGCCCAATGTTAATTTTTTTATCTTTTCATTTTAGTTTTCTTACATTATTTGATTTTTCCTGGGGATGAGGCCTGTCTAGAACTTATTTTTATCCCAGAAATTAGTTATTTCAAACATTTGAAGGAAATCGTTAGAGCCGTTTTTAAGATCCGTGTCGCAAGCAAGCAAGCAAGCAAGCAAACCTTACTCATATTAGAATATAGGATTGACAATAAATCAACATCCATTGGACTATAATACTAAAAATTTTGCGGATATTAGTTTGTTGTATTTTGATTTAAATTATTAAAGTAGATCTTTCCTGTATCAAAGACAAATCTGTGATATAGCAAACTTTCTGTTTAGTGCAAAAAGAGGGATGTAAGGTATCGCTAATTAGGAACATTGCACTAATCAAGTAATAGATTATACAATCCCAACCGGTATTAAAATACCCATCTATTACTAGAATACATTGAGAGGTATCTTTGATTCAGACTTCGGCAGTGGTTTACAATCTGTGGTCGCGGTCCTGGGGTGCGTATTTGTTTTACTTAAATTTTATAGCAGTATAGCAGTATGGTTAGTAGTTTTACTTATCCTACCCTTACTTAATGATATTTGTAATTTATTCCGGTCCTTACAATTTGTGACATAAGTTACATTGCCGTCCACATGTCCTTAATTAATTTCAGAGACCAAAGCCTAATTCAACACACTGCCTCTCAACAATTAATTTCATCAAGCCCACTGTTGTAGCGAGGGGCCGCGGCTTCAATTGATGACTAAATTACCAGAACGGTTTCCTTAAACACTCCCGGCTCCGTCTCGAGTTGGACTGTTTGTGTTTGCTCTCAGATCCTGCTGTTTGGCAATTCGATCTGTTTATTTGACCAGTGAACCCAATTACTGTAGTGTCTTTAGAGTTGAGTAATTGCTAAAACAACTCTACCGAAAGAGCTTTAAAAAGACCGTTATCAAATGTTTTAACAAGATATAAAATAATGTTGGCTGTATTTTTGTTACTAGCTGTATTGTTGAACTATAATTAAAAATATCGGAGAGAAAGTCTATGATCATTGAAACATTTTTATATAGAATTCTGTAAGCGGAATTTGTTTGTCAAAATTGTAGGAGTTTGGCAAATCACAGGATGATGGGAGACGGCTAAAATTTAAGGTCTTGATCCCAGAGACACGGGAAAAATAGCAGTATTTCCAAAAATTTACCTGCAAACGAAAAATAACTTAAAACATCCCCCATAATAAAAGCATCTTTATATTTAATTCCGTAAGCGAATCGGTCACCATGAAATAGCTCGAGCTAGGAAGAAGTTAAGTTAGGTTTTAACGATACTTTTTAAAGCTTGAGGGCCAAGAACTGTGGGAAAAATATACATCAGAAATGACAAAAATTACGTGGGTTACGCGTCTCTGGAATTCAAGGATCCGACGATTCTTATGGAAATATCACTACAGTGTTTTTATTAATAAGCAAAATGAACTAATGATCATCTGTGATTATCCACTTAGTGGCTATAGCCCCTGTAAGCCACTAGTAGTGATTTAAAGACGTCTGCTTTGTTTACAATAAAACATGTTATTACGTGTCTACTTTGTTTACGAACTGACATGCGATCCTACTTTATACTGTTTTATTTTCCTCAGCATCTAAAGAGTAGACAAATCAGAAGGCAGCGAATTGGAGCAATGTTAGGGGCAATGGTCCGTTCAAGCCACTAGTTAACAAAAAATAAATTATATTAATAGGTTGTACAAATACCTACACTTCCAATTAAAAGAGTTTTTGATAATAAAAGGGTAGAAACGATTTCTGTGGTAAAATTCAATGAGATCAAACGGTAACAGATCTTAATCTCAATAATATATAAAATCCAAATACCACTGACTGACTCACTCACTCACTCACTGACTCACTCACTCATCACGAAATCTCAAAAACCACACAACTGATTGCAATGAAATTTGGAACATACCTTCCTCTTGGGTCTTAGGTGCTCACTAAGAAAGGGTTTTCGAAATTCCCATAGGGCTCCACCCCACGGGGAGTCAAAGTTCCAATCCTGTGTTAGTCTTATGGACAATCACTTTAAGTTTGAGTTGATGAAAATACAAACAGCTGATCTTGATTCGTAGTAGTTCCACTGGATAACCACAGAATGCAGCACACACCACTGTCAGTTTATATATTACGATTAGTTGCGGGGCCTGCGGGAACAGCTAGTTTGGTATAGGATCTTTAGAATCCTATACTCTTATATAAATAATGTCTGTTTGTTGGTTTGAAAAACATATCTTGGAATCCAGCTGAAGGGTTTTGCTTATCTTAGGAACTAGAGTAAATCTAACATGCGGAAAATAGACAAATTAGCTAAGAAAATCTGCTCATCACTGGAAGAGCGGTGAAAAATTACTCCAGGCTTTTGCAAACACTGACTGGCCTTCTCAGAGCAAATCTCGGTCCCCAGTTATTTAATCAACTTCCGCCTACCTAGTCTAAAACGAATTTTGTTTTGACATGCACAACCCCTCTTGTTGTGCATGTCATTTGGTATTTACTTTATAGGGAGTATTTTAATTGTGTTTAGCTGAGATCCCGGATATATTACAAACGAGTTCGCACGCAGCACGCTGACGTGAGGGAAGTAAATTTCCACATACAAAACTCTTAAAACTCAAACCCAATGTAAAAACATACATTTATGCCAATTTTATTGAAATCTGAAAACACTGATTTTTTGGCTGTTCTGATGCTTTTGGTTTAATTTACCTGCAATGTTAGGAATACAATTTTGCGCATTATAAGGTTAGGAGAAAGTCCAGTCAGGCTTAAAAGTAGGCGCGAGGTTTCTGGGGATGAAAAAAATACACCAACAAATGAATAACATGCTTTTCTATATAAAAACCCCATAAAACAACCTACTGTGTTTAGCCGATATACATTTGCTTCAATAACTCGGTAAATATTTATGCTAGAATGACGAGAGAGGGCTTAAAACTTTCGCTTCACTAATTCCCATCTTAATACATGCATTAATTGTACTACGGGGCTTTTCTAACCCTTTTTGGGCCCAAACACTCGAAAATTGAAAGAATAATCCCCATAAAAGGGGTATAGAATTTTCCGATTGTTTTGATCAACGATCTTGTCCAACTGTGATTATAGAAGGAACGTCCCTACCAAATTTGAAGCAAATCGGGCAAAAAATGCGACTGCTAGAGTGCATACAAAAAAACACACACACACACACACACACACACACACACACACACACACATATATAATTATGAACGACGATAGGAACTTCTATGGTGGTCCCGGGCTTAAGTTTCACCGTGCGGGTCATGCTAATAGTTCACTTTCCATAGGGAATTCACTAAAAATGCACAAACATTAGCGCATTATATATCTGTCAAAATAAACAGTATTTAGTGAGCTAAGACATGATGGGAAAAGCAACATCACTGAAAACCACAAAAGCTTGTACCTTATCAAAAATCCCGTTATAAATTGTTATCGCGTAGGACCTTGACTTGTTATTGAAGGGTCTCTACTACTGGAGCGCCGGGCATTCATTGATGATGCAGTAGGCAAGTTGATGAATCACATCACTTCCTTCATAGCCTGTTTGGGAACTTTCGAAGTTAGCGATGTAAATAACGTGGTTACACATTTAGTAATTTGATAATCTAAGCTAATTTGATTAATCTAAAAGCTAAAATTGTATTAGACTTATATTCATTCAAAATTAGATAGATTTGGCTCGCCGATCGATATTTTAGATATAAATTTGAGGCACTATATTATTTGATATTTCATTATTTGCGTCAAGTCTCTTCCATGTTTTAGAATTTACACTGAATCAGAGGTTTTAAATTATAGAAAATTGAAGCGAGTGAGACCTTCCCGTAACCAAAGGTGACTAAGTGAAGCGACTTCGCTCTCTGAAGGCAGCAAATCAGTTAAACTATAAGGAATTGATAAACTTAATCAAGTTCATCAGGTCTGATAACAATCGATTCCTCAGTAGTTGCTGCTTATTTCATCATCCTATTATATTAACGTTTTTAGTCTTCACCACAAGGTTTTGTCCCTATAAATACAAAAAATTATGAATCATATTTAGGGAAGATAATTCTTTC
This sequence comes from Allygus modestus, assembly GCA_963675035.1. Classification (NCBI taxonomy): domain Eukaryota; kingdom Metazoa; phylum Arthropoda; class Insecta; order Hemiptera; family Cicadellidae; genus Allygus; species Allygus modestus. The sequence goes on along the minus strand of OY776112.1, from coordinate 336,732,289 downwards.
AAAGGTAGGTCAAAATAAAGTGACACTGCTTTTAAGAGGAATACCGTACACTAAAGGGTATCCAGCCTTTAGATAACTTTAAACTTTAGATAAACCTTTGGTGAAAAAGATGTCACTAAGGCAATGCGTAGTTTTAATAATTTGTAAACATTCTTAATTTAAAGCTTTGTTAGAAATTCTTTTTTTTAATTAAGTGTTGGTGATGGTGAGTTTGTGTTGTTTATCTAATCATCGCAGACATTTGCCATCACTGATTGAGAAAAGTAAGTTTCACGACGTTTCGGGATCTGTAATCTGATCCCGTCTTCAGGTGAGGAAAATACCTAGAACATAACTAACATTTGTGTTCCATTCTAGGTATTTTTCCCACCTGAAGACACCCACTTTTCTCAATCAGTTATGGCAATGTCCGTAATAATATACTAGAATTTTTAGAAAATCAGTTCAGATCAAGCGTTCATCGCGGGTTTTCTGTCAAAATACAAATAATAAAAACTACCAAATAAAAATAAAGGATTTTACAGGAGGTTTAATGATCAAACCAATTAAAACTACATATTTTACCAAGGTAAATTTGTGACCGGCATTTGACATTTTAGAAAAGCTGGTTAACTACCTATGACGTAATTTTAGTTGTTAAGTTCAACTGTACTTTCAACTTCTTCTAAAAAACTTGAATTTGTAAAAACTAATTTACAATGGTATTAAATACTGTACTTAAATAAAACATGTTTCCTTACTAAGAAGGCAAAGTTGAACTTAAATCACAGGTAATAAACAACTTGAAAAATTACAAACGCACTTAAAGGAAAATTGCGAAAAATCTGATCACATCGGAAAATGAAATCAAAACCGGAACATATCCAATCACCTGTTCAAGATCGAAGTTCCTGATGACCTTGACCTTAGGACACTTGGTCTTATCCTCCCTCCGCTTGTAGGGCTGGCCGAGGGGCACGCACAGGGCGAGGACTAGGACAGCGAGCAGCCAGTGGGGTCCCATGGTGTGGTGAAGGAACACTCACATAGCACTGAAGCACTCTCGATGACTGACGCGGCGCGGCGTTACGCACTGACTGGCTGATGACTGACAGTGGACGCGGCGCGGAGGATGGTGATAGAAGAGAGAGGGGGTGGGAGGGGGAGGGGGAGGGGGAGGGGATCTTTTTGAAAAGAATGAGAAGATTACAAATTTAGGAAAAAGTGTTCCAACCATTATGTGCCCGCTGGTTCCAACAAATTATTAAAAGTTTCTGAACCTTGAATTGTAATTTGTTAATTTTGAAGTAATTGTATTTAGTTTGTCATAATTCTGTTATATATAAAAGGCGTAACATTTTCAATCTAACAATAAGCCTGTAATAATTAACAAAAACAAATGTAGAATGTGTTTGTGTTTTATAATAACATGTATGCAATTTATTGTGTATAGCTCTTCTTATTGATTCTTAATTTTAAATTAATGCACACATCTATCAATAAAATGTAATTTTATTAATTGACGTACTAGTTGATGTTAATTAAAAAATATATGTAATCGTTTGGTTCACGTTTAACGTGTTTTTAATGATTGTTATTGCTGAAGTTAAATTTTGAATGTCAAACCCGTTATGTATTTGAACACAGGATATAAATAAATACGAGTTGAAGATGTATTTGATAATATCCTGTGGTTATATCAGCAAGTAAAATGATAATAACAAAGGTGTTTTTGTTAGAAGTGTAACAAAGAATGAATTAAGCTTTTGCGAATAAAACTTTAAACAAATTAAATATAACTTTTGCTAAGTGATTGTCTATATTATACAGATAAATAAATACACTTCACGAACATATCAATCAATATTCCGCAGTTAAAAATGTTATTTTGTTATACATTTTTGTATCAAGCATTATTAAAGGTCAGGCAATATCCCTTCATAAGAGGGTCGTAATAAAAATATGTAATATCTTATTTCATCATGGGTCAATTAACTAAATATTTTATAACTGAATAAGTGAACATAAGTTTTAGTATAGCTTAAATAACTTCGTTCAAATTTTAAAATTGCAATATTTTAAGGGGTTTTGCAAGGATTAAAGATGTAATAATTATCTAATTGGTCTAAGGAACTTTTAGAATGCCTATCGAAATAGATAAATGTCTAAAGATATACAGGGATTTAATTATAATACTATATAGAAGAAAAATAAATATATTTTCCCCAATTTCGCGAAAACCCCAACTTCTATTAGCTTAATCCCTTTGTCTTTCAAATACAAGATCAAAATGAGACTGTACCGTACAGACTTGAGGCTAGTTCGCCACAACACAACACTGACACATCTCAGCAGGCACTCTGCGTCCCTCTTTGTCTGCTAATTATGAGGCTGTCTTTGTTTATCTAATGACTTAATTCGACCTTTCCCCTTCCCCCACAATGACGTTGGTGGTTTTTATTTCCATGTTTTTACAACGCAAACCCCTAAACCATGAATGCACTTTTTAAACAAAGATAACACTGGCATCAATCTGTAAACTCATTGTAAATGTAATCTTTTTATAAATTGTGTTTTGATGACTCATTTTATCAGCATAGTTCATTGTAACAAGGGGCGACAAAAGGTAATTTACCGGTAAGGAGATTTGAAATTTTCCCCGGTGATGTAGATCTGGTTTACAGCTCAAATAACAATGGTGTGTTTCATTAAAGAATAATGACTTGCTGCTTCTCACGGGAAAACATTGTTAACTTGTTTTTATTTTTTGCTATATCTAATACTAGCTGTTCCCGCAGGCTTCGCCCCGCAAATAATAATTTATAAAGACTATGACAGTTGTGTGTGCTGCATTCTGTGGTTATCCCGTGGAACTACTACGAATCAAGATCAGCTGTTTGTATTTTCATCAGCTTAAACTTAAATGTCCATAAGAATAACACAGGATTGGAACTTTGATTCCCCGTGGGGCAGAGCCCTACGGGAATTTCTGAAAACCCTTTCTTAGAGCATCTAAGACCCAAGAGGAAGGTATGTTCCGAATTTCATTGCAATACTTTCTGTGGTTTTTGAGATTTCGTGATGAGCCAGTGAATGAGTTAGAGAGTTTGGATTTTATATATTAGGATAATTCACCTGTACTTTTCAAACAATTTGCATTTGATACCTATATTACCCTCCAACGTCACCTGGTAGTGAAAAGCGGTGATGGAAAATGGTAAATTTATTTGGTAGGTCCAAAATAGGAGAAGTATAAGGTTCAGATCCCGGTCTGACCTTAGCCTAAGATAACTAAGCTATCGTCGACCCCGCTCTGCTTCATGGGTCATTAGAGTTCTAATGGATTGATTAAAAAAGGTGGGCGTTCATGTTTGGCCGCTAATACACTGTTATATAATTTGTTAGTTACAAGTTATTTATTTCTTCTGAAGAAGTTTTAAATATCAGTGTTTATGAATATATTTTGTTTGTGTTGTGTCGTGTTTTGAATAACATTATATGTTATTAGGTTCATATTTGTTACTAGTTTATTAGTGAATTTCCTTTGCAAAGTGAACTATTAGCATGACCCGCACGGTGAAACTTAAGCCCGGGACCACCATAGAAGTTCCTAACGTGACCCCTTGAACACGTTTTGGGGGGGGGTCGTTCAAAATTTTTTATATATATATTTGTCCGATCAATAAGGATGTATTTATATGTTGTCCGATCAACTTCAAATTTGGTAGGGACGTTCCTTTCTGTAATCAGTTGGACAAGTTCGTTGGGCAAAACAATCGGAAGACTCTAACCCACTTTTTTGGGGATTTTCAAATTTCGAGTTTTTGAACCCAAAAAGGGTCAGAAAAGCTCCGGATGTAAAATTAATACATGTAAAAAGATGGGATTTAGTGAGGCAAAAGTTTTAAACCCTCTATCGTCATTCTAGCATAAATATTTACCGAGTTATTAAATAAAATGTGTTTCGACTAAACACAGTACATTGTCTTATGGGGGTTTTACACTAGAAAAACCTGCTACTCCTTTGTTAGAGTACTTTTATCATCCCCAGCAACTCACGTCTACTTTCAAGCCTGTCTGTATCTTCTCCTAACATTATAATGCGCAAAATTGTATTCCCAGCTTTGCAGGTAAATGAAACCAGGAGCATCAGAACAGCCAAAAAATCAATGTTTTCAGATTTCAATAAAAATTGGAATAAATGTAAGTAGGGGGCATGAACTCGGTTTTTACCTAACGATGTTGTTGTAAAGGCAGTATTTTTGTATAGCCTTAAATTTTGTTATGATAAAAACAATTCGCTACTTGACTGGAATATATGCTCGGCTATTGGTCTATTGTGATAAGATATATTTGTTTGAAATCTTAATTCTGAGCTCACCCCATTACGTGATAAAAAACCATACTCGTAGTATAGCAAACGGTCATCTCGGTAGCACATCTTGTCGTATGACAATCATTAACTGGCCAAGAAAAATCTCCGAAAGATCACCATGGGAACTCAGAATGTCTGTGAGAAAACCCCCGTAGAGTAATTATAGTTTCAATACCTAATTGTGTATATGGGCTTAATTGTGTAATATCAGTAATTAACAACACATTTAAGCTTATTGTCTAATATACCTGCCAGATTGAGTGACTTTTGTTTATTCATTTTTATTTAATGGAATAGAATAAAGACAAGGATTTTTTTGCGTTATGTAAGAATGATTGTTTTGCCAATTATCTATACATAAAGCTCAGCCTCATCCTGGGATGCCCATCCCCCCCCCAAAGGCAATAGCGCGATTCCCCCCCTCAAAATTATGCTTGATCCTTTACCACCCCCCCCCCCCAAGGATGGAGTCGTTGCCCATAAAATGAATGTGAAAAATTATGTTAAATAGGAATATTTATTAATGCACCCATATTTGTATCATGCTTAATGAATAAAATAAATCTCAAAAACAGAACTCGAATTACGACATTTGCTAATACATTCGCAATTATAATTGCATACACATCAATAGCATTTATTTTTTCTTATATTTTTACAAGACAACATTTTTATTGTTGCTAAATATATTCTAGAAATAGGCTAAGATGAATGGTAGGCTATATAATTATCTGTTTACAGTATGTGTAAATAAATATGTTGTAAATAAATATGTCAACTAAATAGGCCTTTAACTACTCTTGTCACAGGACTTATTGTTAATAGATTTGTTAATAATGACTACATAATCTTTTTGCAATTGACATGACAGATTTTATTCCTCATCCTCTTATTCCTCTTGGATGTTTATTGAAATTAATTTAATTAAGAAAAAAACACGTATTACATCAACCAAATAAAACTCTCCTCCAAATGAATAACATGGGGACTTGGAAGTCCCGTGGGACAGGGCCCTGAGGACTTTCCTAAACGACAATAGGCCTATGACACAATGACTGACACTCCTGGGTACATAAACTAGATTTGTGAAAAGCTTTAGTAGAATTGGTCCATTGTTTTTGGCGTCATGGAATGATAGACAGACAGCCAGACACCACCTCATTTTTACAATAGTAGTGATTCATTTAAACATAGTTCCCTGATTGCAATCATCGAGTGTACGACGCGACGTTCGTCAGAGGCAAACATAACTTTCTCAATTAACCTGTACATAACATTTTCAAAAGATCAACTACATTTTAATGTTATAAAATATAAATAATTTTAGAACAACATCCTAAATTATAAATTCAACGAATTCAAATTTAGAAACCATAATACCTAAACGCTTTAAAAACAAAAGCCTACATGAAGTGTTGTTTAAGTTCAAGACAAACCGTTGACATACAGGTTTGCCAACTCACAAATATTTAGCATTGTACAAAATCATGACAAAATCTGGAAAAATTTTACAATGAGCTATTGAGTTTTCGTTTACTGCTATAAGTTTAAATTACTTGAAATAAGAAGTGTAAATTATTTTCCCTTATTTTTTCAGATTTTTAGGGGGAAATATATATCCCCCCTTCCGATTATGCCCCTGTTTCCAGGAACTATTTTATTTAAACATACCCTTCGATTGATTGCAATTGCAATGCTTTAGTTAAATTTAATACTGAAAAGTTACTTCTGACTAGTTAACTAACTTCTTACCTATTTTGAATGTGTATGTAAAATGTCCCATATTGAAACATAAAATGTGAGTGGCTACTACACAAAATATTTATGCAGGGAATTACACATATAAGATATAGGAAAATGAAAAATTGATGTTGGGGCTGGGAAGTATGATCAACTAAAGTTGTCATGCGTGAATCTATTCAGACAGCCGCCTACAGAACGAATATTACTACGCGATGCACGACGATGTTGAACAGAGAGACCTAACCAAGATCAGACGTTGGTATTCACATAAAATAAACTCTAAATGCCGTTTCATTAACCAAATAAAATTAGTTTGTCACATTTTATACAAAACCCATACTTGAAGCATTGTATTGTTTAGTGAGAGAATGAGAGGATTTTTTTTCCAAACGTAACCGTCGACGGAAACCACAAAAAAATAGACTTCTTTTCAGAAATGTATAGTGACTGATATTTATAACCGTCCCTATTCCTTTTAATGAAAGCTGCTTGATATTCTGGGTGCGCCTCAATAAAAAAATGCATTTGTTTAGGCTTGTTATATATTTTTAGCGAATTTCCCCTATAGGGAAGAAGCTATTACCGTAGGTCTCATGGTAAGACTTTAGCCCGAGACCATGATAACTTTTTGTTTTGAGGTCCCCAGATGCCAAAAACACTATTCGTTCAAATTAATATATATATATATGTGTATATATATATATCTATATATATATATATATATATGTGTGTGTGTGCGTGTGTGTGTGTGTGTGTGTGTGTGTGTGTGTGTGTGTGTGTGTCCGTGAATGCGATAACTTGAGTAACATCGGACCATGGGAAGGGGGGTTTATGGGGGTTTTAAATTTTCCAAAAATCAGTTTTTTGCATTTTTCACCCTAAAAATTTTAAAAAACTTAATTTTGGTTTTGACCATGTTATAGAGCTTAAAATAACAAATAATATAGTATTTTGAATTATTAACCTAGGTTAAGTAGTTGTGGAGAAAATCCAAAAAACCTACTCATAAATCTCCCATGTTAATCTTAAGGGAAAAAGGTTATTTGCTTTTCCTCAATTTATTTTAATGTAAACTTCACATTTGCTTTTACCAATCTGTTCAGTTCAACAAAATAATCATTTTGGTGTTTAAATTGTGATTCTACGCCCAATCGTTGCAGAGATATTCAAAGTGCTAAATACAGTACGTTGTCCAATGTTATCCTTATGGAGAATAAATAAAATTTGATATCTCGATTATTTATGAATGTATGTTGATGAAACTTGGTATGTGGCTTCACGTAGTTCTGGTATATTGATATTTGCACAAAAAAATTATTTTTTGTTGATTATTCCCGTAGCAGCAAACCTGCGTACTCAGCCCCCATGTTATTCTTATGGAGAATAAGTAAAATGTAATGACTCCCTTAATTATGAACATAAATTAATAAAACTTGCTATGTAGCTTCACTTGGTTAAGTTATATCGATAATTGCATAAAAACCCATTTTTTTGGTTCCTTGTTGCAGCAAACCTGCTTACTCAGCCCCCATGATATTCTTATGGAGAATACCTAAAATGTTATATAGCGCTTATTCATGATTGAATATTGAGAAACTTGGTGTGTGACGTCGCCTAGATAAATTCTATTTATATTTGCATAATAACCAATCGTTTGTGTTCCTTGTTCCAGCAAACCTACGTACTCATTACCAGTGTTATTCTTATAGAGAATAATTAAAATCGCTTATATTTGAATATATTTGTATGAAACTTGGTATGTGGCTTTATGTGGTATTAAGACATATATTATGCATTGGAAATTCGCTGAGTACGCAGGTTTGCTGCGATGGGGGTATTATTTTATACGGTATCATTTACCTTATTTTTTCACGTATCTTTTATAGTTTACTGTTATAGCTATCCCATGCAAATTTGTAGGTATGTGTGCACCATATTCATTTATTTATTAAAATTTGAATATGCCATTATTTTTTGCATGAGTGCATTAATTTAACCTTGATTCCACTTTAACCTTTCATTAGCCTATACCACTCTCTGAGGTAAACATATGTTATTTGCTTATCTTTTAATCTCTTTTGTACGGTACATTATTATCGTATTGCTATATTGTTATGATTTTGTCTTACAAATTCGGCATTGTGAATTTAAGCAAATTTTGTTGTGTATGATTGTTTATCAATTGTAATGCTATGGACTTACCTTTAATTATATTTGGCTGTGCATTATAACATAACAATTATATTAATGCTACTATTTGTTGTTGCTATGTGCTACCATGTCTAAAATTAACATAGCATTAACAATTAGCTGTTTTGTGGCATTTCAATCAATAATTTTGAAGTTTTTTACGAATTTCAACCTGAGCCAACCAGTATTTTTAATGTTTGATAGCTATAACTTTAAAATGACTAAATTAAAGGAGTAAACATTTTAATTTACCAAACACCCTCAAAGTAATTTATTTTTGGATTTATCCTTAAGTTCAGTCATGAAGTCAAAGGACTCGACTTACGAAACTGCGTGAAGTTTGATACTTATAAAAAACCTAAGCGTTAATAAATCAGTCGAACACTCCCATTAACACTTCCCGACATCTAAGTGTTTACTTAAAAGATGGGAGCCATCTGCGATGAAATACAAGCCGCAACCACTACCAGCACTGACAGATGTCAATCTGCTCCCCATTGTCACTCGGTTCATAATGTCTTTGTGTTATCAAAGAAGTGGATTTTTTTAACGCGATGTTACGTTGTTAAGTGCGTTTCTTACTGAAAATTAAAAACCCAAAAATATAATATGATAATGCATAAACAAAGATGATGAATATGAATGTTATGAATACAAATGTAATTTGTTCAACGCGATGTTACTTTGTTCAGTGCATTATTTGTTACTGCAAATTAAAAACCTACGAATATTAATAAATATCATAATAAATATGAACATGACGAATGCGAATGTGATTAAATAAGCTATGATAATGAATAAATATGATAACAGTGAATACAAGTTTATACTGTAGACAAAATGTAAAAAATCAATTATCAAATAATTTTATGTATAATTTTATCATGTAAATTGTTACTTACTCAGACAAGGAAACTTAGTCCAATTTTAGCGAATTTCCCCCTATAGGGAAGAAGCAATTACCGTAGTCGGCATGATAAGATCTAGGCCCGGGACCATGATAATTTTTCGTTTTGAGGTCCCCAGACCCCAAAAAAAACCATTCGTTTGAAACTGTATACATACGTGTTTATGTGTGTGTGTGTGTGTGTGTGTGTGTGTCCGTGGGTGCGATAACTCTCGTAAAAATGGGCCGATTTTGATGAAATTTAGTACAAACGTATAAAGCAGCATTTATGACTTTAAGTTCGAAAACCAGACAGATCGCTCCATCTGAAGTGGTATTTTGGGGGGTTTTGTACCACATTTTCTTTTTTAGTTTTTACATGTAATATTAAAAAAAGTCTGATTGTAGTTTTCACCATTATATTCAACTTAAAACACAAAATTTGGTTTTTTAGCGAATTTCCCCTATAGGGAAGAAGCTATTACCGTAGTCGGCATGGTAAGACCTAGGCCCGGGACCATGATAACTTTTCGTTTTGAGGTCCCCAGACCCCAAAAACACCATTCGTTCGATACTGTATATATATATATATATATATATATGTGTGTGTGTGTGTGTGTGTCCGTGAGCACGATAACTCTCGTAAAAATTATCCGATTTTGACGAAATTTGGTATAAACATGTAAAGCAGCATTTATGACTTTAAGTTCGAAAACCAGACAGATCGACCTATCCGAAGGGGTATTTTGGGGGGGTTTTGTACCCCAAAAATGTTTTTTTTTAATTTTTTACACATAATTTTTGAAAAAGTCAAATTTTAGTTTTGACCATTCGATTCGGCTTAAAAAAACACACAATTTGGTATTTCGATCATTCCTCTACGTCAATTGGTTACCGATATATTGAAAGTGCTAAACACAGTACGTTGTCTAATGTTATTCTTATGGAGGAAAAGAAAAATTTTTTATCTCGCTTATTTATGAACGTATACTGACGAAACTTGGTATACAGCTTCATCCCGTTGAGGTCTATTGATATTTGCTCCAAAAAATTGTTTTTGCATAATCATCCTGTAGCAGCAAACCTGCGTACTCAGGCCCCATGTTATTCTTATGGATAATAATTAAATGCTCCGTCTCCCTTAATTATGACCACAAATTAATAAAAACTGGTATACGACCTCTCCTAGTTGAGTTATATTGATATTAGCATAAAAACCAATTTTTTGTGTTCCTTGTTGCAGCAAACCTGCGCACTCAGCCCCAATGTTATTCTTATGGAGAATAATTAAAATTGTATATATCACTTATTTGTGAATATATTTTTATGAAACTTGGTAAGTGGCTTTATGTAGTATTAAGACATTTATATCTCCATTGGAAATTCGCTGAGTATGCAGGTTTGCTGCGACGGGGGTATTAATCATTTCTCTACATCAATTGATTACAGAGACATTGAAAGTGAAACACAGAGCGTTGCCCAATGTTATTCTTATGGAGAATAAGACAAATTTTATATCTCGCTTAATTATGATCGGATACTAATGAAACTTGGTATACGGGTTGATCTGGTTGTGTTCTATTGGTATTTGCACAAAATAGAAATTTTTACCGATTATTCCCGTAGCAGCAAACCTACGTACTCAGCCCCTATGTTATTCTTATGGAGGATAAATAAAATGAAATGTCTCCCTTAATTATGAACATAATTTAATAAAACTTGGTATGTGGCTTCACCTTGTTGAGTTATATTTATGTTTGCATAAAAATCCATTTTTTGTGTTCCTTGTTGCAGCAAACCTGCGTACTCATCCCCCATGTTATTCTTATGGAGAAAAATCAAAATAGTATATATCGCTTATTTATGAATGTATATTGATGAAACTTGGTATGTGGTTTCACCTAGGTGATTTATATTCATATTTGCATGAAAACCAATAATTTGTGTTCCTTGTTACAGCAAACCTACGTACTCAATGTTATTCTTATGGAGAATAATTAAAATGGTATATATCGCTTATTTGTAAATATATGTTTATGAAACTTGCTATGCGGCTTTATGTGGTATTATGACATATATTATGCGTTGGAAATTCGCTGAGTACGAAACTTTGCTGCGACTGGGGTATTTTTTGTTTCTATCGTTTAGCAGATTTAGAATAATCAGGACTAAATTAACCTAACCCTTGCTTGTCATCATAGACGATATTACATGCCGACTAAATTTATTGTAAGGCACAAGGTTTTAATTGTATTAAAGTAGTTTTTTTTTATCTCTCACTACTGAGACATGCATATACATGTATACAAAAAATGTATATAATCATGCATTTATGAATCTTTGTTTTCATGTCGTTTGCTTGTTTTAAATATGATTGCAGTTCAAGACAAATTTTGTTTTTTGTTTAATGTACGACTAAAAACAAAAACTGACTTGGCTCTTCATAAGTCGCCACCCCGATCTCCAGGCCTTACTTTGTACATTTTTTTTCTCTGGGGCTTAGTAAAGGACAACGCCTACATTCCATCAATGCCTCAAACCCTACAATAGCTCCGTGAACGCATTTGCGTTGCAGTGGCAACAACGAACAATAACCAGCCCATGCTGGCTAAAATATGGGCTCTGAGCTGCAACATTATTTAGTTACCTGATTTTTTAGTCAATGGGGTGGTACATTAAATAACAAAACAAAACCTTAGTTGTCATTGGTAACAAAGAAAACATAAAATTTTGTTCTTTTTAATGGTGTAGTTTTTAGTAACACTTCTACACTAGTATGTTCAATAAAATGTTTTCAAACCTGGTGAATCACTTGTAGGCGCACTGTACTTGATACATAGTTTAAAAGTTTTAAACTTAATTAAAGTTTTATATGTACTAAAGAGAGAAAAGGACAATTAATCTCTAACTTTTATTTTTAGAAAATCCTTATTTTAATATTTGCTCAGAAACACTCAAATTCCGTAAGATTTGAGTAGTGTTTGAACGCAAGTGGGGCAGAGCTCTGCGGTCAAAGAGTAATATTTTATAATTTGATTTTCACAATTATTTTTCTATTAGCGAATTTCCCCTATAGGGAAGAAGCTATTACCGTAGGTCTCATGGTAAGACTTGAGCCCGAGACCATGATAACTTTTTGTTTTGAGGTCCCCAGATGTCCAAAACACTATTCGTTCAAATTTATATATATGTATATATATATCTATATATATAATGTGTAAACTGACATTTATGACTTTAAGTTCGAAAACCAGAAAAATCGGACTATGGGAAGGGGGGTTTATGGGGGTTTTAAATTTTCCAAAAATCAGTTGTTTGCATTTTTTACCCTAAAATTTTTAAAACACTTAATTTAGGTTTAGACCATGTTATAGAGCTTAAAAAAACAAATAATATGGTATTTTGAATTATTAACCTAGGTTAAGTGGTTGCGGAAAAAATCCAAAAAACATGCTCATAAAATCTCCCATGTTAATCTTATGGGAAAAAGGTTTTTGGCTTTTCCTCAGTTAATTTTACTTTAAACTTCACATTTTCTTTTACCAATCACTTCAGCTCCACAAAACAATCATTTTGGTGTTTAAATTGTGATTCTACGTCAAACCGTTGCAGAGATATTCAAAGTGCTAAACACAGTACGTTGTCCAATGTTATCCTTATGGAGAATAAATAAAATTTGATATCTTGATTATTTATGAATGTATATTGATGAAATTTGGTATGTGGCTTCATGTTGTACTGGTATATTGATAATTTCACAAAAAATAAATGTTTTGTTGATTGTCCCCGTAGCAGCTAACCTGCATACTCAGCCCTAATGTTATTCTTATGGAGAATAAGTAAAGTTTTATATCTCCCTAAATTATGAACATAAATTAATAAAACATGGTAAGTAGCTTCACCTGGTTCAGTTACATTGATAATTGCATAAAAACTCATTTCTTATCTTCCTCGTTGCAGCAAACCTGCGCACTCAGTCCTAATGTTATTCTTATGGGGAATAAATAAAATGTAATAAATCACTTATTATGAATGGATTTTTGTCAAACTTGGTTAGTGGCTTTATGTACTAGTGAGAAACATATCAATGCATTGGAAATTCGCTGAGTACGCAGGTTTGCTGCGACGGGGGGTATTTATTTTGGCCGCTGCAATTATCACAAAACAACCTCAATTCAGTGTATTTCTCGTCAGGTAGAGTATTTAAATACTTATACAAGAAGGAACAAACCTCATTGGGCCCCTTTCTTGCTACTCCTTCGTGGTATAAATAAATGTTAGTAGTATTGGCTTTAATGTTGTGCAATCCAAACACGTTTACTGAAAGCTGTCGTAGGTAATGTAGCTCTTGAACAGGCATTTTTGGAAGCGACACAGTCTTCATGTAGTCGAATGCCAAAGAAAAAACATGAGTTTCATCTTTAGATTCATCAGATGACTCATGTTTTAGGGCTTTATAAAACTTCTTGCTCTTTCTGACATGGACAGCAAGCTCAGCTTCAGCGGCTCCTTTAGCAACCATGTTGAGGTGAGGGGATTTTATTTTATTTTTTAAAGCCTCACAAGTGCAACAGACATCCACCTGAGGGCGTCCAAATCTGTAATTAAAGTTGTCTCGGTAAAATTTCCAGTAAAAGGATTTGCTCACTTTGATGGTGGGGTTTGCATCACAAAACAATTTCCACATACCTGGTGATAAATAGTATGAAGTTTTGCCACTGTAATGGGAAGACTTTAGGAGAAATTACTTTATGTGTTCACTTACTGCATATTGAACATCTATTGGCTTGTAATAGGTGATACTTTTCCCTCTCATATCGTCTGGAGTCTGCCCCATGAGGCTGTGCAGTCAAAAAGTTTAATTTTTTTTCTCACTGTTTTTTGTTTATTACGATTATAAAAATCGTAAACACACATTTTTTTGGAAAAATATTTCCGTTATGTTGGTTTTTTCACCCTTTGAAGTGCCGTTTTAGAGGTATTTTGAATTATACACCAGTTGAAAACGGCCAATCACAAATGTTTCAAAATTGGTTTACGTATTTTCAAAAAATATATTTAAGGGTCACCTAAATGGATTTTATTAAAATTTGTATTATTTCAGGAAATAAAGTTTGTATCTCGGTTGTTTTTTATTCAAGTGGTTTTAAAACTTCAGCTAACCCAAGCCAAGGGTGTACAAAGACAGTTATATACAACAATATGTAAAAATTAAGTTTCATAAAAAAGTTGTGTACAATAAACTTTTCAATTTTAGCCCGCGCCAGACACCTACCTACCCCTGAGCCGCCCATATCACCCCGACTCGCACGTGCAGGCACCCGCGCACCATTTTTCTCCCTCACTCGCACATCCCTTTACTCTCTCATACATCTCTCTCTCTCTCTCAATCTCTCTCTCTCTCACTACCCGCCCGCCGCGCCGACAGCCGGCACCGTCACCCCGTGACAGAGGAGGTGTCTTCCTTGCAAATAAAACAAAGGTCTAAAAGCCAGGTTGTGTTAAGTTGTATGCAGGCCTGAAGTCAGATTTCTTTATGCCCATCAAAGATGTTTAATATATTTTTACAATTGTTAATTAGGCCCTAAAAATATATTCTTAAGACAAAACCGCCACATTTTATTTCTGTTAGTGAAAAGGGTTTTTCTTAGCTAATAATCAAGTTGTTTATACACTGTTTTCTTTGCTTTTTCTATGTAAATCAAACATAATTTATGAGTCTTAAATTTCCCATTAAATAGTAGCCAACCATATTTTAAAATACAAATCAGTTGCACGTTTGATTATAAAGAGCAATGGATTATAATTTGTTCAGCTTTGTGATTTGATTTTACTATAAAACAGAACTCAGATGAACAATAGAAGCTGTTGGGCAAAACTAGCCTTATATCAGGGCCGTAAGGGCGCACGGGGCGAGCGCCCAGGGCCCTGGGCCCGAGGGAGGCCCCCAGGCCACGAAAGTGGGACCCTTCAGACCACTAAGGAGGCAGTTTTTATAATTTGTTCTGAAAAAGTTTATTATTTCTCAACTGACAACAATACAAATAATTTTAAGATGTAAAAGGTGTACGTTCAAACTAAGTATCAAACCTAAAGTCATTCAATAATTTGTATTATTTTTAATACCATGTGCGGACTTGATAAACTTGCCCAAATCCAGTAACTAAAATTGGCCAGGTAAGATTTGAAACATAACTACTGATGACATTGTAGAGCACTTATTTTGCTGAGCATAGATTGTATGTATTGTATTGTTTAATATAAATTATAACAGCCATGCTCTGCCGTACTTGGAACTTGCATATTCCGTTCAAGCCGATTTAAGTTTGTTGTTATTGTTGCACACAGCTCATTATGATATATTATAAATTATTAGGAACAAACAGCCAAATATAAAGTAATTAAATAATAGTATCAAAACAATAATTGGTTACGAAAGTCAGTTGACGTAGGACACTGAGTAGTCATAAGTGTTTCAGGTTATCCTAAATATGATATACAATTAATAATAAAGATGATAATAATAATGGTACGGTAGCTTTTAGCCTGTTTTTTGTTGTTGTTATTTTGTTCGTATCTTCTTTATATATAATTCTGTAAGCGAAATTTTAAAGTCAAAATTGTGGGAGTTTGGCTAATTGCAGGATAATGGGAGAGGTCTTGTTCCCAGGGACTCGGGAAAAATAACAGTATTTCTAAATATTTACCAGCAAAGAATAACAACGTAAAACATCCCCCATAAGAAAAGCATGGGGATTTAAAAACGTCAACGTCAAAATTATAAATTATGAGTTAATATATATTACTCAATACGATCAGCACTGCCCCGGTATCAGTGAGTGTTACGGGATGTATGCTTATCATTGTTGCCAACACTGAATCCTCCCATTACCCTCCACATCAAGTTTAACGTAAGAAGAAACAAGGCCCAATGATAAAGATAATATTTCATGGTATCAACATCACGCAAACTTATCTCGAAAATAATGTACAAACGTCTACAATATAACTGACTTTTTACTACATTTCGAAACATTTAAATCTCTTTAAGAATATTTTTATGTGCGATAATATCAACTGCATCCGGAAAAATAACATGTTTTAAAGTTTAAACTTGTAAAAAGTTACCTTTGAATTAGCATTAAACCAGAGTTTAGAAAATTATATTTTGCGTTGGCGTTGCCTATGTTACTTGAACATATAATTTATGATTTTTCAGCCTAGAAATGCCGAGAAAGAAGGAGTTTTTACCGTATATACTGCGTGAAATACTATTTAATAAAGTCTATCCAGCAGTATGTTGATCTACGACTTTTAAAGAGTTCCAAATCAATGTGTATTAAATTCAAACATATAACATTTATTGTAACAAAACATAACAAAACATTTCATATGTGCTATATTTTAATTGTTTTCATGTTAGTACAATGATTTTTGTGGTAAAGCAATTACACGAGATATTTCTTTTTAAATTTATAAGTTGTTGGTTTAACTAGTCATAATGGTTTTTATTGTATATTAACTTAATATATTAGTAGCTTGTTGTTGAATATAGGCTTGAGAGCTAAAACCAGACTAAATCCTGTAAAGAAAATTAAATACAACATTTTAATTTTGCAAATTTGTAAAGTTTTCACAACAAATTAAAATTTGTTAATTATTTGTATATTTGGTGTATTTATTACAGTCTAGACAATTAAAATTAATAAGCTTATATTACGAAATAGATAAATAACTATTGTATGTATACCTACATACATGCTTGTATTTATGTTAGGGGCCCCATTTTCGTATTCGCCCGGGGCCCCAGAGGTCCTAAATACGGCCCAGTCTTACATATTAAATCGCTAAGGAATTTCGTTTTTGGCCCGCTACGTCGTTATTTCTCAACCGATTTGGACAATCGATGTGTCATTTTAAAGTTTTTACACTGCACATTAACAGACAAAATTACTCTTACCCTCACAGCCTGTTTTTGGGTAAAGACAGCCAGTCCTACTCTTAAACATGGTGTATTGTGGTTTCTACGGACTGTCTCGGACCGTGACTATTGGTTTTATGTTAACTGTCCGCATGAGTTGCTGTAAAGGAATTCAAGCAATACAAAATTCCGGACCTGACTGACATGGTTTACCAGGATATCTCTTGGTGGTAATGTATATTTTTGGAAACCATTTGCCTCCCTCCCTATCTGGGTACTACCAAACTGCCACCCGTTTTTTGGGCACATCTGAAGTTTACAAACTTCACTATAGTATAAAAATATTTAACCATTGCTCTACTAGGCCAATCATATATATAGTACATTAAAATCGCAAACAAACGGTTAGCTCTGATATTTTAATATGTTGTTAGGATCACTAGCAGTAGTTTAATGATGCCTTAGACTTTGTTTAAAAGTTAATGTGTTTACTTGTTATCAGATATTTTATCCGTGATTCAATCGTATTTTATACTGGATCTTGTTAAAACCCGTTATCATATGAAATGTATCAATTCGATTTTTGTAAACAAATATTTGATTAAAAACAATTTGTTATTTTCCCCGAAGCAGCAAACCTGCATACTTAGCCCTAGTGTTATTCTTATGAAGAATAGTTAATGTTTGATATGGCCTACCTCCCTTAGTTATGAACCTAAATTAAATTAATAAAGGTATGAAGCTTCACCTTCTTGAGTTATTTTGATAACTGTATAAAAAAAGTTTCTTATCTTCCTTGTTTCAGCAAAAACCTGCGTACTCAGCCCTAAAATAAAATGTTATACTGTATTTTTGAAACTCATAATAGCGATGGATTTGAATTTTATAATTGATTTATTTGGACTTTACCTATCGCTTCTAGGGTTTAAAAACTTGTTTCTAGTGTTTTAAACACTAGAAGTGATAGGTAAAGTCCAAATAAATCGATAATAAAAATGGTATATATCACTTATTTACGTATGTATTGTTATGTAACTTGGTAAGTGGCTTTATGTGGTAGCGAGGCACATATTCATGCATTGGAAATTCGCTGAGCACGATGGTTTGTTGCGACGGGGTTATTTGTATGTTAGTAGAGCGTTTCCAACTTGAATTAATTTTATCTACGATATCATAGATTTGAGAGACTTGACTTAATTCATTAAATATGACATTTTTAAATGGCATATTAACCGCTGAAAATTGTATAACAAATAAATATGTTTATAACACATGCGGAGAGGCTGTTTGATTTGAGTTCCCGCTGTGCTGCTTGCTATTTGCCATTTCAGAATCTTGTTGCCCGACGAAGGTTCAGGGCAGGGCGAGTAGCAAGCCCAGCTGAGTGAAAGTGGTTTGACCACTTGGGGAAGTTAGGGGTTGGGGGTAGTTGAGGGGAGGGTTCTGCGTGTGTGTGAGTGAGCATCCGGGACTCTGCATGTGTGTGAGTGAGCAGCGACTGGCCTGACCTCTAGGCGGAATAGCTTGTCAATAGAGTCGACTGCACCACCTTAAGCTGTCGGAGTCGTCTGACTCTCTTTTCGCTTATTGAATATTGTACAGATAAAAAAGCGTTGAAACATACCTGTTTTCGCTTAGTTCCTAGTATTACGTGATATTTGAAAGATGCATTTTTGGTACCTTTGTTGTCTACATTGTCTCTGTGTCTCCGTTGTTGTACGTCAACAATATCAATATTTCCTTGTAGGTATAAAATGTGTTTCGACTAAACACAGAACGTTGTCTTATGGGGGTTTTGTACACTAGAAAAGCCAGTTAGCGAATTTCCCCTATAGGGAAAGAAGCTATTACCGTAGGTCTCATGGTAAGACTTAAGCCCGAGACCATGATAACTTTTTGTTTTGAGGTCCCCAGATTCCAAAAACACTCTTCGTTAAATTTATATATATATATGTGTGTGTGTGTTTGTCCGTGAATGCGATAACTTGAGTAAAAAACATCCGATTTCGATGAAACTTGGCTCAAATGTGTAAAGTGACATTCATGACTTTAAGTTCGAAAACCAGAACAATCGGACTATGGGAAAGGGGGTTTATGGAGTTTCCAAATTTTCCAAAAATCAGTTTTTTGCACTTTTTACCCTGAAATTTTTAAAACGCACAGCTTTTGTTTTAACCATTTTATAGAGCTGAACAAATCAAATAATATAGTATTTTGAATCATGAACCTAGGTTAAGTGGTTTCGGAGAAAATAAAAAAAAGTGTTCATAAAATCTCCCATGTTAATCTTATGGGAAAATGTTTTTAGCTTTTCCTTAATTAATTTTACTGTAAACTTCACATTTGCTTTTACCAATCAGTTTAGCTCTACAAAACAATCATTTTGGTGTTTAAATTGTGATTCTACGTCCAACCGTTGCCGAGATATTCAAATTGCTAAACACAGTACGTTGTCCAATGTTATCCTTATGGAGAATATTTAAAATTTGATATCTCGATTATTTATGAACGTATATTGATGAAACTTGGTATGTGGCTTCACCCAGTACTGGTATATTGATATATGCACAAAAAATTGTTTTTTTTTTGTTATCTTCGTAGCAGCAAACCTGCATACTCATCCCTAATGTTAATTTTATGGAGAATACGTAAAGCTTTATATATCCCTTAATTATGAACATAAATCATTAAAACTTGGTATGTAGCTTCACCTGGTTGAGTTATATTGATAATTAAAAAAAAAAACATATTTTTATCTTCCTCGTTGCAGCAAACCTGCGTTCTCAGCCCTAATGTTATTCTTATGGAGAATAAATAAATTGCTATGTCAGTTATTTATTTAAGTATTTTTATGAAACTTGATAAGTGGCTTTATGTGGTAGTAAGAAATATATTCATGCATAGGAAATTCGCTGAGTACGCAGGTTTACTGCGACGGGGGTATTTTACTTATATTATTTTAGGGAAATATCAAATTCTAACTACAGCTAGACGGTACGTAATTAAGGGTATCCGCTTTTGTCAGTACAGAATACATATGTACTGAGGAAAGCTCAGTTTAACTGTCTAAAATATTTCTTTCGTGGCACGAGACATAGTTGTAGTTTGTTATAAAAGAGTATTCTAAATTATTTATCAAACAGGAAGAAAGAACTTTTATCAAAATCCGCTTCCTCAGATAAAACACACTTCGTTGGTGTCTGACTAACTTCTTTAAGCATCTTATTTGAACAGGAATTAAATAAGTTTGACCTATCATCTCTCGGAACAATCAATAGCCCTGCAAAATGGTTTTAAATATTAACAAATTAAATTAAATTAAAATATTGAACATTTTATGACAATGAGCATGAACGACATTTGAAAAATATGATTTATCGAATATAAAACAAGAAATGGTTTATAAATTAAAATAATGTATTGCAAAGGTTTAATAAAAGATAGTTTTAAAATAGGTAAGTTTTAATACATTGCATTTCTAATAGTTAGTCTAGAGTACAGTCGGTAACGTAGAACACATGCCCCAGCTAGTTCCAGATATCCCCGCATTGCCGCGCTAGTATCGAGGCAATAATAGATACAGTAGTATTAATGAACAATAATAAGTTTTAATATATTACTTGTTTTAAAACTTTAATTATTGTATTCTTTTATAAAGGTAAAATCACGGAAATAACAATGAAACTACTTATACAATATCATATAAAAATTATTTATAAAGATGTTATAAAGATAAACAAATTAAACATTCTCAAAAGAGTTTTATTTAGACTATTTATATTTAATTTTTAAACATCACTATGTAGTATAGTAGTATAGTAGTATGTAGTAAATGTAGTATAATACATTTTATTTTAAAAGATGAATGCCATATTTGGTTTCGTCTTGATTTGGAAAGACTACTTGTCGTAAGAAATAGGTTATAGGGGGGAGATAAACTGTATTACCATAGAATAAATAATACATTATACAATATACATTATACAATAATACAATAATGTATTATTTATTCTATGGTATTACACTGCAATATAGTGTATAGTTCATACTTCTCTACTCTGAGGCGTGGTGTGTGACTGTTAAAAGCGTACCTAACGTACTTCCAGCAAATAACTCACAAAGTTAAACACCCAGAAGTAAAACAATTGTATGGTGACTTTGTTTAAATACTTACTTAAATACAAATCGAAACGAACGATCTAAATCTTACGATTGATTTTATCGGTTTTCATGTGATCAAAATTATACTCTCCTCACTACATAAAATTATCACGCACATTTTAACAGACTTAGCGCTAAAACGATAGTTTAAATCCGTGATGACATGATGATATCTGTCATGAATTCGCATTCTCACGGGATTTTAAACTGTATAAATTATTATGCATGAGGTTCCACATATATATAAACATGAACCCCAATGTATATTACGTTTTACATTTAATCATTATTTAGAAATATTGCAGACAATTTAAAAAACGATTTTGGCCTAACTATTAATTAATAGTTTTGTTTTACCTTGATATATTCGTAATGGTTATCTAAAAATAGTCTAAACTCTACCATGCTGTGCAGTGAGACCTTAAGAACGTATTACAATACCAATACATATTTTTGTGTACTATAATAGTATTTTTCATCACTAGGAGCAAAAGTGGCTCTTTTTGTTGCGCAATCGTGTTTTAGAAGCGAGACGCAGCCGAGCTTTTAAAAACGATTTTTTAAGCACCAAAAAGACACTTTAGTTCCGAGTGATGAACAACATTTTTTAACATAATGCGGAATTAGACTTTTAATCGTTGAAAATTGTAACTATAAAGTTGTATTTTTGAGGTTATGTTTACAAAGTAAGTAATATACAGTGTTTACATTTCTATTATTTACAAACAATACTTTTTATATCGTGTGGTAAGGAACGCATGAAACAATGATAATATTTAGCAATCAGCTGACTTTTTACGTCCTAGGCCTTAAAAAAGATCACAGCTGATTTTTTAGGTCCTAGGACTAAAAAGTAACGTTTTGAGTACTATTTAGAGAACAAAAAACAGATGGATTTCGTGCAGAATTATAAAAACATTTATTACATTCGTGATGTATTATCTTAAATATTAATTGACTAAGGAATTTCGTTTTTCGGCCTTCTAGGTCTTTATTTTTCAACCAATTTGCATAATCGATGTGTTATTTTAAAGGTTTTACACTGCAGATTAACAGAAAATTACAAAACTCAAAACTAACGCTTTGGTTTTTAAAATATTGACACTTAAAAAATTGCTCCATGTTATTTAAATGGGAGAATAGTTTTAAAGGAACTCGGCCTTAGTTTGAGAATACCCGGCAATGTGTGGTCATGGAATTTGTACAAATTTGAAGCTTAAGCATTCCGATGTTCCCCAAAATTGTCAGATTCATTTTCTCCCTTTAAGTTCGTTAAATGATAAGAAGGATAAAATCATAAAATTTCTCCATGTTAATCATATAGGAGAATTTTTAGCTAAGATTTTGAGGAACTCGGCCTTAGTTTGAGAAAACCAGGCAACGTGAAGTCATGGAATTCGTTCTAATTTGAAGCTTAGACATTCCGATACTCCCCAAAATTGTCAAATTTATCATTTTCTCCTTTTAAGTTCGTTAAATGAAGTAAAGTATAAAGTGCTCAATTTTCCCCATATTATTCATATGGGAGAATTTTGACCAGGAACTCGGCCATAGTTTGAGAAAACCAAGTAACGCGTGGCCATGGGATCTATTCCAAATTGAAGCTGAAACATTCCGAAACTCCTCAAAATTGTCAGATGTATCATTTTCGTCTTTTAAGTTTGTCATATGATACTAGACGTACATGCCTACAAACCATTTTGGTGGGATTTTTATTATGTTTTGTTTGCAACAAACAGCTGATTATAATCCCAAGTCAGTAAGTTTCATTAAACAGCTCATCAGGTCATCAAGCTTTTAATTTATGTTCGTGTATTATCTATCTATACTAATAAAGTAGTTGTGAGTGTGTGTGTGTCCCAAGGGATTTCGAAAACGGTGTTGTGGGGGCCAACACAATTTATCTATGTATTTTTCCCCTTCCTAAAACTCAGGGTTGCGCCCCAGTGGCACCAAAAGCTGCCATGTTATTCTTATGGAGAAAAGGTTTTCCTAAATGGCTAAAAAAACGTCTCTTCAAATCTGCTCCCAGACGATACCACGTTGTTAGGGGACTAAAGGTCTTTGGATAATCTTTTTCGCGGCATCAGGGCTCCGCCCCACTGGCTTCTTGTATCACTTCCCGACGTCCAATTTAAACGTGTGATGGTTCTTTGAATTTGTTTTATAGTGCCGTATGTCTTGAATGATATCCCAACGTTGGTTATGTCCCCCCCCACAAACCTTAGAGCTCCGCCCCCCTGGGAAAATTTTAGTGTTATTTTTCCCGTTTATTTCGTGAGTTTAGCCAATTATCAAAGATTCATATAATTTGAGTAGGTTTTTTATGACTCCAACTTTAGGGCTAAAGTTTTATGTTCCAAGTCGCTAAAACATTGTCATGGGTATATGGAGGAAAAAAAGAGTACTCCAGGTTATTGCAAAAGAGGCTTATCAAATCTGCTCCCGGACATGCCAGGTTATTAGGGGACTTGACTTCGGAAAATCTTTTCCCGACCTCAGGGCTCCGCCCCACTGGCATCTTCTATCACTTCCAAACATCCAACTTTGATTTGTGATGGTTCTTTAGAATTTTCTGTACAAAGATTCATGTATTGAATGATGCCCCAACGTTGGATGTGTACATCCCCCCTTCACCAACATTTGCTATAATTTTGCCATGTTATTTTTATGGGAAATAGAGTACTCCAGGTGATTGCGAAAGAGGCTCCTCAAATCTGTTTCTGGACGATACCAGGTTGTTAGGAGGAAAAAACTTCGGATAATTTTTTCCAGACATCAGGGCTCCACCTCACTGGCTTCTTCTATCACTTCCCGACCTCTGATTTTGACAAGGGACGTAGGACATGTGGTTATTTGGATTAGTTTTAAAAACCGCATTTCTTGAATGAAGCTCCAACGTAAATACGTCCCGCCCAGCATCTTTAAGGCTCCGCCTCCTGGCAAAGTTCATATGTCATGCCAGTTGTTATATTATTAATGTATTGTATCCGTCGAATTTCGACGGGCACCTACTAGTTTTACCTTATTTATTCAATATATTTATTCAAAGATTAAGTCCAACATTCGGGATTTATTGCATTCGGGAAAAATTGCTTTAACAAAAACCATTCTAGCTAAATAATAATATGCATACATCTAACCAAGAATAAAGTACATCTGTTTGATTTGTAATAATATTCTACACAGTGACCGCGCGGCGCAATTGGTATATCCCCAATATTTTACTCAATATTCTGTAAAAGGTAAATGAATGGAATAAAAATACGAGTTGCAATAATTTTGAATGTCAGAAAGTGACCTTTCGTGGGTTCAATTCCCGCACACGACCAAAACTGACCAGACGTGCTCGGGGCGTCTTGGTGATCTGTGGCAACGTTGGTTGGAGGGCCCAAGTGAAACTAGTTCACACGCAGCACGCTGACGTGAGGGAAGTGAATTTCCACATAAAAACTTGTAAAACTCAAAATAAGTGTAAAAATATACATTTTTGTTCAATTTTTATTGAAATCTGAAAACACAGATTTTTTGGCTGTTCTGATACTCCTGGTTTCATTTACTTGCAAAGCTGGGAATACAATTTTGCGCATTATAAGGTTAGGAGAAGGTCCAGACAGGCTTGAAAGTAGACGTGAGGTTGCTGGGGATGGTAAAAGTTCTATAACAAAGGAATAACAGGCTTTTCTAGTGTAAAACCCCCATAAGACAACGCACTGTGTTTAGTCGATACACATTTTCTTTAATAACTCGGTAAATATTTATGCTAGAATAACGAGAGAGGCCTTAAAACTTTCGCCTTACTAATTCCCATCTTGTTACATGCATTGATTTTACATCTAGGGCTTTTATGACCCTTTTTGGGCCCAAAGACTCGAAATTTGAAAGGTTAATGCCCAAAAAAGGTGTTTAGAGTTTTCCGATTGTTTTGCCCAACAAACTTGTCTATTTATATATATGTCTATATATAAATATATATATATATAAATATATATATATATAAATATATATATATATAAATATATATATATATACATAATTTTGAACGACCCCCCAAAACGTGTTCAGGGGGTCACGTTAGGAACTTCTATGGTGGTCCCGGGCTTAAGTTTCACCGTGCGGGTCATGCTAATAGTTCACTTTCCAAAGGAAATTCACTAATAAACGGTGGCAGGCTCACTTGGAAGTTGACGGGATCGGTTAATTCATTGTGAGTTGCACATGGTCATCACTGATTTTGCTACTTTTTACTTATCTCTACTGTGTGTGTGTCATTGTGACTCTTTTAACTGAAAGAAAACATTATTTTAATTTAAATACAACATTAATCCATTTAAAAACACAATTTTGTCCATTCCGATTCATAGGTTTAAAAATAATGAAAAATTAGGGACGGTACCAGCACGTCATTCTAAGCCAATGAGTCAATACATGGCATTTCTAAGAGTTAAGTCTAGAGTACAGTCGGTAACCTAGAGCATTTGTCTCAGCTAGTTCCTGATATCCGCGCATTTCCGAGCTAGTATCGAGGCAATAATAGCTAGTATTAATAAACAATAATAAATTTTAATATATTACTTGTTTTAAAACTTTGGTAAGCCTATGGCTCTGGGGGGTTGAAGGGTTCTGGTAATTATTTTTTTACCAAATTTTGCATTCCCCCTATTTTTGGGGCGAGAAATTCATTAAAACCATCGCCAACCCCCTACGACCCCCCCTTTTTTATTTATGGGGGGTAAAAACCCCCTTTTCCACTTTTTTCCAAGCTGATTTTTTTTATTTTTTACTACATCCTAAGGAACACAAAACAACTTTAAAACATGATACTTACCCCCTAATTATTATGTTATTTTATAAAGTTAAAATTACGGAAAAAACAATGAAGTTATTTATACAATATCACATCGAAGTGTTTTTTTTTTTTATAAATGTAAACAAATTATACATTCTTGCAAGAGTTTTATGTAGACTATTTATATTTATTTTTTAAACATCATGTGGTTTAATAACACTTTTTTATAACAGCACGTATATTTTATTTTAAAAGTTGAATGCCATATTTGGCTTCGACTTGATAATAGGAAAGATCATTTTATTAAATGGCTATAGGCTTTAGGGGGTAGATAAACTACTTTACATTTACACCGCAGTAGAGTTGTTCATTCTTCTCTGGCTATAGGCTCTAGGGGGTAGATAAACTACTTTACATTTACACCGCAGTAGAGTTGTTCATTCTTCTCTGGCTATAGGCTTTAGGGGGTAGATAAACTACTTTACATTTACACCGCAGTAGAGTTGTTCATTCTTCTCTAAGGCGTAGAGTGTGAATGTCAAAAGTGTGCAACTTCTTTAGTTGGTCTATGGTTCAACTAAATTCTAAATTAGCACGAAGGTGCGATCACACTGGTAAACTTGTATTGCGCAACAAGAAAAGATCAGCAAAATCCAAAGCAACTGAGATTAAAGAATGCACCTCTTGGTTTCACGATAGCAATTTTAAAATTTGTTTGCGATAAAACCCTAACACATACAGCATATCATATGATCGTTAAATTATATCATATACAAAAACTCAAAAAATATGTTTCAAAACCCTTAGGACTTAAAGCCTTTCAGCTTTAGTGTTCATCTATCGGAGGCAAGGGTTTTATTCCATAAAATTATTATTTTTTAGGAAATCATCCATCAGTGTTTGCATATCATGTTTAATAGCCATAAGAGTTCATTCATCATTTCCTCATAAAAAAGAAGAAAGTATTAATAACCATTTTTCGTCTGCGTTTAGAGCAGCGAGCATAGAATAGAAGTAGAGGGGCTACATACATCTAACCACCATTGCTCATGGTGAAGCCAAGTCCATCATGATGGTGGTCAAGGAGCGAAATCTGTCGCTCAAAACGGTAGAAAACTGTTTATGTTTTGCACTATTAATATTTGTGTACATATTATTATTTATATTTTGTACTCGCTGCGAAATAGAGGCAGAGTTTTTTCGTGAATGAAATCAAATTCACGGAAATTGATCATGAATAATGCTGATGTAATCAAATGTATTTAGTTTTGCAATATTTTAACCATTTCGGGCCCAAGGAGCAGTATACATTATAATATCTACGATAGATACGAAATAAAATACAAAAGTGGAGTAATACGACATAATTCCCCTGTCCATGGCAGGTAAGGACCAGGCAAAAATTGTGTACAGTAACTGTGAAAATAAAAATTAATGGTATTAGAGTTATTATTATTTTTACAAAATGAATCTGAGTTTTATTTTTTATGGATTTTATGATTGATCAGTTATGTAATGGTATCATTTCTTATAAACGAATACAAACACTTGAGAGCCTGAGAACTTAACTGTGCTATCAAACAGACGCCTGCAGAAGAAGTGAGGTTAGTTTTTCACCGGTCAGTCTAGTGTATAGGCAACCTCAGATTGAAGGCGTAGTTTATAATTCAGCCAATCTTGAAGAGTTGCGATTTTAGCGAATTTCCCCTATAGGGAAGAAGCTATTACCGTAGGCCTCATGATAAGGCTTAAGCCCGAGACCACGATAACTTTTCGTTTTCAGGTTATTAATGAACAAATATTAATGAAACTTGGTATGTGGCTTCATCTGGTTGTGGTCTATTCTTATTTGCACAAAAAAACAATTTTTACCGATACTTCCTGTAGCAGAAAACCTGCGTTCTCAGCCCCCATGTTAGTCTTATGGAGAATAAGTCAAATCTTATGTCTCCCTTAATTATGACATAAATTAATAAAATTTTCTATGTAGTTTCACCTCTTGTTGAGTTATACTGATACTTGCATAAAAACCCATTTGTTGTGCTCCTTGTTACAGCAAACCTGCGTACTCATCTCAAGAAGCAACTCATAAGAATTTGTATTGTTCTTTATGTGTATTAAAATATGATATACATCGCTTATTTATGAATGTAGATTGAAGAAACTAGGTATGTGGCTTTACCTAATTGAGTTATATTAATATTTGAATGAAAACCCATATTTTGCGTTTCTTTTGCAGCAAACCTGCTTACACAGCCCCCATGTTATTCTTATGGAGAATTATTCAAATATTATATATCGCTTATTCATGAATGAATATTGATAAAACTTGGTATGTGGCCTCGCCTAGTTGAATTGCATTGATATTTCCATCAAAATTGTGTCAGCAAACACCCATCCCCAATGTTATTCTTATGTAGAATAATTAAAATATCGCTTATTTGTATAAATATATTTGTATGAAACTTGGTAAGTGGCTATATGTAGTATTCAGACAAAAATGTGCATCGTAAATTCGCTGAGTACGCAGGTTTGCTGCAACGGGGGTATTTTTATAATGTGGCAAACTAATACCATTGTAAGTAAAATTATTGTATTGTTAAAGTTGAATTAGTGTCCCTAGGAGGTTAGTTAGGCCTCAATCGGATTCTATTCATACCGCAAGTTAAATTCATGATTGTTTAGACATAATCTTGCCATATTGCACCAGAGTATTTCGGAAAACAGACCTAATAGAAACTTAGAAGAATAACAATACCCCCGTCGCAGCAAACCTGCGTAATCAGCGAATTTCCAATGCATATATATGTGTCTTAATACCACATAAAGCCACATACCAAGTTTCATCAATATACATTCATAAATAAACGATTTATGACATTTTAATTATTCTCCATAAGAATAACATGGCGGCTGAATATTCAGGTTTGCTGAAGCAAGGAAGACAAAAAATGGGGTTTTATACAAATATCAATATAACTCATGTAGGTAAAGCCACATACCAAATTTCATTAATTTATTTTCATAATGAAGGGAGATAACACGTTACTTATTCTCCATAAGAATAACATGGGGCTGAGTACGCAGGTTTGCTGTTACGTTAGCCATTGGTAAAAAATTGTTTCTTTGAGCAAATATCAATGGTACACAACCAGATGAAGTCGTATACCAAGTTTCGTCAGTATACGCTCATAAATAAGCGAGATATAAAATTTTTCTTTTCCTCCATAAGAATAACATTAGACAACGTACTGTGTTTAGCACTTTCAATATCTCGGTAACCAATTGACTTAGATAAATGATGAAAATACCAAATTGTTTGTTTTTTTAAGCTGAATCCAATGATAAAAAATTAACTTTGATTTTTTCAAAAATTACACTAAAAAATTCAAAAAACCCATTTTTGGGGTACAAAACCCCCCCAAAATACCCCTTCGGATGGAGCGATCTGGCTGCTTTTCGAACTTAAAGTCATCAAAATCGGTTAATTTTTACGAGAGTTATCGTGCTCACGGACACACCCACATATATATATATATATATATATATATATATATATATATATATATGTATATATACAGTTTCGAACGAATGGTGTTTTTGGGGTCTGGGACCTCAAAACGAAAATTTATCATGGTCCCGGGCCTAGGTCTTGCCATGCCAACTACGGTAATAGCTTCTTCCCTATAGGGGAAATTCGCTAAAACAACAAACTCTCAAAAAAATTCCTTTCCTAGTCGAAAAGGGAAACAACCCTACAACATTGAACCTAAACACTTTTATGATTCAGATTCATGATGGATGTTAGTTTTTAAAACATATCTTAGTTTTTACTTGTTAACTGCGTACGAAACTAATTAAATTCATAAAGTAAACGAAAAAATGATAAATAGGAATTTACGGCTCAATATAATAGTTTTAATAGGAATTTACGGCTCAATATAATAGTTTTCTTAAGTATTTTTGTTTTAGAATATACAGGAAATTTACAAGGGCTGCCAATGATCATAGAAAGTCAGGGTCACATCCCATTCAAATTCATGGTTATAATGTAGGAAATAAAATTGCTAAAGTAAGGAATATTTTATATTGATAATATTATTTAATCATTTTCAATTAAAGCCTTGTTGATGGCGATCTTATTATTATCGTTGTAAATACGTTTTGTAATGGTACTCTGCAGCCTCCAAATATCTCAGAGCATTGTCGCAGAGTGTGTATGATTACCTATAATTTGTTATGACCTTAAGGTCACCAAATCTAATTATATCTTTATTAGTGAATTTCCTTTGGAAAGTGAACTATTAGCATGACCTGCACGGTGAAACTTAAGCCCCGGGACCACCATAGAAGTTCCTAACGTGACCCCCAGAACACGTTTTGGGGGGTCGTTCAAAATTGTATATATATATATATATATATATATATAGACATATATATAAATCGATGAAAAACTAAGACATATATATATATATGTGTGTGTGTGTTTGCACTATAGCGGTCGCATTTTTTGTCCGATTAACTTCAAATTTGGTAGGGCTGTTCCTTTTTGTAATCGGTTGGACAAGTTCGTTGGGTAAAACAATCGGAAAACTCTAAACCCTTTTTTTGGGGATTAATCTTTCAACTTTGAAGTTTTTGGGCCCAAAAAGGGTCAGAAAAGCCCTGGATGTCAAATTAATGGATGTAAAAAGATGGGTATTAGTGAGACGAAAGTTTTAAGCCCTCTCTCGTCATTCTAGCATAAATATTTACCGAGTTATTAAAGAAAATGTGTTTCGACTAAACACAGTACGTTGTTTTATGGGGGTTTTACACTAGAAAAGCCTGTTATTCCTTTGTTAGAGTCCTTTTATCATCCCCAGCAACCCCCGCCTACTTTCAAGCCTGTATGGATCTTCTTCTAACATTATAATGCGTAAAATGTTATTCCAAGCTTTGCAGGTAAATGAAACCAGGAGCATCAGAACATCCAAAAAATCAATGTTTTCAGATTTCATTAAAAATTGGAATACATGTTGTTTTTTACACAGATTTTGAGTTTTAAAAGTTTTTATGAGGAAATTCACTTCCCTCACGTCAGCGTGCTGCGTGCGAACTCGTTATTATTTTGCATTGAATGTGTTTTTTCCTCTCTCCTCTAGGACCTCTAACGGAATGCGTAAGAAATATGTGGAATATAAACTCCAACTAAAGTTCAAAACCTTCTATAAGCCATCGGCAGCTATCCTACATTACACAATATGCAGAGTTATTAGCGAATTTCCCCTATAGGGAAGAAGCTATTACCGTAGGTCTCATGGTAAGACTTAAGCCCGAGACCATGATAACTTTCTGTTTTGAGGTCCCCAGATGCCAAAAACACCATTCGTTCAAATTTATATATATATATGTGTCCGTAAGCACGATAACTCTCGTAAAAAAGGTCCGATCTTAATGAAATTTGGTACAAATGTGTAAAGCACCATTTATTTGAACGAGTTCGAAAACCAGACGAAGCGCAACATCCAAAGGGGGTTTTTGGGGGGTTTTGTACCCCAAAAATGAGTTTTTGGGGTTTCCACATGTAATTTTTACTTAAATCAAATTTTAATTTTTACCATTTAATTCAGCATAAAAAAACAAACAATTTGGTATTTTGATCATTGCTCTGAGTCAATTGGTTCCTGAGATATTGAAAGTGCTAAACACAGTACGTTGTCTAATGTTATTCTTATGGAGAAAAAGAAAAATTGTATATCTCGCTTATTTATAACATAACATAACATATTTATAACATAAACTGACAAAATTTGGTATATGGCTTCATCTGGTTGGGGTTTATCGTTGTTTGCACAAAATACCAAATTTTCACGTATGATTCCCATAGCAGCAAACCTA
Source organism: Allygus modestus (assembly GCA_963675035.1). Lineage (NCBI taxonomy): Eukaryota > Metazoa > Arthropoda > Insecta > Hemiptera > Cicadellidae > Allygus > Allygus modestus. The sequence goes on along the minus strand of OY776112.1, from coordinate 336,700,365 downwards.
GGTAATCGGTCCCCATGTTATTCTTATGGGGAATAATTAAAATGTTATATATCGCTTAATTATAAATGTATATGAATGAAACTTGGTATGTGACTTTACTTAGATGAGTTCTAATGATATTTGCATAAAAACACCATTATTTTGTTTTCCTTGTTGCAGCAAACCTGCGTACTCATCTCCAATGTTATTCTTATGGAGAATAATTAATATTTTAAATATTGCTTGTTTGTGAATATATTTCTTATGAATCCTGTTAAGTATTAATGTGTTATGTTATATATTCATTGGAAATTCACTGAGTATGCAGGTTTGCTGCGACGGGGGTATATTCATTTTTATTACTTTCATAGTGTCATTTGTACTAGACCTAACTGATGATACAAACTATGTGGAATAGGATTTGCCGTACAACTGGAAGCTTGAAACATTCTAACATCCCCAGATTACTTGAGGGCCTCCCGAACTTTTGAAAAAAACTCATGGAATTTGAGGGTTACCACATAAATGGCTAACTTCATATTTAACAAATAGAATGCAGTAAGTATAAATAACTAGTATATTATTTAGAGCGTATAATTTAGAAATTGGTATTCCTCAAGGATGTGTACTTGGACCATTGCTATATTTGCTGTATGTTAATAATTTCAATCGGTATAATTTAAATACCCCCGTCGCAGCAAACCTGCATACTCAGCGAATTTCCAATGAATTATAACATAACACATTAAGCCACTTAACAGGATTCATAAGAAATATATTCACAAACAAGCAATATTTAAAATATTAATTATTCTCCATAAGAATAACATTGGGGATGAGTACGCAGGTTTGCTGCAACAAGGCACACAAAATAATGGGTTTTTATGCAAATATCAATATAACTCATTTTAGTGAAGTCACATACCAAGTTTCATCCATATACATTCATAAATAAGCGATATATAACATTTTAAGTATTTTCCATAAGAATAACATGGGGACCAAGTACCTAGGTTTGCTGCTACAGGAACCATAGGTGAAAAATTGTTTTTTTGTGCAAACAACAATAAACCACAACCAGATCAAGCCATATACCAAATTTCGCCAGTTTATGTTCATAAATAAGCGAGATATACAATTTTTCCTTTTCTCCATAAGAATAACATTAGACAACGTACTGTGTTTAGCACTTTCAATATCTCGGTAACCAATTGACGTAGAGCAATGATAAAAATGCCAAATTTTTTTTAAGCTGAATTCAATGGTATAAATTAAAACTTGATTTATATTAAAACTACATGCGAAAACCCCAAAAAACACATTTTTGGGGTACAAAACCCCCCTTCGGATGGTGCGATTCATCTGGTTTTCGAACTCGTTCAAATAAATGGTACTTTACACATTTGTACCAAATTTCATTAAGATCGGACCTTTTTTACGAGAGTTATCGTGCTTACGGACACACATATATATATATATATATATATATATATATATATATATACATATATAAAAATTTGAACGAATGGTGTTTTTTGCATCTGGGGACATCAAAATGAAAAGTTATCATGGTCTCGGGCTTAAGTCTTACCATGAGACCTACGGTAATAGCTTATTCCCTATAGGGGAAATTCGCTAAAATTTGAACGAATGGTGTTTTTGGCATCTGGGGACCTCAAAATGAAAAGTTATCATGGTCTCGGGCTTAAGTCTTACCATGAGACCTACGGTAATAGCTTCTTCCCTATAGGGGAAATTCGCTAAAAAGTGCTTCAGTATGCTGATGATACAAGTATCTGACTAACAGGGAATTCAATTTTTGAAACATTCATGGAGTCTTAAATAGATATAAATTCATGAATTCAGTTTTTGCCTGATCTTGGGGATAAGGAATTCACTGACATAACGACGAACGGTAATATTCTGAAAGAAGTTGACTGTACCAAGTGTCTTGTATTTTGTTTTTGTAAAGAACTAACTTTGATAGATGATGAATATACGTTGTGTTGAAAAGGGTTCCCAAACATTTTAGTTTTGTGAGAATTAACATAGTACTGCCATAGAAATATGCTCTGTTGTTTAATGGCTTAGTATACCTATATTTATCGTACGGTATTACTCATTAGGGTACCTTGCTGTATTGATGAGGAATTTAATATCATTTTAATCCTTTAAAAACTCTATAAGAACTAATCTCAATTTACCATTCAGGGTGTCTTTCAAAACTACTTTTAGGAACTATGGACTTTTGATCATTCGGTGTGTATTTTTGATTATTAGTGAATTTCCTATGGAAAAGTGAACTATTAGCATGACCCGCACGGTGAAACTTAAGCCCGGGACCACCATAGAAGTTCCTAACGTGACTCCCTGAACACGTTTTGGGGGTCGTTCAAAATTATATATATATATGTGTGTGTGTGTGTGTGTGTGTGTGTGTGTGTGTGTGTGTGTGTATGCACTCTAGCGGTCACATTTTTTGTCCGATTTACTTAAAATTTGGTAGGGACGTTCCTTTCTATAATCAGTTGGACAAAGTCGTTGGGCAAAACAATCGGAAAACTCTAAACCCCTTTTTTGGGATTATTCTTTCAAATTTTGGGTTTTTGGGCCCAAAAAGGGTCAGACAAGCCCCGGAGGTAAAGGTAATGCATGTATTAAGAAGGGAATTAGTAAAGCGAAATTGTTAACCCTTTTCTCGTCATTCTACCATAAATATTTACCGAGTTATTAAAGCAAATGTATATCCGCTAAACACAGGACCGTTGTCTTATGGGGTTTTTACATTAGAAAGCATGTTATTCATTTGTTGGTGTATTTGTATCATCCGCCACAACCTGGCGCCTACTTTAAAGCCTGACTGGACCTTCTCCTAACCTTATAATGCACAAAATTGTATTCCTAGCATTGCAGGTAAATGAAACCAGAAGCATCAGAACAGCCAAAAAAATCAATGTTTTCAGATTTCAATAAAATTGGAATAAATGTATGTTTTTACACTGGTTTTGCGTTTTAAAAGTTATGTATGTGGAAATTCACTTCCCTTACGTCAGCGTGCTGCGTGCGAACTCGTTTAAAATTATATTGTATTCCAAATGATAGTGCGATATTAGTAAAGGATTTCCATAATTATTATATCAGAAATTCCAATATTAAAGCTCTCCCGGCCACAACAGAGACTCAATCATTTGTCTAAGCTTCTAACACGTGCAGGTGTTTTTCTAAGCTTCTAACACGTGCAGGTGTTTGTCTAAGCTTCTAACACGTGCAGGTGTTTGTCTAAGCTTCTAACACGTGCAGGTGTTTGTCTAAGCTTCTAACACGTGCAGGTGTTTGTCTAAGCTTCTAACACGTGCAGGTGTTTGTCTAAGCTTCTAACACGTGCAGGTGTGACGTCGATGAACAAATTACCAAAGTGTTTATAATTTGAAAGCCCAATCAAGAACTGGACTTTAACAGTTTTTAATTATAAATAAATTGTATCACATGTCTGGATATATATACCATTCTTTATTCTAAAATCACTGCGGGTTTAGGCTAAACATTAAAATTAAATTTTGTTGAATTCAGGACTCTTTAACATTTTATAGTATAATATTCTTGTTTCTTTTTTCTAGCTTACTTTTAGCACTTCATTTACATGGCTTATTACTTTTATTACTATGAAGTTTAGAAAAATATAAATTTCTGTGTTTCAACAGTGATGCACAGATCTTTAGTTGTTTATATCAATAAACTGTTAATTTTTTTGTTACTTTATATTATTTGCAAATTTTTAATTCTGTACAAATACCAAACTATAAAAGCTTGAACAATTTACTTGGTTGGCAGCACTGCAGTTATGAAAAGGCATTTATTAAAATATTTCACATCATAATTGGCGATTCGTCGCTGGGCCGAGTCGTGTTGGCAGCAATGCGGTAACTGCCCCTGACCTTGACTGGACCAGGTCACTGTGCCATCACGCGCGCACACACGCACACGCGCCGGCCCACCTGTTCCTCCCAAAGGCTCCGAATTTGTATAATTATTGATTTTATAGTCAATGGCTCAAGATGTTGCGACGTGTTGGAAGATTAAATCAATATTTTTAATTTCATATAGCATACAACAAAATTGCCGCTATATATCAATTCCGTCGCTTGGGACAAATTAAAAATTTGTAACTGTAATTTAGTCATATTTTATTTTATATCTGCACGTTTCCTATAATTTAAATTATTAATGTGGCAAGGTAAGTAGATTATGAACATATTTTCAAACGTCGTTCCCTAACTAATCCGAAGAGAATTACTTAATATTCATTTATCTCCTTAAATGTGTAACAGCGAAGGTCCTTGGTCCTTACTGCCTCATCGCTAACGCTCCAACTTCGCAAATGCTGGAGAGATGAAACTTGGTACTATAATTCTTAAAGTTTAATATTGGAAATTGTTAAGTTGAGTTGTCACCTCAGGATCTCGCCCCACCGGTCTTCAAAGTTCGAATATTATCGTATGAACATTTACGATAACGTTTTAGCGAATTTCCCCTATAGGGAAGAAGCTATTATCGTAGGTCTCATGGTAAGACTTAAGCCCGAGTCCATGATAACTTTTTGTTTTGAGGTCCCCAGATGCCAAAAACACTATTCGTTCAAGTTTATATATATGTATAAGTATCCGTTAACGCGATAACTTTTGAAAGAAGCGCCCGATTTTGATGGAATTTGGCACAAATGTGGAGAGTAATATTTATGACTTTAAGTTCAAACACCAGATCGATCGGTCTATAGGAAGGGGGTTTTATGGGGTTTAAAATAGTGTTTAAAATGTTTAAAATCGGTTTTTTGAACTTTTACCCTAAAATTCTATAAACACTCAATTTTGGTTATAGCCATTTTATAGAGCTTAAAAAACAAATAATTTAGTATTTTGAATCATTAAGCAAGGTTTAGTGGTTGTGGAGAAAAGTAAAAAAATTGTTCATAAAATTTACCATGTTAATCTTATGGGAATACGGTTTTTAGATTTTCCTCAGATAATTTCACTAAAAACTCCACATTTCTTTCTACCAATCAGTTTAGCTTTACAAAACAAACATTTTGGCGTTTTAATTGTTGTTTTACGTCCAACCGTTGCAGTGATATTCAAAGTGCTAAACACAGTACGTTGTCCAATGTTATCCTTATGGAGAATAAATATAATGTAATATTTTGATTATTTATGTATGTATATTGATGAAACAAAACCATAGTGTAGCATACAAAATAATTCGTTAGTATTCCTAAATGTGTCAACATTCAGAAAAAGACCAAAATACCCTCAGGGCTTTGCCCCATTGGCCTTTGAATGTTCAACGTGTGCCTATGGCATATGATGATTTTAAGTATGTGGCTTCAACTAGTTGTGGTATATTGATATTAGTACCAAAAAATGGTTTTTGTTGATTTTCCCGATAGCAGCAAACCTGCATACTCGGCCCCCATGTTATTCATATGGATAATTAGTAAAGTTGTATATCTCCCTTAGTTATGAACCTAAATTAATAAAACTTGGTATGTAGCTTCACCTGGTTGAGTTATATTGATAATTGCAAAAACACACATTTCTTATCTTCTTTGTTGCAGCAAACCTGCGTACTCAATTGTAATGTTATTCTTGTGGAGAATAAATCAAATGCTATGTATCACTTATTAATGAATGTATTTTTGTGAAACTTGGCAAGTGGCTCTAGGTAGTAGTGATACCCATATATATGCATTAGAAATTCGCTGAGTACGCAGGTTTGCTGCGACGGGGGTATTATTTTTCTGTTCTTAAGCAAACGTTCAATATTCTCAAAAGCTTAAAAGGTTAATCACATCGTACAGCGCTCACCTCTGTTATATTCCTCTTGAGAGGCCCAGTATTGCACTAGCTGGTTTGTTATAAACTACAGTTATGTTAATGACTAAGGCAAGGCTTGTTCAGATGATAGATTGGTTGCAAAGCTATATGCTAGACATTAAAAAGGGCGAAATGAAAAATACTTTAGGCCTGTTAAACATACTATCTGACTTTCTCGTAGCAAAGTTTGCCCCCTAGGTACTTTGTGCACAGCAAAAAGAATTTCCTCAACTTTGAAAATGATTTCCTCCTATGGTTGCTAATCTTTGACTATTGTAAATATGCTATACCAAATTTTAATATGTTATTCTGACAAAATACAATCATGTAGCCTAAATGTGTCAAAATTCTGAAAATTACCAAAATACCCTTAGGGCTTCGCCCCATTGGCTTTTGAATTTTCAATGTTTGCCTGTGGCATATGATGATTTTACAAACTCATGTATTTAGGTTATCAGCAAAATTGTAAATAACCTATTAATCAATTACAACTCAAGCAGAAGGATAAAGGCTATAGCCTCTACAAGCCACTAGTGCTTGTTAACTGAGTAAGGAACAAATTTTAATTCGGTGACTTGACGCAGATTTCTGGTACTGTCGTATAGCCTAGTAGCAAGAAAAACTTGGAACATCCATATACGATTAGATGGGAAAGAACCTGACAGAGCTCAATTTTTAGTTTTTGCCCTTATTTCCCTTAAAACTGTCCTTAAAATACGCAAAAAAAGGAACAACCAACAAATTAAGTAGTGTCCACCTGTAATTATTGTAAATGTTTTTACTATAATCGGGTATGAAATGTCAGAAAATCAGAAAATTTATTTCTTTAATCGTATACTCCAATACAAGCAATGACTGTTTGCAAAATATCTCGCAGTCCAGAGGAAGGATTTTGTTTGAACTTTGCAATTATGAGCTTTTAAATCCAAAAAGCCAATCACAAGTATATTTACCAGGACAACGCAGATGTTCACGGTCAACAATGTTTCTGGAGTTTTATTTCATACTCAATGTATTAGAGAATGTACTAAAGCTCAGATAAATTCAACATGAGTTTGTTTTCATTTTCACTCCCTAAGGGATGTCAGCCTTCATTTGTATCTTTATCTTCCTCGAGACATTTGACAACTTAAGGATAAGAAGGTCAATCACTTGAACTAAATAAATAAGTTAACGGCTCCAAACATTACAAGTTAATCGGCGCGGCGTCTTGTAGGCTAATGGTACCCAGGGGGAGGTCGAAATCGGCGCGAAATTTGGCAACATTCCCGAGCTCCCCCCCCCCTTCGGCGCCGCTCGATCTAAAACTTAACGTTTACATTTTAATCTTTCCTACTTCTGTCAAGGTCAAGAACATATCGACTACAGTGTATGTCCACAATTCCAACCATGTAAGCTTACATATTAATAGTTGAGGTGATTTTTGTCAAGGTTAACCCCTCCTCCGTTTGTTTCTGTACCGATTTTAATCATTATTGTATCAACAAGTACAAGCTATTATGCAAAAAGGTAGATTTTCGAAATTTGTATTCTGCAAGACGTGGTTCTTGCTAAAGGTTTATTTAAGGTCCATAAGATTTAATATAGTTAATAATTTGAGTTAAATAGCAGTTTTCGAGAGATCATTTGCAATAGCAGAGGTTATACGCTGAATAAAAGTAGCAACACAACTGTAAATTGCCACAATTGCTACTATACGATCGGGATATCGTAGGCTGAGATTATGATTTCAAGTTGAATTCCTAGGCAAATTGCCAAATATCGTGTCTCATAACAGAGCCTGCAGACATATAAAATAATGTCCTTAAGAATTACTTACTTGCATTCGAGCAATAGGATCCACCGTATATTCATTACATTAGTGAAGAATCAGTTATTAAAATATGCATGTCCATGCACCTGTCGATCACAATAATTGAAAATTGGCTGCTTTTACAGATATATAAAAGGGTTTATTCTATAAATGTATGAACTCACAAATGTATTGCACACATTGTGTGAGTTTTAAGGCCTTTTCACACCGAGATCCGTCACATAACTTCCGGTAACTTAACACGTGGCCAATTCACACCGCAAGCGACGTCCGCGAGCTAACTGATCTGAGTTTTCCAGTTTTCTCCCCCTACTATTCTCGGATTCAAAATTATGGATACTCGAGTTTGATTTACCACCAAAGATTAACCGATTGAGCTACAATAACGGCGGTTAGATCAAAATTGTCCTTGTCTTATTCTTCGTATTTTGGTGTAAAAAAGATTTTAAATTTTGCTTCTAACTCATTTTTATTTCGGGTAGAAACAAAGAGAAAAAAGGATTGCGGGTATAAAAAGTAAACGATTTTTGCCGTTTTCCTAGCGACTACGGACTTAACAAATTCATATTTCCGAAACGGGTCAACTTATCGATTCCAAATTTATATACGTCATAGATAGACATGGTTTTAGTTTATTTGTATAATTTTAGATTTTAAAACTTAATTTAATGAAAGTTGGTATCCATTTCGTAAAGTGGTGTTTTCTCAGCACTCAAAAGAACTAAAAACTTGTTTAATGGCTTGATATGAAGCTCGTGATTTTACTCTGTGAGATCTAAAGAGATGGATTCAAACGTGACAGGTGGCCAGTTTATATGTTGGTGTAAACGTATTTTATTCAGGTATTGCCGTCATATGACATGTTTTCATTTTAAAGTAAAAGATCGTTTATTTACCTAAATGCATGCAGACGTATGATGATACCTGATCCTGAAATATATAATTCGTTTAATTTTCTCAAGGGTAAAGACCACGTATAAGACACCTTTAAACTGATATGTTTATATTCTGATAATGGTTACTAGGTGTGTAGTGTTGTAAGGTACTAAATGAAACTTAAAGGGCGTCTCAGAAGTCGACGACCAAACTTCACAGGCTTGTTATATGGACTATTTACAAAAAAAATGTCATATAATATTTTATCATATTCTTTATAATTTACGAGCTATTGATGTTTTTAATATTTTTTGAATTCTGTGAGTTATAATCTTATAATTTACTTTTAGTCTAGAAAATATACATGTAGGACCATACAACTTATATACTACATAAAGATTAACAGTATTTATACAAAATGCAGTTTTAAAAAGTTTAATAAACTTAAAATCATAAATTAACGCAATTTTAATTTAAATTTTGCATGTCAAACAAATGTTTACTTCCAACCGGTTTTGCTGTTTACAGTTTCTGCCTTAGAAAGTGATACTATATCTTAAATGCTTTCCCATTTATTGCAGATAATAATTTTATTTTGATATTTTAATATTTATTTCCTTAATATGAGTAATGGCGTATTTTTTTTAAATCAATGCACTTTTCCTGAAATTAGCCATTAATCTCAAGTAACAAAAAATAGTAATTAAAATAAATACCCCCGTAGCAGCAAACCTGCGTACTCAGCGAATTTCCAATGCATATATATGTATCTTAATACCACATAAAGCCACATACCAAATTTCATCAATATACATTCATAAATAAACGATTTATGACATTTTAATTATTCTCCATAAGAAAAACATGGCGGCTGAGTATGCAGGTTTGCTGAAGCAAGGAACACAACAAATGGGGTTTTATACAAATATCAATATAACTCATGTAAGTAAAGCCACATACCAAATTTCATTAATTTATTTTCATAATGAAGGGAGACAACACGTTACTTATTCTCCATAAGAATAACATGGGGCTGAGTACGCAGGTTTGCTGCTACGGGAGCCTTTTGTAAAAAATTGTTTTTTGAGCAAATATCAATGGTCTACAACCAGATGAAGCCGTATCGTAGCCAGTTTCGTCAGTATACGTGCATAAATAAGCGATATATAAAATTTGTATTTTCTTCCATAAGAATAACATTAGACAACGTACTGTGTTTAGCACTTTCAATATCTCGGTAACCAATTGACGTAGAGAAATGATCAAAATACCAAATTGTGTGTTTTTTAAGCTGAATCCAATGGGAAAAACTAAAATTTGACTATTTCCAAAATTATATGTACAAAATTTGAAAAACCCATTTTTGGGGTACAAAACCCCCCAAAAATACCCCTTCGGATGGAGCGATCTGGCTGGTTTTCGAACTTAAAGTCATAAATGTTGCTTTACACGTTTATACCAAATTTAATCAAAATCGGATGATTTTTACGAGAGTTATCGTGCTCACGGACACACACATATATATATATATATATATATATATATATATATACAGTTTCAAACGAATGGTGTTTTTGGGGTCTGGGGACCTCAAAACGAAAAGTTATCATGGTCCCGGGCCTAGGTCTTACCATGCCGACTACGGTAATAGCTTCTTCCCTATAGGGTAAATTCGCTAAAATTGCATTTTTTATTAAACTCTTAAAAACTGCATTTATTTATAATTACTGTTTATTTTTATAAGCTGTAGTTTATAGTCCTACGTACATATTTGCTTGCCTAAAAATGCTTTATGAGATTGCTCTACGTATATTTTAAAAATTATTAAAAACATCAATAGCTCGTAAATCATGAAGAATATGATAAACATTTATATGACATTTATTGTTAGAAATAGTCCATATAACAAGCCTGTGAAGTTTGGTCGTCGACTTTTGAGACACACTGTATTATGATTAAACCCCCATCACTTTATCCTATACTCTAATATGAGTACGGTTTGCTTGGTTGGTTGCTTGCTTGCAACTCAGATCTCAATAACGGCTCCAACGAAGGAACGAATATGAAAAGTTAATATAATTAACACTGGGCTTATCGAGCTTAATATCAAAACAAATGAATCAGTGATCTGTCAAATTTATACTCATGTAGTTTAAATTTTAACGTGTGGTTTCCTGAGAACAGTGACTAAAACCATTGAATTAAAATTAGGCCCCACTTATAGAGCCTAATGGACATTCATTTATAATAATAACTGGAGTGACCTTAAACATGCAGAAAAGAGGCAAATGAGCTAAGCAATTCTGCTCCTCAGTACGGGGTTGTGGTGAAAAGTTACTCCCAGATCTAAAAAACTGACTAACCTTCCCCGAGCAAAGCTCGCCCTCCCCTCTAAGGTATATTTTAAAGGAGTACAAACTTTAAATAAACACGTGCAATGATCGTCATTCTAAAGATCGAATCCAATGTAAATGTTTCAAATAAGTAAATATGAAAGTATGATATCAGTCTGCATAGCCGTTACTAATCCACACACCCACTAAGTTATTTTGGTAACCACTTTAATTGGAATTTTCTTTTTGATGCCAAATCTTATTGAACCGCATCTTATTGAACCGATTCATCTGCAACATTTATTATATCCAAAATTCAATTACAGTAGTTAAATTTCCGAAGATTTCAAAAACAATCTACAATTGACCCATACCCAACCCAAAACGGCAAAATTACCAAAAATCTCTTTCAAATTCAAGAAACTAGAGAATTTCATTCATTCGCAGTAAGGACTTGTCATAAGCCCACTCAATTACAACTTTCTAAAACACCCAAGGAAATGACACCCCACTGGGATCATTAGCGGAAACAAGAAGGCGAAGGCACTCATGATGCTTTGTTGCATATATAATGCTCATGTCTAGCTTTCAAGACATTTGAAACCAGAAAATGCCTGGGTAGCGTGTCGGCCGCGTGTGTGAGTGTGCGCGCCACCGTACGGTGGAAGGAAGGTCAGACGCCAACCGGAATGTCCCGTTCGTCTTGCCCCTCCCAACTACCACAATTTTTCAATTGCTATTACGAAGATGACTAAAAAGTCGCATTCCTATTTTTTACTTCAAAATTGAAAATCAGCGTATATCTAAGTCTGAAATGGCTTTTATGCATAGAAAGCATAACCGCAACCCAAAAAAATATAAGAAGATCTGAAAAGATAAGAGGAAACTGAGTGTTTTATTCTGATGTAGGGCAAATTATATTTAAAAGAGGGTATTTTCTCGCAGTTTGTACTGGAATGTCCTATGCATTGAGATATTGTCGTAAAATAAGATGATTTTGCAATTATGTCAAAAATAATTAAACACATAGATCAACAATTCTTAAAGTAGTTCTGCAAGTAGTAAAACTTACTTTGCTTTTGATTGGAAAACTTGTCAGGAGCGTATTTTTAACGAATGTTTGCTTAACTATAGTAACGCAGACAATACACATGAACCGAACCGTCGGGAAGAACTCTAAATCGGGCAATCAGACCTGTTTTTACTCCCCAAAGGCATTCCGAAAGGTTAGTTCCGTTGGGCGCTAGCAGATTTTTGAATTCTCGGATCGAAATGGCCCCGGTCCGGCAGTGGGTCGGTGGGATTCTTGTCGGTTTTTAGCCGCGTCGCAGCGCTGGCATCATTCGCGGCCCGGACTGAGAAATTGACGCCGGACAAAAAAACTGACGCGGGGAAAATATGTATCGATCGGTGTATTTGTAACCGTGTCACAGTAGGAATGTGTTTTCCCTTTGTTGCTATCGAAAGCGATTTGATTATGTGGCTCGGATATTTCAATTGTTTCTGGGAAACGTAAAGAAGAATATGCGAGTTGATAATAATCATGCAATAAGAAACTCTTCAATATGTTTGTACAAAATTGACAATAGTTTTAATTGCTTTTGAAGAGTGAGTTCCAGCCACGAAACATTTTGCATTTTGGAGGTTTTTGGCTCATTTTAAAGAGAAACAAATTACCTATCAATTTCATAGAGCAAAACTATATTGCAAATAATGGTCGTTGAATAAAATTACAAATTATAAAATATTCAGAGTTTTGTATTGGTGAATTATTTGTGATATCAAAACCCTGCCCACTTAAATCGCTAGGATTTTTTTTTAATTAGTCATAAATCATCGTTTTCGGTCACTCTTGAAGAGATTCGGGTTTTGAAGTTTAACATTGCCTTTAGTGGAATATCAAATAGAAACGCAAATTGTTCCGCGACTGGAGACCCCTCTTAGTTAGACATCCGGGTCTTTATTGCAGAAGACACTACAGTCGACTCTGAAGAATCTCAATACAGTTTCCCACCTACTGAATCGAAGGATCTCGCCGAGTGAGCACTGAAGAATCTGTGATCCATTTTCAATCAGTGGCGTCGTCGGTCGGTCTGGACGTTGCGGAAGAGTGTCAGTATGTGTCCGGTGAGGATCCGTTGGTCGCCGGGAAAGGAAGTTCAGGTCTGCAGCGGCACCGGCCGGTAGACACTCCGTCTAGCATTCATTACCGCTCGTCCTCGTCCTATCCTGATCCTGGTCCTGCGATGAGAAATAGAACAGGCACAAGTGGTATTGTTCTCAAGATTGCCTTCAGGAAGCTCTTGAAAATATTGGTTTGTTTGGGATAGGCTAATGTTCAAATTCTTGAAAGGCTTGGTGAAATTTGATCACGTTCAATCAAATCATTCTTTCTTGCCATTCAATATATTACAAGCATTGGCATGCGTCAGTATAAATTATACATTTAAACAACAAATTACAAGGCTCCCCCCTCCGACTAATTCACATTCCTAATTAGTGTGTTCGTCAATATAATAGCACTTACAAATCAAGTTCTCCTTAAGGTTTTTGAACTTAGTATCACTTAATGTCCTTCTGAGGTTGCCAGGAAGGACGTTAAATATATATATATATCCGAATTTAAGCGTTGAGCAAAACGCTCGAGCTTCTAAATGACGACAGTCTGCGAATAACTAACAATTCGGAACCTAACTTCCCTGCCACGCAATATATATGGGAGTAATGTTTCAGGTTACCGTCAATCGAAATGCCCACAAGTTTCACATGTAGTTCGGACTCGACTATAGCATCGCTCAAGTGCAGTCTAATGTGTCGTTTGTATAAGGTACCTATTCCAAAATCAATTAAACTGGTCTTTTATATGTTGACAAAAAATAGTTATCGCATAACCATTGCAGGATGTTTTTTGGCTAAGGAAAGCATTTTCATTCATTTCTTTTTGAAAACCATCTTTAACTATCAATGAAGAGTCTTCAGCGAACAAATATAACTCAGCAACTGTCACAGAGCTTTCAATGTCGTTTATAAAGATGATAAATAGTAAAGGCCCTAAAATGGATCCCTGGAGTACACCAACCGCAACAACTTAGACATCAGAGATCGATTCTTGTAGGAGAAAGAATCGAAAAATTAAAAATTAATTTATATATGTTTGCTAATATAGGATAATTAATTGTAAAATAATCTCAAGGAAGCTTAATTTTCTTTCCAAAAGGGATTATTTAACAAATAAGATTGAGCTTCGTTTAAAGAAGGCTCAGTCAGAAGTAACGTATATAAGATAAAAGGAGGGCTTATGGTCAAGTTGTCCGTGAATAAGTTTGCTAATTGCTAGGGGTTGATCAAAGTAATAAATAAAACAAATTTAGCCGGGGGAGGCAAGTACAAAAAGTATTTTATGGCTGTTATGGCTGTATGAAAGAACCAGAATGGAATAGAAAGAAATGCAACAGTAAACTTATTTAAGTTAATTTATTTTTGGGCTTTATGTTTGGTGCAGTTTTATTTTTTTGTCAACTTCATACATTTTATCAAGTACCTATGGTCCTTACATTTTCTTATTTTCTTTTCCATATTTACACTATTTGAATTCTGATAAAGATAATACTAAACGCTTTTGGGGAAAGCGGTCAACACCCAAACAAATTGGACATCCTGGGAATCGAACCCGTAATCGATGCCAAGCGCTAACCGTTAAGCACCCACTTAACAAACGGAAACAAGAAGATAAAAACTTTAAACTAAAAAACAAAAGATTTTATTATGGCTTTGATGTTTGTTTTTGGGTGATAGTGGACTTGTTATAGTTGGGCTAATTGTTCGAAAGCCCAAAGCAGCTTTTATTAATTTTAAGCAGAATATATTTTTTCCGTGAAAACATAAACATCATCAAATTGTTGAAAAATAAAAACGCAAATCGAAGTAAAATATCGTCGTGAAACCCACACGAAAAATTGAGCTAGAACTATAATCGAATCATATTATCCTAACCAACGCAGTGTGAAGATCAAGATGTGATCTTCCACCGACGAGTATAACAATCCCCTACGACACTGCTATACTACAAGGCTGATCCCCGCCCAATTATTGGAGGAACGTCGCCTGTCGCCATCTCCCGCGGTAATTGTTTATAACGGATGATGCAAATTCAGCGCGCTTAGCAATGCAGATGACCTTGCCCTAATTGGTTCTGTGGCCAACTGCTCCATTTCAGCCCCCTCCCCCCCCAACAGCGGCGGGATTCTTGACCTAATCAGTCTTGTGGTGAGGGGTGACGTTGAGAGATTACGGAAACAAAAGATTCTTCAGTTGTTCTTCTTCTTTTACACTCTTCTCTCTGGAGTCTTCAATCTGGATGGCCGAATGTTTAAAATAAAAATGCAACTTAATAGAAGGGGTTTAATCTGTAAGTTTACACTATAACCACATTTTGGGACGATCTGGTGAAGAGTAAAATTGCTCTTGATATTTAACATTGCTCTTAAGGAACAAAAATATCGACTTCCGAACATCCAGTGATGATGACACTTACACCGGAATACTCATTGGAATTTTTAAACATTCAAATTTATACATTTCTTAATTTTTTCCGACTTTGGTTCTTAATTGATCTCCCTTTGGAAAATACTAGTTGAGTAAAACGTATCTTTTACTATGACTTTTTCTATAAGTACATATACTACCAGAAAAAAAACATGAATGAGACATATTTTATTCGTTTGAGACATTTCTTCTTGCCCGCATCATCAGACAAACTCGCAAACTACTATAATTACTGAAGAGGGTTTTACCATTTTCGGATATCTAAACCACATAAACAAAATACGCAATTCAAGTTTCAAGCTTTTGCTTCAGTGCTTAAGAAGCTCACGCTCCTAGCGTGCTTAAGAATACGCATTAGGACATACTATTCCCGAAATTATTTGTGTATCTATTATTACATTTTTGACACTTAGTGTTTATTATTGATCGTGAGTTATTATTAATTATGTAGAAGGAGACTGGAGCTTTGTCAAATACGAATTCAAATCATTAACAGATTAGCTTACGCACTTGAGGTGTGATTGATAATTAATAATCCCATATTACGAGAATAAAAGGTTAGCAAGAACATTCCCATATTACGAGAATAAAAGGTTAGCAAGAACATTGTAGCTTTAGCAAAGACTCCACTTTAAAAAATGTTAAACTATTCATAGTTTTATGTTATTTTTTTGTTAATATCGTTCCATGTGCATTTTGTAAAACCAATTTGTCAGAAGGAAGGTTAAGATTAATTAATGTATAAATTAATCAGAAATACCCTAAATCTACACATAGACAAATAAGTTTATTCTAACCAAAGATCTTATCAAGGATCCCAGCACGAATTGAAGGTGTACGGATTATCAATACTCTTTGAAAGTCTGTCAACTTTTCAATAAGTCAACTCTATTAATCAAACAAAAGAGTGCCAATATTACATAAGCGTTTGAGAAAATCATAACTCTTTTTATCCTCAACTTTTAATCCAAATTAGTTACTAATTCAAAAACGGCAGATTTCTAGAGCCACTGAAAGTAATTTCCCCTTTCTAACTTCCTAACTTAAGTTATTTAACTCTTTAACTTTTGTGATGGGCCAAGAAGTTGACCTTTGAAAGCTCTAGTCTTAACCAACGTCAATTTAATGGACTTTCAAAGATACAACGTAGTTTCGACTTACAGAACTATCGACCCATAATCATGCTCTAGTACGAATTCGCCATTCAAGGTGATACAAACCATCAGGATAGTCGCATCAACCTCAATGCTACTGTCATCAACCAACAGCTATATACTCTCATCAGCCACCAGGCTTCTGGCATCATCCATCAATGGCATCAACTACCAGGCTACTGAGGCTAATGTTATCGACCACCTCCTACTGCCATCTACCACCAGGCTGCTGCCACCAATCACCAGCTACTACCACCAACCACCAGATACTACCACCAACCACCGGGCTGCTGCCATCAACCACTACCTACTGCCACCAGACACCAGGCTGCTGCCATCAACCACAACCTACTACCACCAGACACCAGGCTGCTGCCATCAACCACCACCTTCTGCCACCAACCACCATGCCACTAACATCGACTCCTTGCCGCCCCATACATTCAGAGCCACAAAGCTCGCGGCCATTCTCTTCCACAACCAGCCTAGACTCTAGACCTCTATTACAGAACTGGTTGCCTGCAACATCTTACATTAGCACTAGTATCGCATCGCCATTAGCTCGGTCCCGCACCCGCAGTCGCCCCGACAGACCGAAGGGCGCCTCCGTAAACATTCACTCTCTTCGTTCCCACGGACACCTGAGTCAAGGCCAGAGGGGCCGCATTCCAAAATGGCCGCATGACCCCATTCTACTTCCTGCTGGCGGTCGGCACCCAACTTTTGGCCAAGACTTGCCGCGGGCGCGCTTGTTTAGCTGACGATTCCATCTATTGGGAGAGCCGAGCCTCTTTCTGTGCTACTGAATGGCGGAAGCTGTACAAAGATTGGTGAACATTTTCCATGAGAGAGTGAGTCAGCTGAGAGTGCAAGTGTGGGTTTAGGGTGGAAAGATTAAAAGGGTCTACGTTAAGATCGTAATCGTTTAAACTTGTTTAAAACAACCTACATATCCACGGTTATCTATGTACATACCATAACCATGAGTTGGTCAAAACTTCTGCTTTACAGCCGGTCATCTCTTTGAAGTTCACATGTTCGTAATTTTTTTAATTTTCTCTAACCATTTTAACAACATTTTTTTGTTTCAACTAACTGTGCCCCAAATCGACCTAAGCACCGTGAACCAACCCTATCCGGTTAAAACCAAGCTCGTGAAACCAATTTTTGCACCAAGACAAATTCAAACTATTGGTCATGTGAGACAGGATTTGAAAATCTGTCGACCAAAACATTCCTCTCATTGTGTGCATTTCTTATTAAATACTGATTTCCATCTCCCTAATAAGTAAAATATTGACTTTTCTATTTTCAAGCCATTATTTACTTTCAAATATAATGACCACTTAAGTTAATCATAAAAACCCTTTGATTTGTTCAAGCTTGTTGAAACCACCTTAAGGTTTTTATATAACAAAACTAATACTTACAAGAATGCTTGAACAACTTTGACATACTTGATAGACATAACAAGATTTCAAAGTTTGTGTTTCATACACCTACATGCATGCTGCGCAAGAAAACCAATTAAACTTTCTTGATTGAAATTCATCTCACCTAACTTATTGTTCTCCACCCCTTCTACTTCTATCTTTAATCACTTATCTATCTTCAGTACCCCTCCCTTTACCTATTCGTTTGTCATCCTGAAGAGCCTTAAATAAAAATAGCAAACGACCTGTTTTAGAATCATTTGATGTTTTTTCAACACGTTCAACCAATGCACGCAGTCTTACCTTGCACAAGATTTCATTTTTTTACTGGGACCCTCCAGCGGTCTTATACCATTATAGAGTTCTGCAACATGTTTGTCGCCTTAATTACGGCTTGCCCACCTAAATCATATCTTTCGACGAACGACTCGCCCTCCAAGCGACAAGTGGAGTAAAAGTGAAACGTGGTCATAACCCAGAGACGCCGCGGGAGTGTCGACAATGCGGCCGAGGAGAGTGACACTGGGCGCCGCGACGAATCGTCCGTCTCACCTCTCATCCGCTCCACTCTTTGTTTCAAACCGAATCCAGACAAACGTTTCGGTTCACATGGGACGATAGATGAAGAATCGGTGTTTTGAACTCAATCCAACCATAGCTTTTCACATGTGATGGAACTACGTCGACAAATCTCTCACATTAATTTGGATTGTGTGTCCCTTCTAGTAGATATAAACTCAATGGTGGTATTCAGTTCGTGTATAAAAGGTTATTCACATACTAGGTGCTTTGTCTGCTAGGTCAATTATTAGGTCAGGTACTTGGCTAACCTTGGTAGTAAGTTAAATAGGGACTCAGTCACCTGCGTCTACCTGTTTATCCCATATGACCGAGGTTAAATTTCAAATTTCGTCCCTCCGCAACGGATAATTCGAAATTTTTGATTTATAGCTCATATTATATAGCAAAGAATTGACTAGCGATTTCAGTGAGCAGAATTTTGATATCACAAATAATTTATTCACATACATAAATCAATATATATTGAGTATTTTGGAATTTCATAATTTGTGATATCGTCAATTTGCTTACTGAAATCACTAGATGATTTTGCTCTTTAAATGAGAAATAAATCAACGATTTTTGAAAATCCGTTGAGCAGGAAAGTGTTGACTGACTTTGAAAGTTAAGAGTCTTTATCGCCGGAAGTTGCTAGACGCCATCTTGGGAGTTCTGTTCCATAAGGCCAATTTTAACTTTGTGCCTCCGTTACTCCCCACTTGATCGTCACATGTAATCTATTTTGGTGTAAAATTAAAGGTTTCGTCGTTCTCTAGGGAAATGCAATGTCGAATTCCTTAATTTGGGTTTTATAGTTTCATAATAAATAGTTTAATTTTGAACTGAAATACTGTACATGTTCTCAATCGTTTGTAACGAAATCCGAATTCGGCTATTGTATTTCCCTAGAGGTCCACGAAATCTTTAATTTGACACAAAAATTAATTGTTTGTGACGATCAGGTGAGGAGTAATGGAGGCACAAATTTAACATTGGCCTTATGGTAAAAAACACCAAGATGGCGTCAGGTAACTTCCAGTGATGAAGACTCTTAACAATGGCCTTATCAATGGAATCAGGAGAAATGCCAAGTGTTTCTTGACGTTTTAGGAGCCCCTTCTCCTAATTTCATGAAAATAAGTTATGTTTTAGCGAATTTCCCCTATAGGGAAGGAGCTATTACCGTAGGTCTCATGGTAAGACTTAAGCCCGAGACCATGATAACTTTTTGTTTTGAGGTCCCCAGATGCCAAAAACACTATTCGTTCAAATTTATATATATATGTCCGTTAACACGATAACTTGAGTAAAAAACGTTCGATTTTGATTAAATTTTGCTCAAATGTGTAAAATGACATTCATGACTTTAAGTTCGAAAACCAGAAAAATCGGACCATGGGAAGGGGGGTTTATGGG
The DNA here is from genome assembly GCA_963675035.1 of Allygus modestus. Lineage (NCBI taxonomy): Eukaryota > Metazoa > Arthropoda > Insecta > Hemiptera > Cicadellidae > Allygus > Allygus modestus. The sequence goes on along the minus strand of OY776112.1, from coordinate 336,680,388 downwards.
GGTTTTAAATTTTCCAAAAATCAGTTTTTTGCATTTTTCACCCTAAAATTGTTAAAAAAACTTAATTTTGGTTTTGACCATGTTATAGAGCTTAAAAAAAAAAATAATTTAGTATTTTGAATTATTAACCTAGGTTAAGTGGTTGCGGAGAAAATCCAAAAAAACCTGCTCATAAAATCTCCCATGTTAATCTTATGGGAAAAAGGTTTTTGGCTTTTCCTCAGTTTATTTTAATGTAAATTTCACATTTGCTTTTACCAATCTGTTCAGTTCCACAAAACAATCATTTTGGTGTTTAAATTGTGATTCTACGCCCAACCGTTGCAGAGATATTCGAAGTGCTAAACACAGTACGTTGTTCAATGTTATCCTTATGGAGAATAAATAAAATTTGATATCTCGATTATTTATGAATTTATGTTGATGAAACTTGGTATGTGGCTTCAAGCAGTACTGGTATATTGATATTTGCACAAAAAATTTATTTTTTGTTGATTATTCCCGTAGCAGCAAACCTGCGTACTCAGCCCCCATGTTATACTTATGGAGAATAAGTAAAATGTACTGACTCCCTTAATTATGAACATAAATTAATAAAACTTGGTATGTAGCTTCACTTGGTTGAGTTATATTGATAATTATATAAAAACCCATTTTTCTGTTCCTTGTTGCAGCAAACCTGCTTTCTCAGACCCCATGTTATTCTTATGGAGAATAACTAGAATGTCATATATCGCTTATTTATGATTGAATATCGATGAAACTTAGTATGTGGCTTCGCCTAGTTATATTCTATTTATATTTGCATAAAAACCAATTGTTTCTGTTCCTTGTTTCAGCAAACCTACATACTCATTACCAATGTTATTCTTATGGAGAATAATTAAAATCGCTTATATGTGAATATATTTTTATGAAACTTCGTTTGCGGCTTTATGTAGAATTCAGACAAATATTATGCATTTGAAATTCGCTGAGTCTGCAGGTTTGCTGCGACGGGGGTATATTGTTTACATCTCATCCCGCGCTTTTCTACCTCTCTACTTCGAGGTTACGGCCTAATATAAAGACCAGGATTTTTCTCTTCGATTGTTACCACGGATAGCAAGGTAGATATGAATATGTTGATATCGTTTGCACTGAGTATGTTAACAATTACTAATGTTCTTAGAGATAATATTACGATGAACATCTCTAATAAAGTTCGTTATTACAAATCATGTAGTTAAAAATTGTTAAAACCAGATAATCACTCAGAAATAAACACTATAGTTTCCTATAATCGTCTATAATGGCCACTAGCATTATCCCTCCCGCAGAGTTCCCACAATGGCGTTGATGTATCCAAGTTGGAGTAGTGTTCTGCTTAGAGTTGTTTGCAAATTACTTTTTAGTTCATGTTGAAGTATCATTTTAGCGAATTTTCCCTATAGGGAAGAAGCTATTACCGTAGGTCTCATGGTAAGACTTAAGCCCGAGACCATGATAACTTTTCATTTTGAGGTCCCCACATGCCAAAAGCACCATTCGTTCAAATTTGTATATATGTATTTATACATATATATATATATATATATACATATAGATATATATATTTATATGTGTCTGTAAGCACGATAACTCTCGTAAAAAAGGTCCGATCTTAATGAAATTTGATACAAATGTGTAAAGCACCATTTATTTCGAAAACCAGACGAATCGCACCATCTGAAAGGGGGGTTTTGTACCCCAAAAATGGGGTTTTTGGGGTCTCCACATGTAATTTTTATTTAAATCAAATTTTAACTTTTACCATAGAATTCAGCATAAAAAACGAACGATTTGGTATTTCGATCATTGCTCTACGTCAATTGGTTACTGAGATATTGAAAGTGCTAAACACAGTGCATTGTCTAATGTTATTCTTAAGGAGAAAAAAATTGTATATCTCGCTTATTTATGAACATAAACTGACGAAATTTAGTATATGGCTTCATCTGGTTGTGGTTCATTGTTGTTTGCACAGCAAAATTTTTCGCCTATGGTTCCCGTAGCAGCAAACCTAGGTACTTGGTCCCCATGTTATTCTTATGGAAAATAATTAAAATGTTATATATCGCCTATTTATGAATGGATATGAATGAAACTTGGTATGTGACTTGACTAAGATGAGTTCTATTGATATTTGCATAAAAACCCATTATTTTTTGTTCCTTGTTGCAGCAAACCTGCGTACTCATCCCCAATGTTATTCTTATGGAGAATAATTCATATTTTAAATATCGCTTCTTTGTGAATATATTTCTTATGAATCCTGTTAAGTGTTTTAATATGTTATTTTATGTATTCATTGGAAATTCGCTGAGTATGCAGCTTTTCTGCGAGGGGAATATTTATAGTTCTAGATCCAACAAAATCAGTAATTCTAGAATGTTCGTATAGTACGTCTAACAACAGTCAGCTTCTATAAAATGTACAGCTTCCAAAATATTTAGACCAGTTGTGAGTTTGTTCGCTGTTGAGACTAATGGAACACGGGGAATTTTTTATACGAGGATAGAAAATGTAAAAGGAACGCCAATGCAACGCTTGGGGTCTCTGGACAGTGTGACCCTAGGAGGACTATTCCTGCAGAATCTCATATGTCAAGTTAACTTTAGAAACATAGATACAATGTAATAGTTATTATCAATTAAATCTTCTATTATACTTAAAAAGCTGGTGGCCCGTACTTTGCACGGGAATCTCGCAGTCACAAACACCCGGCTTTTGAAAATGATACTTTGATGACGATGATCAAATCAACATCCATATCCATAAAAAACGAGTTTGCACGCAGTACGCTGACGTGAGGGAAGTGAATTTAAAAAAAAAAAACTTTTAGAACTCAAAATCAGTGTAAAAACATACATTTGTCCAATTTTTATCGAAATCTGAAAACTTTGATTTTTTGGCTGTTCTGATACTCCTGGTTTCATTTACTTGCAAAGCTGGGAATACAATTTTGCGCATTATAAGGTTAGGAGAAGGTCCAGACAGGCTTGAAAGTAGGCGTGAGGTTGCTGGGGGTAATAAAAGTACTCTAACAAAGGAATAACAGGCTTTTCTAGTGTAAAACCCCCATAAAACAACGTACTGTGTTTAGCCGATACACATTTTCTTTAATAACTCGGTAAATATTTATGCTATAATGACGAGAGAGGGCTTAAAACTTTCGACTCTCTAATTCCCATCTTTTTACGTGCATTAATTTTACATCTGGGGCTTTTCTGACCCTTTTTGGGCCCAAAAGCTCGAAATTTGAAAGATTAATCCCCAAAAAATGGGTTTAGAGTTTTCCGATTGTTTTGCCCAACGAACTTATCCAACAGATTATAGAAAGGAACGTCCCTACCAAATTTGAAGTAAATCGGACAAAAAATGCGACCGCTATAGAGTGCATACACACACACACATATGTATATATATATATATATATATATATATATATACACATATATATATAAAATTTTGAACGACCCCCCAAAACGTGTTCAGGGGGTCACGTTAGGAACTTCTATGGTGGTCCCGGGCTTAAGTTTACCGTGCGGGTCATGCTAATAGTTCACTTTCCAAAGGAAATTCACTAACAAACACTGAAGCTTTGTAAACCAGTGGGGCTTTTGAAACGACGAATAGGCATATCCGGAGTTCATATATGCAACGTACCTTCATGTAAAATTTCAACTCTTTCGGTTCACAAATTTTTGCGTCAGTACTAATAGACGGCACCTTACCCATGACTTCGTTCGCGTGATCCTCCTTGATTCCCGTTTCTTTTCCCTTTGGTAAAAATATTGTTACCATGGCAACTCAAATAAAGTAATTACTTTTTAAGGTTAACACGGACAATTTCAAAGTCCGATAGGGCGTAAGGTGTTATTTCATTGATGGATTGAAACTTTCCTGAGATAACCTGAATTGCCTTGCTAAGTTTCATCGCAAACGGATGTACAGTATAGAAACCGCTTAAGGCACACGGAAATGTTTGGAGAAAAAATCATAGTACAAACAAAAAATGTATTTTTTTTACTCAGTATTTTTATTTTCCTATAATACTCATTACACCCTACATCTGAATTACCATTCATTGAATGTTTATCACGTAATACGTTTTCTTAACTCAATTTTTTTTATTGTTTCCAATAACAAAGTACAAGTATTATTCTTAAATAAAGGGTTTATACATTATAACAATTTGAAATTAAATTGTGGAGTTTACGATTACTACACATAATTTGGGGTTTATAAGAAAGGTTACACGTCGATTAGAGCATCCGTCAAGATGACTATCACTCGTGAGAGGGGGGGGAGGGGAATCGTCCCGGAATCGATCTCCAAATGGACCGGAAGTATCGCTTGCCATTTTGTGGACGAGATCCGAGGCAAAAATAACAGAGCGGCTGGGATTAGATAGAATCAGAAAGGCCCGGATCATGCCGGGATAAGGGGGAGATGAGAGAGCGATAGTGGGCAGGAGTTACGCCGCTGCTCGGCTATGATCTACAGCCACTAACTGACACTGCTAGTGGTCGTCAGATAGTGGCCGTAGTGCCACAGATGAAGATTGTGTCAATCATCTTTCTGAGCTGATTTAACAACTCAGCGGCATCTCTGGAACTACCGCTTCACACCTTGAAGGGCCATGAGAAATAGGAGGAGCTCTCGTTTAGCCTTCCACTCCTCCTCTACAAATTGGAAGTTTGATATGTCGTCTTTGAAGTAGTTAACCCAATTTCTCTGTTGAAAACCATTTCAAAATAAAAATTTACAAATTACTTTGTTTGTGAACTACCGTTTCAACTTATATCCTTTTTATTTCTGTGTAAAAAAATGAGATGAGGCAGAGTATTGGAGAAATATTATGGGCTATTGTCCCTTCAAGCCACTAGTAATTTGTAATTGTTTATTCATTGATAGTTTTCAACAGAGAAATCGGGTTAACTTACTCATATTTTTTATCGCAAACAAAACAGTCGTTTCGAAATTTCCGTGGTATTTTAATAAGAGTTATTTTATTCCGTGACAAATTTTCGAAGCATCTTTAAAAAAATAAATAATTTTCCCAAAAATATCATGTCCAGCTCTTATAAATGACACCTCTCCCAGCTTTCTACTACCTATCGTTCCTCACGACTCCTCTGTAAAATGTGGGCATACGGAATTAGATTACAAATTATGGTTGCATGGTGCATTTTGCAATTCGATACTTTTTAAAGGGATCCATTTTTATATACTAGCTTAGGGGTTTGTATTTTGTAAAAAGAAGAGAATTGAGGTAACTAACCTTACTATCTAAATGAAAACTTGCTGAACATTTTGACTGTAATGTATAAGTACAAGATGTTAACAAACTACAGAGGGTAGAGTGATTTAAAACAGCATTAACAAATATTGCACCAAAAGGAAAACGTGATCCGGATATTAAAACGAGTTCGCACGCAACACGCTGACGTGAAGGAAGTGAATTTCCACATAAAAACTTTTAAAACTCAAAATCAATGTAACAACATGCATTTGTCCAATTTTTATTGAAATCTGAAAACACTGATTTTTTTGCTGTTCTGATGCTCCTGGTTTCATTTACCTGCAAAGCTGGGAATACAATTTTGCGCATTATAAGGTTAGGAGAAGGTCCAGACAGGCTTGAAAGTAGAAGTGAGGTTGCTGGGGATGGTAAAAGTACTCTAACAAAGGAATAACGGGCTTTTCTAGTGTAAACCCCCCATAAGAGAACGTACTGTGTTTGGTCGATACACATTTTCTTGAATAACTCGGTAAATATTTATACTAGAATGACGAGAGAGAGCTTAAAACTTTTGCCTTTCTAAGTCCCATCTTTTTTCATGCATTTATTTCACATCTGGGGCTTTTCTGACCCTCTTTGAGCCCAAAAAATCGAAATTTGAAAGATTAATCCCCCAAAAAAGGGGTTTAAAGTTTTCCGATTGTTTTGCCCAACGAACTTGTCCAACGTATCCTACCAAAGGAACGTCCCTACCAAATTTGAAGTAAATCGGACAAAGAATGCGACCGCTAGAGTGCAAACACATATATATATAATTTTGAACGACCCCCCAAAACTTGTTCAGGGGGTCACGTTAGGAACTTCTATGGTGGTCCCTGGCTTAAGTTTCACCGTGCAGGACATGGTAATAGTTCACTTTCCAAAGGAAATTCACTAAAAAGTCTGAATCTCCGGAAGTTGCCAGACGCCATAAGGCCAATGTTAACTTTGTACCTCCATTACTTCTCATCGATCGTCCCAAATATTCGTTTAGGTGTCAAAATTAAAGTTTAGTGGGCTGTACTGTAAGGGTTTTCAATTGAGTTACATTTTTTATTTCCTTAATTTGAGCATAATAGTTTCATAATAAATGGTTTAATTTTCAACTGTATTACTGTACATTTTCTCACTAATTTGGAAACCTTTCTAAATTCTAAATTGCATTCCTTTAATTTGACACCAACATAAATTGTATGTGACGATCAGGTGAGGAGTAACGGAGGCACAAAGTTAATACCGGTTTTATTAGCGAAACTCTGAGGTGACGACCGGCAACTTTAGGTAATGAAGATTAAGTACCCGAAGTGCAAGGCATATGTGCAGTGATTTCTGGTCATTGATTTCATGGATAAAAACTGCAATTATAGCTTTTGTAACTTTTACTACGTCAATTGCTATTCGATTGATGATAACAGGTTATTTATCAAAAGCATGTCAATGGCAATCCTTGTAACTGCTTTGCTGTCCTAACGGTTAGTGTCTACGTTACGGTGCGAGATTTTAGGGATAACCGAAGTATAACAGTAATTTGAGAATTTTGATTGAGGGGAGAAACGATGATTGTGAACATGTTAATTGCGATTGTTCATACATTGTAATGAATTGGCTTTATATTATTCGGGAAACAACTGCTCCCCCCTTTGTAACCCCCCACTCCCTTTGATCTACCCCTATAAAAATGTTGAGAAGTTAGGACTGTTGCCTTCTAACTTCGTATGTCGCTAACGTAGGCAAGTTAAAGGGAGGCATATACTGATAGAAACGGACTCCCGCTAGGATGTAGAGCACCAAATCTGGCTCGTGGGGATCCTCCTAAAGCACGTGGCTTCTGTTCCCATAACGGTGTCAGGATAGATAAACAGAGTGATCGGCAAACGTTGTATGTTGAACGTCCTGCGGTTATTAACAGAACAATTAGCAGGAGGTGTGGCCAGACTCCCACACTGGAAGGTTCACATGACCTATAACACAATAACTGCCTCGACACCTTACCTGTCCTCCCACCTGGCTGGGAAGACATCCGTCATCGGAGTGGCAGGTGGCAGGTGGCAGGTGGCAGGTAGGTGGCGGTGCGAGCGAACTGTGGAGAGGAACCACACTGCAATAACTAAAGGTTCGTCTATCCCACAACAAACATGAACAATTGATAACAAAACGTGGAAACAAAATACTATATTTTGAGGCTGTATCTAGAAGTGTTTACCGACTTTTACCTGTTTATTAAAAGAATAATTCAGTTTTTGTGACTAGGCTACTAAAAAAAAAAAAAAAACAGTAAAACAGGTCTATGTGTATTAGGTCCTGAATAATAGTTTATATGTTATTTAAAAGTCTTTAACATATGATAGATGTGCCTTTTAGGTTTTTGGAATATATCTTACCTTTAGGAATCTGCCAACTGGGCTTTCAAAGTTCCAGTTATAATAAGTTCATGGTATAATTCTTACCATGAGACCTACAGTAATAGCTTCTTCCCTAAAGGGGAAATTCGCTAAAAGACTTCTTCTGATTTATAATAAACCCACACCACACCAAAAAAATGTAAAGCTAAAGGCTTGGTTTTTTAAGGCACGTTCGTGTTGGATCCTAGAGGTTCCTAGCGGAAAGGGTTTTCCCCTACTACCGCATCGTTAGAGTTCCGATGGTATTCTCACAGAGATATAATACCTGATGGAAATTGTAGTATTTATTTTTAACTTAAACAGATGTTCCTTAATTGAGATATTTTGACAGATTCGCAAACAAATGCATCACTAGCAGCAAATCAAATCAAAATTATTTTATTTCAAAATACCCTCGCCGCAGCAAACTTCCATACCCAGCGAATTTCCAATGAATACATTATACATTAAGCCACTTCCCAGTATTCATAAGAAATATATTCACAAACAAGCGATGTTCTTAAATAAGCGAGATATAACATTTTTATTTTTCTCCATAAGAATAAAATTGGACAACGTAGTGTGTTTAGCACTTTCAATATCTCAGTAACCAATTACGTAGAGCAATGATCAATACACCAAATTACTTGTTTTTTTAAGCCAAATTCGATGGTAAAAATTAAAATTTCAGTAAAATAACAATTACATGTGAAAACCCAAAAAAACATTTTTGAGGTACAAAACCCCCAAAACCCCCCTTCGGATCGTACGATTCGTCTGGTTTTCAAACTCGTTCAAATAAATGGTACTTTACACATTTGTGCCACTTTACACCTTTGTTACGAGAGTCATCGTGCTTACGGACACACACACACACACACACATATATATATATATATACAAATTTGAACGATTGATGGTTTTGGCATCTGGGGGCCACAAAATGAAAAGTTATCATGGTCATTTGGGCCTAAATCTTACCATACCACCTACGGTAATATTTTCTTCCCCATAGGGGAAATTCGCAAAAATACACAATTACAACAATATGAGATTGTTTCTTATTTATGAAACGAAATCCTCACATAGGTAAATCCCGTGCTTGAGGAAGAGTCTGTTTGGTATTTGTGTTGCTCATTCGTGTAATTTGTCGTTTTTTGCCACTTGAAATAAACGGACGGACGGACGTACAGATAATCAAAACCCTTTCCCTAATTCCCTCTCCTTTACACAATATGGATTCTCAACCATGAATAGGCCTGAATAGGTCTACCACTTTCTCCCTCACTCGCACACATTCTCACAGACATAACTCACTCACAGAACACAAAAGTAACTTTTCGTATCATTCTGATTAATTTGGACTATATTTTACATGGGCAAATATGCAACGGGGCATATAGTCGTTTTATAAAATGGAAAAAAGTATTATATTTGTAAATTAATTGGGTACTGTAAAGAGAAAGGTATTAAATAATTTGTTTGTAAGGATCTGGACAGATGACAGTTTTTATCCGTTGAAATTGGTTGCTTTTTACAGTCGTGTATGTGCATTTACCACTTTGTTTATGACTTTAACCTAATTTTTAACATATCTTGGAGTGATTAAGTCTTTTTAATTTCATCCTGTCGATGTTGAATATCTTATAAATAAAGCGAATAATAAGCTTTGAGGTCAATATCCCAATGTTTGAGCCACTTAACAATCATGCTTTAAAATTTTCTTAAAATTACAATTTATAAAGAAAAGAATCTACTCGTATAAATGAAAACACGCTCAATGGCAATAAGTTAAATACAAATATTTTTCTGCAGTCCATTTTGAGACTAACAAACACTGTTAGAAAAACATGTTTTAACTCTTACTTGTTACCTTCCTTATACATAATACAAGGAAGTAAGAAATCCAGGCATTCTTTGCTTTGCCTAGTAATTTGTTCAAAGTATGAAATGAAGTCATAAGCTTGCAGTACACACATACTTTTTCTAGGTATTGCATCTTATCCATAGTATACTAAAATTTCATTATTGGAAATAATTTAAATTCTGAACTATGAAATAAACATCAATATAACAATAAATATGATAATTTATTGTTTTAAAATAAACTACTGCCTAATTCTATAAAATGCCAAACATTTTTTAGGCACAATATCAAAGCGATATATTTATAAATAAACTTTAATGTTATACCAATTTATTTGTACAGTTAGTACAAGATTAAAGGTTCAAGACTTATAAGAAAATAAACTAAAAAAAACTTATTTTATAGGCAATATCCTAATATATAAGTAACCTCAAGCCTAACAACTGACTATACAACTAGTGTAGTACTCTATACAAGTAAAATTTGAATTGGCCCATACACATAAACTGCAGTACAATCCATCAAAGCAAGTCACGGAAAAACAAAATTAAATACACCCCCGTAGCAGCAAACCTAAGTGCTCAGCGAATTTTCAATGCATATATATGTATCTTAATACCACATAAAGCCACATACCAAGTTTCATCAATAATCATTCATAAATAAACGATTTATGACATTTTAATTATTCTCCATTAGAACAGCGTGGCGGCTGAGTATGCAGGGTTGCTGAAGCAAAGAACACAAAAAATGGGATTTTATACAAATATCAATATAACTCAAGAAGGTAAAGCCACATACCACATTTTATTGATTTATGTTCATAATTAAGGGAGATAACACGTTACTTATTATCCATAAGAATAACATGGGAGCTGAGTACGCAGGTTTGCTGCTACGGGAACTATCAGCCAAAAAGTTTTTTTAGTGCAAATATCAATAGACCACAACAATATGAAACAATATACCAAGTTTCATCAGGATAAGTTGATAAATAAGCGAGATATACAATTTTTCTTACTCTCCATAAGAATAACATTGGACAACGTACTGTGTTTTGCACTTTCAATATCTCTGTAACTATTTGACGTAGAGCAATGATCAAAACACCAAATTGTGCGTCTTTTTAAGCTGATTCTAATGGAAACCCCTAAAATTTATTTTTTCAAAAATTATACATAAAACTCAAAAAACACATTTTTGGGGTACAAAACCCCCCAAAATACCCCTTCGGATAAGTCCAGCTGTCTGGTTTTCGAACTTAAAGTCATAAATGCTGCTTTACACGTTTATACCAAATTTCGTCAAAATCGGACTATTTTTACGAGAGTTATCGTGCTCACGGACACACCCGTATATATATATATACATATATATATATATATATATACATGCCTGGATTTCTACACTATTCGCATTTATATATATATATATATATATATATATATATATATATATATATATATATATATATATATATATATATATAGTTTTTAATGAATGGTGTTTTTGGCATCCGGGGACCTCAAAACGAAAAGTTATCATGGTCCCGGGCCTAGGTCTTACCATGCCGACTACGGTAATAGCTTCTTCCCTATAGGGGAAATTCGCTAATAAGTGTTACAAACTTATACAGACTATCCGGAAGGCATACCCGAGAAAATTTAAATTAAGATAGATTATAGAAAGGAACGTCCCTACCAAATTTGAAGTAAATCGGACAAAAAATGCGACCGCTATAGAGTGCATACACACACACACATATGTATATATATATATATATATATATATATATATATATATATATATATATATATACACATATATATATAAAATTTTGAACGACCCCCCAAAACGTGTTCAGGGGGTCACGTTAGGAACTTCTATGGTGGTCCCGGGCTTAAGTTTACCGTGCGGGTCATGCTAATAGTTCACTTTCCAAAGGAAATTCACTAACAAACACTGAAGCTTTGTAAACCAGTGGGGCTTTTGAAACGACGAATAGGCATATCCGGAGTTCATATATGCAACGTACCTTCATGTAAAATTTCAACTCTTTCGGTTCACAAATTTTTGCGTCAGTACTAATAGACGGCACCTTACCCATGACTTCGTTCGCGTGATCCTCCTTGATTCCCGTTTCTTTTCCCTTTGGTAAAAATATTGTTACCATGGCAACTCAAATAAAGTAATTACTTTTTAAGGTTAACACGGACAATTTCAAAGTCCGATAGGGCGTAAGGTGTTATTTCATTGATGGATTGAAACTTTCCTGAGATAACCTGAATTGCCTTGCTAAGTTTCATCGCAAACGGATGTACAGTATAGAAACCGCTTAAGGCACACGGAAATGTTTGGAGAAAAAATCATAGTACAAACAAAAAATGTATTTTTTTTACTCAGTATTTTTATTTTCCTATAATACTCATTACACCCTACATCTGAATTACCATTCATTGAATGTTTATCACGTAATACGTTTTCTTAACTCAATTTTTTTTATTGTTTCCAATAACAAAGTACAAGTATTATTCTTAAATAAAGGGTTTATACATTATAACAATTTGAAATTAAATTGTGGAGTTTACGATTACTACACATAATTTGGGGTTTATAAGAAAGGTTACACGTCGATTAGAGCATCCGTCAAGATGACTATCACTCGTGAGAGGGGGGGGAGGGGAATCGTCCCGGAATCGATCTCCAAATGGACCGGAAGTATCGCTTGCCATTTTGTGGACGAGATCCGAGGCAAAAATAACAGAGCGGCTGGGATTAGATAGAATCAGAAAGGCCCGGATCATGCCGGGATAAGGGGGAGATGAGAGAGCGATAGTGGGCAGGAGTTACGCCGCTGCTCGGCTATGATCTACAGCCACTAACTGACACTGCTAGTGGTCGTCAGATAGTGGCCGTAGTGCCACAGATGAAGATTGTGTCAATCATCTTTCTGAGCTGATTTAACAACTCAGCGGCATCTCTGGAACTACCGCTTCACACCTTGAAGGGCCATGAGAAATAGGAGGAGCTCTCGTTTAGCCTTCCACTCCTCCTCTACAAATTGGAAGTTTGATATGTCGTCTTTGAAGTAGTTAACCCAATTTCTCTGTTGAAAACCATTTCAAAATAAAAATTTACAAATTACTTTGTTTGTGAACTACCGTTTCAACTTATATCCTTTTTATTTCTGTGTAAAAAAATGAGATGAGGCAGAGTATTGGAGAAATATTATGGGCTATTGTCCCTTCAAGCCACTAGTAATTTGTAATTGTTTATTCATTGATAGTTTTCAACAGAGAAATCGGGTTAACTTACTCATATTTTTTATCGCAAACAAAACAGTCGTTTCGAAATTTCCGTGGTATTTTAATAAGAGTTATTTTATTCCGTGACAAATTTTCGAAGCATCTTTAAAAAAATAAATAATTTTCCCAAAAATATCATGTCCAGCTCTTATAAATGACACCTCTCCCAGCTTTCTACTACCTATCGTTCCTCACGACTCCTCTGTAAAATGTGGGCATACGGAATTAGATTACAAATTATGGTTGCATGGTGCATTTTGCAATTCGATACTTTTTAAAGGGATCCATTTTTATATACTAGCTTAGGGGTTTGTATTTTGTAAAAAGAAGAGAATTGAGGTAACTAACCTTACTATCTAAATGAAAACTTGCTGAACATTTTGACTGTAATGTATAAGTACAAGATGTTAACAAACTACAGAGGGTAGAGTGATTTAAAACAGCATTAACAAATATTGCACCAAAAGGAAAACGTGATCCGGATATTAAAACGAGTTCGCACGCAACACGCTGACGTGAAGGAAGTGAATTTCCACATAAAAACTTTTAAAACTCAAAATCAATGTAACAACATGCATTTGTCCAATTTTTATTGAAATCTGAAAACACTGATTTTTTTGCTGTTCTGATGCTCCTGGTTTCATTTACCTGCAAAGCTGGGAATACAATTTTGCGCATTATAAGGTTAGGAGAAGGTCCAGACAGGCTTGAAAGTAGAAGTGAGGTTGCTGGGGATGGTAAAAGTACTCTAACAAAGGAATAACGGGCTTTTCTAGTGTAAACCCCCCATAAGAGAACGTACTGTGTTTGGTCGATACACATTTTCTTGAATAACTCGGTAAATATTTATACTAGAATGACGAGAGAGAGCTTAAAACTTTTGCCTTTCTAAGTCCCATCTTTTTTCATGCATTTATTTCACATCTGGGGCTTTTCTGACCCTCTTTGAGCCCAAAAAATCGAAATTTGAAAGATTAATCCCCCAAAAAAGGGGTTTAAAGTTTTCCGATTGTTTTGCCCAACGAACTTGTCCAACGTATCCTACCAAAGGAACGTCCCTACCAAATTTGAAGTAAATCGGACAAAGAATGCGACCGCTAGAGTGCAAACACATATATATATAATTTTGAACGACCCCCCAAAACTTGTTCAGGGGGTCACGTTAGGAACTTCTATGGTGGTCCCTGGCTTAAGTTTCACCGTGCAGGACATGGTAATAGTTCACTTTCCAAAGGAAATTCACTAAAAAGTCTGAATCTCCGGAAGTTGCCAGACGCCATAAGGCCAATGTTAACTTTGTACCTCCATTACTTCTCATCGATCGTCCCAAATATTCGTTTAGGTGTCAAAATTAAAGTTTAGTGGGCTGTACTGTAAGGGTTTTCAATTGAGTTACATTTTTTATTTCCTTAATTTGAGCATAATAGTTTCATAATAAATGGTTTAATTTTCAACTGTATTACTGTACATTTTCTCACTAATTTGGAAACCTTTCTAAATTCTAAATTGCATTCCTTTAATTTGACACCAACATAAATTGTATGTGACGATCAGGTGAGGAGTAACGGAGGCACAAAGTTAATACCGGTTTTATTAGCGAAACTCTGAGGTGACGACCGGCAACTTTAGGTAATGAAGATTAAGTACCCGAAGTGCAAGGCATATGTGCAGTGATTTCTGGTCATTGATTTCATGGATAAAAACTGCAATTATAGCTTTTGTAACTTTTACTACGTCAATTGCTATTCGATTGATGATAACAGGTTATTTATCAAAAGCATGTCAATGGCAATCCTTGTAACTGCTTTGCTGTCCTAACGGTTAGTGTCTACGTTACGGTGCGAGATTTTAGGGATAACCGAAGTATAACAGTAATTTGAGAATTTTGATTGAGGGGAGAAACGATGATTGTGAACATGTTAATTGCGATTGTTCATACATTGTAATGAATTGGCTTTATATTATTCGGGAAACAACTGCTCCCCCCTTTGTAACCCCCCACTCCCTTTGATCTACCCCTATAAAAATGTTGAGAAGTTAGGACTGTTGCCTTCTAACTTCGTATGTCGCTAACGTAGGCAAGTTAAAGGGAGGCATATACTGATAGAAACGGACTCCCGCTAGGATGTAGAGCACCAAATCTGGCTCGTGGGGATCCTCCTAAAGCACGTGGCTTCTGTTCCCATAACGGTGTCAGGATAGATAAACAGAGTGATCGGCAAACGTTGTATGTTGAACGTCCTGCGGTTATTAACAGAACAATTAGCAGGAGGTGTGGCCAGACTCCCACACTGGAAGGTTCACATGACCTATAACACAATAACTGCCTCGACACCTTACCTGTCCTCCCACCTGGCTGGGAAGACATCCGTCATCGGAGTGGCAGGTGGCAGGTGGCAGGTGGCAGGTAGGTGGCGGTGCGAGCGAACTGTGGAGAGGAACCACACTGCAATAACTAAAGGTTCGTCTATCCCACAACAAACATGAACAATTGATAACAAAACGTGGAAACAAAATACTATATTTTGAGGCTGTATCTAGAAGTGTTTACCGACTTTTACCTGTTTATTAAAAGAATAATTCAGTTTTTGTGACTAGGCTACTAAAAAAAAAAAAAAAACAGTAAAACAGGTCTATGTGTATTAGGTCCTGAATAATAGTTTATATGTTATTTAAAAGTCTTTAACATATGATAGATGTGCCTTTTAGGTTTTTGGAATATATCTTACCTTTAGGAATCTGCCAACTGGGCTTTCAAAGTTCCAGTTATAATAAGTTCATGGTATAATTCTTACCATGAGACCTACAGTAATAGCTTCTTCCCTAAAGGGGAAATTCGCTAAAAGACTTCTTCTGATTTATAATAAACCCACACCACACCAAAAAAATGTAAAGCTAAAGGCTTGGTTTTTTAAGGCACGTTCGTGTTGGATCCTAGAGGTTCCTAGCGGAAAGGGTTTTCCCCTACTACCGCATCGTTAGAGTTCCGATGGTATTCTCACAGAGATATAATACCTGATGGAAATTGTAGTATTTATTTTTAACTTAAACAGATGTTCCTTAATTGAGATATTTTGACAGATTCGCAAACAAATGCATCACTAGCAGCAAATCAAATCAAAATTATTTTATTTCAAAATACCCTCGCCGCAGCAAACTTCCATACCCAGCGAATTTCCAATGAATACATTATACATTAAGCCACTTCCCAGTATTCATAAGAAATATATTCACAAACAAGCGATGTTCTTAAATAAGCGAGATATAACATTTTTATTTTTCTCCATAAGAATAAAATTGGACAACGTAGTGTGTTTAGCACTTTCAATATCTCAGTAACCAATTACGTAGAGCAATGATCAATACACCAAATTACTTGTTTTTTTAAGCCAAATTCGATGGTAAAAATTAAAATTTCAGTAAAATAACAATTACATGTGAAAACCCAAAAAAACATTTTTGAGGTACAAAACCCCCAAAACCCCCCTTCGGATCGTACGATTCGTCTGGTTTTCAAACTCGTTCAAATAAATGGTACTTTACACATTTGTGCCACTTTACACCTTTGTTACGAGAGTCATCGTGCTTACGGACACACACACACACACACACATATATATATATATATACAAATTTGAACGATTGATGGTTTTGGCATCTGGGGGCCACAAAATGAAAAGTTATCATGGTCATTTGGGCCTAAATCTTACCATACCACCTACGGTAATATTTTCTTCCCCATAGGGGAAATTCGCAAAAATACACAATTACAACAATATGAGATTGTTTCTTATTTATGAAACGAAATCCTCACATAGGTAAATCCCGTGCTTGAGGAAGAGTCTGTTTGGTATTTGTGTTGCTCATTCGTGTAATTTGTCGTTTTTTGCCACTTGAAATAAACGGACGGACGGACGTACAGATAATCAAAACCCTTTCCCTAATTCCCTCTCCTTTACACAATATGGATTCTCAACCATGAATAGGCCTGAATAGGTCTACCACTTTCTCCCTCACTCGCACACATTCTCACAGACATAACTCACTCACAGAACACAAAAGTAACTTTTCGTATCATTCTGATTAATTTGGACTATATTTTACATGGGCAAATATGCAACGGGGCATATAGTCGTTTTATAAAATGGAAAAAAGTATTATATTTGTAAATTAATTGGGTACTGTAAAGAGAAAGGTATTAAATAATTTGTTTGTAAGGATCTGGACAGATGACAGTTTTTATCCGTTGAAATTGGTTGCTTTTTACAGTCGTGTATGTGCATTTACCACTTTGTTTATGACTTTAACCTAATTTTTAACATATCTTGGAGTGATTAAGTCTTTTTAATTTCATCCTGTCGATGTTGAATATCTTATAAATAAAGCGAATAATAAGCTTTGAGGTCAATATCCCAATGTTTGAGCCACTTAACAATCATGCTTTAAAATTTTCTTAAAATTACAATTTATAAAGAAAAGAATCTACTCGTATAAATGAAAACACGCTCAATGGCAATAAGTTAAATACAAATATTTTTCTGCAGTCCATTTTGAGACTAACAAACACTGTTAGAAAAACATGTTTTAACTCTTACTTGTTACCTTCCTTATACATAATACAAGGAAGTAAGAAATCCAGGCATTCTTTGCTTTGCCTAGTAATTTGTTCAAAGTATGAAATGAAGTCATAAGCTTGCAGTACACACATACTTTTTCTAGGTATTGCATCTTATCCATAGTATACTAAAATTTCATTATTGGAAATAATTTAAATTCTGAACTATGAAATAAACATCAATATAACAATAAATATGATAATTTATTGTTTTAAAATAAACTACTGCCTAATTCTATAAAATGCCAAACATTTTTTAGGCACAATATCAAAGCGATATATTTATAAATAAACTTTAATGTTATACCAATTTATTTGTACAGTTAGTACAAGATTAAAGGTTCAAGACTTATAAGAAAATAAACTAAAAAAAACTTATTTTATAGGCAATATCCTAATATATAAGTAACCTCAAGCCTAACAACTGACTATACAACTAGTGTAGTACTCTATACAAGTAAAATTTGAATTGGCCCATACACATAAACTGCAGTACAATCCATCAAAGCAAGTCACGGAAAAACAAAATTAAATACACCCCCGTAGCAGCAAACCTAAGTGCTCAGCGAATTTTCAATGCATATATATGTATCTTAATACCACATAAAGCCACATACCAAGTTTCATCAATAATCATTCATAAATAAACGATTTATGACATTTTAATTATTCTCCATTAGAACAGCGTGGCGGCTGAGTATGCAGGGTTGCTGAAGCAAAGAACACAAAAAATGGGATTTTATACAAATATCAATATAACTCAAGAAGGTAAAGCCACATACCACATTTTATTGATTTATGTTCATAATTAAGGGAGATAACACGTTACTTATTATCCATAAGAATAACATGGGAGCTGAGTACGCAGGTTTGCTGCTACGGGAACTATCAGCCAAAAAGTTTTTTTAGTGCAAATATCAATAGACCACAACAATATGAAACAATATACCAAGTTTCATCAGGATAAGTTGATAAATAAGCGAGATATACAATTTTTCTTACTCTCCATAAGAATAACATTGGACAACGTACTGTGTTTTGCACTTTCAATATCTCTGTAACTATTTGACGTAGAGCAATGATCAAAACACCAAATTGTGCGTCTTTTTAAGCTGATTCTAATGGAAACCCCTAAAATTTATTTTTTCAAAAATTATACATAAAACTCAAAAAACACATTTTTGGGGTACAAAACCCCCCAAAATACCCCTTCGGATAAGTCCAGCTGTCTGGTTTTCGAACTTAAAGTCATAAATGCTGCTTTACACGTTTATACCAAATTTCGTCAAAATCGGACTATTTTTACGAGAGTTATCGTGCTCACGGACACACCCGTATATATATATATACATATATATATATATATATATACATGCCTGGATTTCTACACTATTCGCATTATATATATATATATATATATATATATATATATATATATATATATATATATATATAGTTTTTAATGAATGGTGTTTTTGGCATCCGGGGACCTCAAAACGAAAAGTTATCATGGTCCCGGGCCTAGGTCTTACCATGCCGACTACGGTAATAGCTTCTTCCCTATAGGGGAAATTCGCTAATAAGTGTTACAAACTTATACAGACTATCCGGAAGGCATACCCGAGAAAATTTAAATTAAGATAGATAATAGACACGACCGCATCCGTGGAATGAAACCTGTCACCAGGACAAGGTTTAGCATAATCCAAAAACTCGTTACAGTGGACGCGGCCGCGGCGTCCAACTAATATGAAGCAGAGCCGACTGTCGACGGTGCACGGCGACCGGTTTGATTTATACCGTCCATAAGCCAAAAATATAAATCATTATAATATGTGGCCGGATTGGGAGCGAGCGACGTTTGTGGGCCACACTGACTGATCAAAACACGGCAATCTCATTCATTCCCCTTGATTTTACTTCCTCGAAGCTGCCTTAGAAGGAAGTCAAACTGGGGTAATTTCAGCTGTGTTTCTGTGTTTAACGACTTTCATAGAGCTTAATTACGAGTTTTAATAGAAGACCTGAGAGTTTAAAAAGCACTTCCAGAGTTTACGGCTTCCACTTCACACTAGGTTTCAGAAGCTTCGCTCCGATTGGAGTTTTATAGACGAAACAAATCAGCTGAACAGATTTCAGTATAAACGAGTTCGCACGCAGCACGCTGACGTGAGGGAAGTGAATTTCCTCATTAAAACCTTTAAAAATCTAATAAGGGGTTTAAAATAACACTTGTAACATTTTGGACAGTTTAAAATTTTTAATTTTTGGCTGAACTGATGCTTCTGGTTATACTTAGATTCAGTATTAGATTTGCAATGATGTACATTATAAGGTTAGGAGGAGGTATGGTCAGGATAAAAAGTTGGTATAGGGCTATTGGGGTGATAAAACTACATCAAGATATGAAAAACAGCATTTTCCAGTGTAAAATCCCCATAAGACAACGTACTGGGTTAATACAATTAACATTTCCTTTAATGACTTGGTAAATTTTGCGCTAGAGAGGGCTTAAAAGTTTTGCCTCACTAATTCCCATCTTTTTACATCCATTAATTTTACATGAGGAGCTTTTTTGACCCTAAATGGGCCCAGAAACTCGAAATTTTAAAGATTAATCCCCAAAAAGGGGGTTTAGAGTTTTCCGATTGTTTTGCCCAACGGACTTGTCCAACTGATTATAGAAAGGAATGTCCCTACCAAATTTGAAGTAAATCGGACAAAAAATGCAACCGCTAGAGTGCAAACACACATATATATAGATGTCTATATATATATATATATATATATATATATATATATATGTATACAATTTTGAACGACCCCCCAACACGTGTTCAGGGGGTTACGTTAGGAACTTCTCTGGTGGTCCCGGGCTTAAGTTTCACGGTGCGGGTCATGCTAATAGTTCACTTTCCATAGGAAATTCACTAATAAAGGAATATAGTAAATAAATATTGGTGACAGTGCATACTTTTTATCAATCGTGATAAAACATTTAATCGTGAGGAAACTGACACATACTTTCTCCCTTTTATCCCAACTTTAATGAATAAATTACTTTTTATTTACTAAATATATAATACAAAGCACGGTTGAATGTACATAAAATCTTGTAAACAAGTTGTTTTCAAAAACATCTACCCAATCCCTCTTTTGGAGGCGCTATAGAATCCATTGCTACACACGTGGTTTTGAGAGGGGAAATGTCCCCTATTCCCCCCAGGGTTATTAAGGGGGCCACATATTTCGAATTTCCTCTGTTGGTCAATGCCAACCTTACAAGCATAACAAGTTTGAACGAATTGATCAGTAAAAAAGAGAGAAATAGTAATTTTATATTCTCCGTAAGAATAACATTGGACAACGTACTGTGTTTACCACAAAATGAAAATTTAAATTTTCTCTGCAACCAGCAATCGTAGAATAGTAATTCAAAATGCTAAATTATTTAGTTGTTTTTATCTCTTTGTAATGGTAAATAGTAATATATTTATATTTATGTTTTTTTATGAAAATTCGAAAAAAAGTGTTTTTGATGTTTAAGTCTTGTAATGTCTGAACCCGAGTTTTTACAGAAATGGTGGTGTCATTTTGTTTGAAAACTAAAGCTTTATAAACGACTAAAGTTTAATTAAAATCGTTGTAGCCGTTTTTGAGAAATTTGGATTTGTTATGTTTTTTGGCGATATTTGGGGGATAAATACACTAAAAAATAAAAAAATTCCAAAAAATAAAAAACATAACGCCTGGAGATATCGTGGTTTAGTACCTCCATACCAAATTCCATCAAAATCGGCCTATTGGTGTGGGCTCTAGCTCTGTACACATCCATACAGACAGACAGACAGACAGACACACAGACATCACGTAAAAATCACTTTTTTGGATTCAGGGAGCACCAAAACGAATACTTCCACTAACAACTGAAATTCGAAAATTTTGACGAAAACAATACTTTCTCCATATACTATGTATAAGGGGGAGAAAGTAAAAACGCGTTTTAATTTTACACTTCAATCTTCTATATCTATAATACGCCGAGGCGATTTTTATCAAACGGAACTCCTTCGTTATTCCTGGACCGATTTTGACGATTAAGGTTTCAAAAATGGCTCAGATTCGTAGTTGTGCAAAGTGATTCCAATACTGTTTTTCTCAAGGGCACAGGACACTCAAAGTTCATTTTTTTATTAAATATAACATGGAGATTAGTTTCAATTCAGTTGCATTCTTAAACTGGAGATGATACAGTAAATTACAGGTAAACAGTAAGAACAGCTGATAACTGATATAAACAATACAAGTTTGTTTTGCTCGAATTAGATTAACAGGTCCACTAGTTTAATTTATGACCTTAGGAAGTTGAATCAAAATACTAATATTTGTCCTACAGTTACTTGTCGCTCAGACACCCTTCATTCAACGATATGGTTCATGGGAGTAAACTTTTGGTTTTCCCAAAGGTTTGTGGTATGGTTTCAGAACACTTAAGAGTAATTCTTCAAAGGTCGTTACTATAATTATTCATGGGGTCATACTAGTTTTCAAGTTTCATAATTTTCCAGAGTATTTAATTTTCAAATTTATTCTTAGATACGCTTTGTTGAAGAGCACAGAAATGTTCCTATAAATTCCTACTGTAGAAACAATGCTTGATAGAGGACATTGATAAAGTACTCACGAACTGCTTTAGCCATTAAACCACATTGCTTCTGAGTTTAAAACGAATAGATTAACTAGCAACTCCCTACGGTACAAAACTATACAGTGGTAAAATACCCCCGTCGCAGCAAACCTGCGTACTCAGCGAATTTCCAATGCATAATATATGACTTAATACCACATAAAGCCGCATACCAAGTTTCATAAAAATATATTCACAAATAAGCGATATATACTATTATAATTATTCTCCATAAGAATAACATTGGGGATGAGTACATAGGTTTGCTGAAACAAGGAACATAAACAATTGGTTTCTATGCAAATATCAATATAACTCAACTAGGTGAAGCTACATACCTAGTTTAATCAATATTCATTCATAAATAAGCGATATATTCCATTTTGATTAATCTCCATAAGAATAACATGGGAGATGAGTACGCAGGTGTGCTACAATAAGGAACGAAAAAGTGGGTATTTAGGCAAATATCAATATAACTCAACTAGTTGAAGTCATGTAAGAGGTTTTATTAATTTATGTTCATAATTAAGTGAGACATAGCATTTTAATTTGTCTCCATAAGAATAACATGGGAGCTGAGTACGCAGGTTTGCTGCTACGGGAACCTTTAGAAAAAAATTGTTTTTTGAGGAAATAACAATAGACCACAACCAGATAAAGCCGCATACCAATTTTTGTCAGTATACGTTCATAAATAAGCGAGATATAACATTTTTCTATTCCTCCATAAGAATAACATTAGACAACGTACTGTGTTTAGCACTTTCAATATCTCGGTAACCGATTGACGTAGAGGAATGATCAAAATACCAAATTGTGTGTTTTTTTTATTTAAATCCAATGGTAAAAATTAAAATTTGACTATTTCAAAAATTATATGTAAACAGCTCAAAAACCCTATTTTTGGGGTACAAAACCCCCCCAAAATACCCCTTAAGGTAGAGCGATATGGCTGGTTTTCGAACTTAAAGTCATAAATGTTGCTTTACACGTTTAAACCAAATTTCATCAAAATCTGACCTTTTTTACGAGAGTTATCGCACCCACGTACACACATATATATATATATATATATATATATATACAGTTTCAAACGAATGGTGTTTTTGGGGTCTGGGAACCTCAAAACGAAAAGTTATCATGGTCCCGGGCCTAGGTCTTACCATGCCGACTACGGTAATAGCTTCTTCCCTATAGGGGAAATTCGCTAAAAGTGGTAAATTAATTTGGGGACTGAACTTGCCAAATTTTGTGTGAGATGGCTCGAATACTTATGTATGTATTTATATTTCAAATAAACTATCATATTTGGTGAAAAATTTAACCCATATGTACAATGTCGGATGCGACGCTTCTTTATACTAAGTATAGCTAAAGAAAACACTTTAAATATTCGATAATAAACATGAACTAAACTTAAAAAATAAAAACACAAAACTATGCATTAACAATAATTAATATAAAACAAGATTGCACAGAGAGGTGGAGAACCCCAATTTACAATTTTATGAAAAGAAAACTCAAGTCATGGGCAATACATTTTTGTTTAATTTACCAAGGAAATTTGTACTTGAAAAATACCTAATAAAACAGTTAAAAGAGTATATTTTTCACAATTTCCTTATATTCTTTTGACGAGTTTTGGGAAATTAGAGCCAACACAAATTTATAGCTATTCCTTGATTATTTATTGCAATTTTAGTTTTAGTAATTTAATGTTTGTATTGATTATCTTAAAGCGTTCAACTGCAGGGAACACAGGGGATCTCTATTGTCTCTACTGTTTTTATTTATGTATATGAACCTTTTTTTTCTATGTACCATGTGAATTTGTTGAATAAAGAAATATTGATTTGATTTTATTAGTATGTTTTTTCAGCTTGTAAATAACAATTCGGTCATGTTCCTAAATTGTTCAAACACGACTTTTTGACTTCTACTAAACATTTTATCATACACATTCAGTATTAATACATTCCAATCTAAACCAGTCGTATATTCTTCGTAGGTAGACCATATATATGTGTGTTTGATTGTAGAAGGATTTTTTTTATTATATCTTGTTCTAATTCTGCACCAGACGTTGGACTCAGTTTCGATTCACCATTCAACGCACTATGCTTTCACTCGCGTGTCGATCACGACTCATCAATTATTCATTCATTGCTGGTTAATTTTGCTAACAGCCAATAATAGCAATAGTCCAGTCAATAAAGTAATTTCTCCCCCCCCCTCCATGTTCTCTAGACCCCTCTTTTGAGCATTATTTGGCTGTTAAAGATCCAGAGGAAAAAAACTATGATTGTTTAAAAATAATAATTTAGGACCAGTAAAACCTCCTGGGTGTCGAACGCTGATGGAGAAAATCACATATTGTTGTTTTTCTCATGAGAAGAACATTGACAACTCTCTACATGTTTTTGAT
Source organism: Allygus modestus (assembly GCA_963675035.1). Classification (NCBI taxonomy): domain Eukaryota; kingdom Metazoa; phylum Arthropoda; class Insecta; order Hemiptera; family Cicadellidae; genus Allygus; species Allygus modestus. The sequence goes on along the minus strand of OY776112.1, from coordinate 336,655,800 downwards.
CAGCTGCTATGATTATTTCTTTCTGATTTAAAACTCCCTAAGCCCAATATTTAAATTTTAAATTTTCACTATCAATGTTTTTCTTATATGCAGCCCCAACCCCTCTATTTTTGTTAAGACAAATTCCATCTACCATAATTCGAGATCTATTTCACACGCAAACATTTATCGTAACAGAATTTAGTAACATCCTCAATCAAATGAAAAGGGGGTCAAATTTGTGTTATGTTTATACACTCCTATACATTACTCTACTAAATGCCGTATTTTAATAATCTTTAACGTGTTTACATTTAAGTTGTATGTCCGTGAACAAAGGTCATATGAATATTTTTGTTCAAGATGATATTCGGAAGAACACATCTGGAACTTGCTTCTTACTTAATGCTTAGGGGCAGTGTTATTTCAATCTATCGCCCCCCCACCCCCCAAAAAAAATAATAAATAAAGTCATATATTAAAGTCACAAAGCTTAAAATATACATGGAAAATTTTAACACAGTAAAGAATATTCGTTAAAGACTTTTTATTCCAATATTAAACATTTGCAAATCATTTGCGGATGTTCAATTCGCTCAATTCATTTGGATTGGATGTTCATCCTGTATTCAATACTTATACTTTGTATTTAAAGTCTCCTTATATTAAAAAAGGTCAACTTACTTGCTATGAATACTTTTAATTTAAATGGGTTGAAAAAATGCAATTAAGTTTAGTTTTTCCACAGTTTTCCATTCTACTCATTCCATTCCATTATTTTAGTTTAGTTCAAACAAATTTTTTTGGTATGTTAATTTTCTAAAAGGGCTTCAATTAAACAAAATGTCAAGTAAGCTTTTGATACTAGGCTTAATTTAGTTTAACTGTGAAAGATTTTAAGTGTGACCATTGTCAAATGTGTTTTTTCAGATATTAAAAGTTGAACCTTCGTGGAAGATTTAATATTATTCGATATTACGGAATGGGAAAGCCCCTTATATCTCAGTGGCTGAAGCTTAGCAGGATAGTGGACGTGTTGACTAACAACATTTTTGTGGGATAGCACGGGGGCTGAATCTAGGACGGTCGATGTTCCCGGCAGGAGAATAAACTGACAACAGCATTGTGGGGTAACTCAAGGTTTGACTCTAGGACAACCGATGTTCCCGGCAGGACGGTGAACTGACAACACCATTTTGGGGTACCTCAAGGGTTGAATCTAGGACCACCGATGTTCTCAGCAGGACAGGGGACTGACAACTACATTGTGGGGTATCTCAAGGGTTGACTCTATAACCATGAATGTTCCCGGCAGGACAGTGGACTGAAAACAGCATTTTGGGGTAACCCCAAGGGTTAGCTCTAGGACCATCGATGTTCTCGGTAGGATATTGGACTGAAAACATCATTATAGGGTCAGTGGACTGACAACAGTATTGTGGGTATCTCAAGGGTTGACTCTAGGACCACCGTTGTTCCCGATAGGACAGTGGACTGAAAACAGAATGATAGGGTACAGTGGACTGACAACAGCATTGTGGGATACCTCAAGGGTTGAGTCTAGGACCATCAATGTTCCCGGCAGGACAGTTTACTGACAACAGCATTTTGGGGTACCTCAAGGGTTGACTCTAGGACCATCAATGTTTCCGGCACGACGGTGGACTGACAACAGCATTTTGGGATACCTCAAGGGTTGACTCTAGGACCATCAATGTTCCCGGCAGGACAGTGGACTGACAACAGCATTTTGGGATACCTCAAGGGTTGACTCTAGGACCATCAATGTTCCCGGCACGACGGTGAACTGACAACAGCAGTGTTGGGTACCTCAAGGGTTGACTCTAGGTCTACCGATGTTCCCAGCAGCATTGTGACAAAAGCATTGTGGGGTGCCTCAATGGTAGATCATAGGACCACCGATGTTCCCGGCATTAGCGTGTTTAGGCCGGGCTAGAAGGCCGAAGTGTAGCCCACTGCCCAGTGCCCAGTGGCCGACTGAGCCACTATTCCGCGCACAGCCCTGCACTCGCGCTCTGCCAAATAACAGTAGTGTGGAGTGTGCGTGCCGCCGGGGAGTGGCTTTGGAAATCCAAACTTTCCATCCCAACCGGGTTACAGTTTTGTGTAAAAAGTTATAAACTTCGGTTTCACAGTAATTACAGCGTAAGTTTTCAGGAAGCCATTTTCACCTTTAGATATTTTCTAATCGTTGGTAAGAGTACTTACAAAAATAAAGTTAATTCGGTTAATTTAAAGCTGATTGAATTTAAAATGGATTTCATTGCTTTTTATTTCACGACAAAATAGTTGGGTCATCTTACCACGTACAACAAACTTCCTACTTTGGAAAATTTAAGTTACGCCTCCTCGTTTAAAATCACACTGCAACTAAAAATATTTACAAGAAACCTTTGATCTTTTTTCCAACAAAATATTTATTATTTTAAATGAATGGCGTTTTCAAGTTTTTCTCAAAGGAGGGCTAAATTTATATTTTGTATGAATAAGATGATTATTTAAATAAAATAATCTTATATTCAATTACTTGAAACATTGTTTAGTTTTATACGGAAGAATATGTCCAATCCTTTCAGTAACAACGTCATTTTGTAACGAAATTACTATTAAACTCTCTAAGAAGACCACAGTTATTAATGTTTACGCAAATTTTTCATTAGCTTCATGTGTATTACCCTCATAATAATTTAAAATCGGTTTTATATATATATATATATATATATATATATATATATATATATATATATATATATATATATATATATATATATAAACCTTTAAGGGTTTAACTCAAGTGTAAATCAATATATTTACTACCGCCCTGTACTACTAACTTATATAAAAAAATATATCAAAAAATAAAAAAGGTTATCTTCAGTATCATATTTGTACTAAGGCAACATATTTACAGACGATATGTATGTTTGTATGTTACGGACTGGGTGATATTGCGGTGGTCAGTTGGGCGCGGGGCGCTGCTGATGTCATGAGTCAAATATTGGGGCGCGGCGCGCCTGGGGCGCCCTGGGCCGCTAGTCCGTGAGACGCGCTCCGGGCACCGGTCCTATACTGGACTGAGATACACGCTGCCGGACACGCTGCTAGTCCTATACTGGACTGAGATACACGCTGCCGGACACACCACTAGTCCTATGCTGGACTGAGATACACGCTGCCGGACACGCTGCTAGTCCTATACTGGACTGATATACACGCTAACGGACACACCATTAGACCTTTACTAGCTAAGATATACACTGGACTAAGATGCACGCTGTCATGCAGGCCACTAGTCCTATACGGGACTGAGATATAAGCTTCCGTATACGCCATCGGTATTATGCGGAACTGAGACGCATACTGTCATACGCGCCACAGGTCCTATACGGGACTAAGTTAAATGCTGCCGTAGACGACACATTTACTATACTGGACTAAGAAACACGTCACCTGTCCTATACTGGACTGAAATGCATGTTTCTGTACAAGCTATTAGACATATACTAGCTAGATATACGCTTCCGTGCACTCCACTAGTCCTATACTGGGCTAAGATGTTCGCTGCCGTACACGCAACTAGGTTTTTATCTGGACTGAGATGCACGCTGCCGTGCTCGCTACTGGTCCTATACTGAGCTGAGATATGCTGCCTTACGAGCCACTGGTCCTGCACTGGACTGAGATGCACGCTGCCGTGCTCGCTACTGGTCCTATACTGGGCTGAGATGCACGATGCCGTGCTCGCTACTGGTCCTATACTGAGCTGAGATATGCTGCCTTACGAGCCACTGGTCCTGCACTGGACTGAGATGCACGCTGCCGTGCTCGCTACTGGTCCTATACTGAACTGAGATATGCTGCCTTACGAGCCACTGGTCCTGCACTGGACTGAGAAACACGCCACTCGTCCTATACTGGACTGAGATGCACTCTGCCGTGCTCGATACTGGTCCATTATTGGACTGAGATACATGCTGCCGTACATGCCATTGGTCTTATACGGGACTGAGATACATGAGATGCATACTGCCTTACGCGCCACTGGTCATATACTGGACTGAGATGCACTCTGCCGTGCTCGCTGTTGGTCCGATACTGGACTGAGATACATGCTGCCATACACTCCATTGGTCTTATACGGGACATACATACTGCCTTACGCGCCATTTGTACTGTACTGGACTGAGATGCACTCTGCCATGCTCGCTACTGGTCCGATACAGGACTGAGATACATGCTGCCGTACACGCCATTGGTCTTATACAGGACTAAGATACATACTGCCTTACGCGCCACTTGTACTGTACTGGACTGAGATGCACTCTGCCGCGCTCGCTTCTGGTCCGATAATGGACTGAGATAAATGCTGCCGTACACGCCTATACTGGACTGGACTGAGATGCACTCTGCCGTGCTCGATACTGGTTCTATACTGGGCTGAGATACATGCTGCCGTTCACTTCATTGGCCTTATATGGGACTGAGATACATACTGCCGAACTCGCCATTGGCCCTGTACGAGACTGAGATTCATGCTGCCGTACACGCCATTGTTTCTTTACGGGACTGAAGTACATGCTGTCAGACATGCAATTGGTCCTATTATAACTGAGATACATGCTGCCGTAAGCGCCACTGGTTGTATACGTGATTGAGATACACGCTTCCGAACACGACCCATGTACTATACTTGACGAGATACACGCCATTGATCCCATGCTGGACTGAGCCCTGATATACATGCAGCTGTACACGCAATCAGTCCTATACTGGACCAGAATACACTTTCATGTACTCACCTACAGTAATTTATTTAATTTATTATTTTAAATGAAGAAATTACAGCTTTACAGTAAATGAAGAGTTGGTAGGGGTATTTAGACACATGTTTAAATAAATATACAACCTTAATAATCGTAATTACTTAAACATGTAATAGCCTTGTCTCGATCTGATTCCTAAATTGGACATCGTCATCTTTATCTGACTGAGCACTTACAAAGTTCCTTTTATTTTACCACATAAGAGGCTAGAGGTTAAAATGTTGAATGGTTGACGAAAAAACTCTTTAGTATTAAAAACACGTTTCAATAAAAGGTTTTAGCTTTTATTTGACATTCAAATAAAAGCTTTAACTTGTCAACTGAGGTTTATGAGAATCCTATAAATTTGGGATATAAATGCAGATTATACTTACATAGCCCACTATAAATACCGGTTTTCACTATTCTAGTAGTTAACCTTTAAAGACAATGTTTACAGTTAGGATTTTAAGGACTTTCACAAACTTTTTTCTTCTTTGGTCAGATGGACTACTGTATAAGTCTGTGAAGTCAATAATAACGCGAATGAAACATATATAGAAGTATTTAATGGCCACAGACTAGGTATATTTTGATTTATTGTGCGTGTTTATCTACGCTATAGACGTTGAATATCGAAAAGAATTCCAGATTTTGAGATTTGGCCAAGGGTGTCTATCTCCGTGATACAGCGCATTGCACAAGGGTTTGCTGGTTTAGGTTTTACAGCGGCTCACTACTGGTCCATTAGACCAGTCCTGAGCCCCATTAATGAAATACCATTAATGAATTTATGAGCGTGTATCTCATAAATTTAATTATGGGGCATCAACCCCATAATTAAAGAAAAGGCCTCCAATTAAAGAGGAATAACCTTTTCAAATGACAATTAATTTGGACACAGATACCATTTTTAAATAATAAAAATCATGAATAGTTGCTTTAACATTTATTAATTACATTTATAGCATTTTTATTTCACAATTATTTCACCCCGAGCATAAATCCTGTGAACTTCTGCAACGCTAATTATCCTCGCCTTAACAATGAGTATTTCCATGGTGTATTTTATTATTGTGTAGTTTTTCCATAGGGTTTTACCTATGCCTTAATTTATTTGATTAGTTGCGTTTAAAATGGTTTTAATACATACTAGTATAACTTTAAAGAATACACCAGTTTCATCAAAGTAAATAAATGCAAGTGCTGTATTCTGTGGTCAAACTTAAGAACTCGATCAAATCATCACCATATGTTTTGTTATAAACAAATGTGAATTGGAAAAAGTTCACAGGTTTAACAACAGATAGTAGCACATTCGCTGAAATTTAAAAAACCTCCTGGACGAAGGCTTTTCATGGGATATTTTCCAAACCCAAAAAAGGCACATTTAGAGAGAAATAGGTTTAATTTGATACCAAATATGTATAGAAAAATAAATTTCTTAGGGTCGATTTGCTGCGAAGAAAAATCGAGAAATTCTTTTAATAATATAGATTTTACCACATCCAAAATATGAATTTTGAGACACTGTGCTGCCTTGTACAGTGCCAAAGTTTTTGCCACAAAACGTGTCAAATTTAGTAGTTGGTAATTTGGAAGCCATCGATCGCATTGAACATATGATCGAGGGATTCAAATCAGCTTCGAGTGATTTGTTCAGTAGGGACTCGTTCAGTCAGTAAGTGTACCCAATCCCCCCTCCCTCCCTCCCCCCTCCCCCGATACTACAAACCAGCCGCCCGCTCCGGGCGACTTTCCCCGAATGTTCGCTAAATGCCGGCTTACCATATGTCGATTATTAGACCTGTTCCGGCAGACCGATCAAATACCAATTTTCAAATTGCTCCTGCTATGTAGAACCTTCTCTCGTCAATTGTAACCTAAATAACAGCGGATTTAACTTTATATACAGTACATTTTAATGCCAGTAGGCATTTGGATCGATTAATAAAAAAAACAATGCAATAGGCAAAAAATATTTAATACCTTTTTCAGTAGAAGGGGGACGTTTCATAACCTCCAGGTACGGAAGTCAAGGTACTATTTTATTTAAATTAGGTGTTTAGTTGTTTCAAATTGTCAAGGTTCTTGTTTATTATGGTTTTAATTTAGCTGTTCCAGAAAGTCAAGGTACAAAACGTAAAGTTTGTATGAATAAATTATATGAAAAAGAACTAGTGTCAAAACTAAAGTTTTACAACGTCCAGGTCAAAGTAACTCCGCTTAGCCACTTCAAGTACTGTAGTTTGAAAGGAGTGGATCCAGATTTGGTTTGGAGTGAAATCATATTCAGCGTATACGGTCATAACAAATACTTCCTTGACGTTTTGAATCTTTGCGTTTTGAAACTTCTTTACTTTGAACTTGTTTTATAATAATACCCTTACTTATTAAACTGGAGGTTTTGAAAACTGTTTTATTTTACAATAATAAAAGTTGAGACTTGACGTTATGAACATTTACGTTCTGAAACCACACGTTATTTTAAGTATGACCTTTACGTTATGTACCTTAACGTTGTAATCGCATCGGACCCAGTAGAACCTTGTGTACCTATGCAGAACACATATTTATTTTGTGTAAAATATTCAAACCTATATTTATTTCAATATAAACGGCTGTATAAATATTTATGACATGGTGGCACCTTGCGAAGCCTTATGTTAGTCTACAGGATTTTAGTGCAAGAGGGGAAGACTTCGATTCCCATAGCACCTCATTTGACTTAAGTCTGTTTGGACCGCTCTTTAACAACCTTGATACAACATTTCATTGGTCACTTAATCACTTAATCACTGAGTAAGACGCCGAAGCAACTAGGGTGTATTTTAAGGAGAATATGAATGGTGCAATAACGTAAACATGGAAATAAACTAAAACTTTATAATTGAACCAGAATTAATCTTGACGTGTGGTCCAGATTATTTGGTAACTAAGTCACTAGATTTACTTAATATTCGTTTCTTCTTTGCACATTATTGAATATATTGAAAATAACTAACAAATTTTACCATAGAATTTAATACCCCCGTCGCAGCAAACCTGCATACTCAGCGAATTTCCAATGAATATATAACATAACACATTAAAAGACTTAACAGGATTCATAATAAATATATTCACAAACAAGCGATATTAAAAATATTAATTAATCTCCATAAGAATAACATTGGGGATGAGTACGCAGGTTTGCTGCAACAAGGCACACAAAATAATGGATTTGTATGGAAATATAAATAGAACTCATCTTAGTGAAGTCACATACCAAGTTTCATCCATATACATTCATAAATAAGCGATATATAACATTTTAAGTATTTTCCATAAGAATAACATGGGGACCAAGTACCTAGGTTTGCTGCTACAGGAACCATAGGCAAAAAATTGTTTTTTTGTGCAAACAACAATAAACCCCAACCAGATGAAGCCATAAACCAAATTTCGTTAGTTAATGTTCATAAATAAGCGAGATATACAATTTTTCTTTTTCTCCATAAGAATAACATTAGACAACGTACTGTGTTTAGCAATTTCAATATCTTGGTAACCAATTGACGTAGAACAGTGATCAAAATACCAAATTGTTTGTTTTTTAAGCTAAATTCAATGGTAAAAATTAAGTTTTGATTTAAATAAAAATTACATGTGAAAACCCCAAAAAACACACTTTTGGGGTACAAAACCCCCCCAAAAACCCCCTTCGGATGGTGTGATTCATTTGGTTTTCGAACTCGTTCAAATAAATGGTACTTCACACATTTGTACCAAATTTCATTAAGATCGGACCTTCTTTACGAGAGTTATCGTGCTTACGGACACATATATATATATATATATATATATATATATAATACATATATAAAAATTTGAACGAATGGTGTTTTTGGTATCTGGGGACCTCAAAATGAAAAGTTATCATGGTCTCGGGCTTAAGTCTTACCATGAGACCTACGGTAATAGCTTCTTCCCTATAGGGGAAATTCGCTAAAAAGGGGACTCCAGTCACAATACTTTTCCTGTTTCTACCTGCTTCTCCCATAAGGCCAATGTTAACATTCAATGCCCGTCCCCCTCAACGGGTTATCCGATAACATTAATGTATGACTCACTTTAAGGAAAAACTATACCTAGCGATTTCAATGGACAAAATGTCGATATACCAATTAACCATCGTTTTATAAAATTCCAAAATCTATAATATTATAAAGAAGAGGTGGTTTCTGTCTGTCTGTCCGTCCGTCTGTCTGTCTGTCCGTCTGTCTGTCTATCTGTCTGATGTTCCGGTTAAACGCAAAAATACTAAACCGACTGGGCTGAAACTTTACACAAAGCTATAACTTAAACCCATGCAACACATAGGCCTATTCACTTCCTTCAAATCCCCTTGGGCTACGCCCAGTGAACGTCCTAAGTTTCAATGTTTACATTTTAGAAGAAAGTAAACATTCAGAAACTGTAATACGAACAGCTGAGGACACTTCCATTAGACAACTTAAAGAGGAGAAGCAAGAACAGCTGTTTCAAGCTAACTTACCTTTTTAACCCGTGCGAAGAACGGGTACATTCTACTAGTATTATATATTTACGATTGTTATGGGCGTTCTATTTGTGATATCGAAATTCTGCATGATGAAATTACTAGTTTTTAGTTAACATTGGCTTTATGGGACAAGCAGGTAGGAACGCGGAAAGTTTCGTAACTGGAACCCCCTCATAAGATTAATGTGCAGGAATTTGATCCGATATAATTGGGGGCTTTTGGACCTAAAAACCGATTGCTAAAAATCTCAACCCCAGAAAAATTCATATTTCATTTAAAATCTCATTGGAAAATTGGAAACTTTAACATTGAGCTTATGGAATTGCAAATGAAAAAAATAAGAACCATGACAGCTGTTAATAAATTAATAAATGAACTGTCGAAGTAGCACTTACAAGGAAAATAATCAACAAATGACTACGGGAAAACAATGACTATAACCATTAAATAAAGATTGCACATAGAGTGGACTTTTTTCATCCGCGAAACGCATCAAATATTACCGAGTATGGTTCGATCTCCCCGGTGGTCTTCATAATTATTCCATTGGTGTAATGGCGTAAAAAGAAAACAAACAAACACAATTTAAAGTTGAACTCGAATCAATCTTGGCATGCAGAGTGCGGTCCGAATTAATTGGTATTTATTATAAAGATAGATGTATTTACTATTAGTTTATTCTTTACGCATTCGAAAATAATAAAAATATTATATACTGTTTAGTTTAAGTTTCCAACTAACTTTCAAATGAGATACAAAACAATATTATTAGAGTTATTTCAAAAAAGAACCGACTTGAACATTCTTGGCCTTTTTTTACTGCACTCAGAATTCAAACACTTTGTCATTTCTATGTTTTCAAAATTCTAAGTTTATTTTACAAAAAATGTAGCAATGAATATAACTCGGTGCAGATATTAAGGTACAATCTCAGAAATAATTTTAATTCAGTGCCCGTCCCACGTCCCAAACTCACATTGTACAGACAGTTTTTAAATGGCAATGCACGACGCATTTTTAATCTTACTTCACACTATATTGTTTATAGGATCACTTATGCTCAGTATTGTAAGAACATAAAATCCTGGTTAATGACTCAACAAAGCATTGATTACTTATTTCAGATTGTTGTTTAATTTATTGGGTATTAAAAGGCTATCTGTAAATACAGTAGATTTAAATTTAATCATACATAAACATAATTTTTAAGTAGTGATGTTATTTATTATTATAGTTGTCTCATAGATACTTGCTTGTAAATTGAAAGTTATAATATATAAACTTATTTTTATAATATTTTTGTAACTAAACCATTTTGTAGCCATTTATATTACTGTATTTAGTTGCCTTGTGATGGAAGTCTTATTACTGGCTCTGCCTAGGAGGCTCCTAATTTATTTGTTACAAACTAAATGTTTGATTGTAATTTAAAGGTGTTGGAATAAGGTATTTGCAAGATTAATGTTAAAATATTTATAAATGTGTGTTCTATAATTATGTGTACCTGCTTGCTAGTATTTTTATGTATGTCTGTCATATGATGTTTGTAAACTGAAAGTTTGGAACAAATAAAGAATTATTTTCATTCATTCATTAATTTCATTCGGATTTTAAACAGAATATTAATTTTTCTGCGGTTGGGGTTTTAACCAATCGATGTTTTTAACCTCTTAATGGCTACGATACATAATCTTATGTACTATGCGTACAACACCGAGTTTATCCTACCCCTCCTGCCCTCCGCATAAGGTCAGGGGCCTCCAGTTTGAGCGGCCCCCTTCACGCCAATTATAACCGAGTCATCAGCGCGATGAGATGGTCTAATTCCGCGCAGTTCCCGATTCTCCCCACATCTCAGGTCGGACGTCTCGCGGTCTCGTGATCTGACGATTTGTTGGAAATCGAATTTCCAGATCGGGACCTCCATGGGCTCTCAATTCTATTGATCGACGATCACGCGGGAAAGCTCGGGAAATGTTCAGATGATTTCACTAATCACGGACTATCATCCGTAACTCATCAAGAGTGCACAATTGCCTCTAATTGACTAAGCGTCATTTATTTCTCATGGTACTTTTTTAACTCGTCTTTACAGAATTACAAATTAATGTGACCTACAACGTTATAATTCATTGTTTGTGATGGTTAGATTACGTTATTTGAGAAAATATTGAGGATATTTTCCAACACTGATTACAGAATTGTTTTCTTTAATCAGCGATTTCAAATGTTTGCAATAATCTCCTAAATTTCTTACATCGAACATTTGTAACTCAAATTATTTTCTATCTCTAACTCTTTTATATGGAAAGTGTTACTGATTTTTATTTTTACCACCGACTACATTAAATACGATATCGCATAGCTTGAACATTGGCCTAAGTAACAACGGTTAAAACTATGTCTGGTGATATCGTATTTGTATTCTTGTTAGTACAAAGTTAAATTAAAATTACAGATAATGTTAGTAACGACTTAAAAGACTTATTTTTGTAACATCCAACTTAACACTTACTCTGCGGCAAGCTTTTAATAATTATTATTCAATTTCTCCATTTTTTATAGAACCATTTTTGATTACTGTATTTGTTAACATTTAATTAACCATTTTAACGAATTTTTTAAAATTACAAATATAAGTTTCTAGTTTTGAATGATATTCCCTTTACGCGAGGTAACAGCTGAAAATTAGACATAAGTCTCCTCAAGACAAAATAACAAGGTGTGTACTGCCCAAAAGTATAAACGTTAGTTTGCCCTTAAGATTTTTAATAATTAAAAACCAATTTTTAATTTATTATTGTTATTAGTATTATTATTATTTGCTTTTCAAATATGACAAAGCTTGTGGAGCTGCCTGTGTGCAGCGAACGCATTGAAACACCTGTTTAAGTTCGTTTTACCTATCACTGTAAGATAATGCCACAAGTACATTGACAATTAATAAGTGACAGTCGACCATTAAATTATAAAATTGTTATGATTTTTAAATTGTTTGTTTATTTTTTCGCACTAAGCATTCAAGGTAATGTTCAAATTTATGGCCTAACCAACTAACCAAATTATCGGTTTTGGTTTGGGATACCAACAAAAAACAACCCTTAAAAAGGTTGTAACACTCGCTGCTTAAAATGCATGCTCAATCAATTTAACCACAAAATTAAAATACATTTCGAGGGTAACCACCCTTGAAATTAAATCCCTCAAGAGTCATCCTTTTCACAGCCTGGCATAAAGCCCCATAACTGTTCGGACTGAGGGGGCAGCGTGTTCGGCCACCAACAAACACGTCATTAATGGCCGCCGACGACTCGCCGCTCGTTAAATGGGGGTTTAAACTGGAGAATCCCACTTCATAGCTGTTGATATTGAATTTGGCGTTTTCATGACTAATGAAAAACTGTTTATTGGTAGCATCTCCTTTTCACGGCTTTTAAAGCGTTTCAGAAGGAGTTTATTATATTTAGTAGATACGTAACAGCAGATTAATCAAACCAAACCTAAATACTTTTTTTAGGATTTCTTAACCTTCTTTTTTTATTCGAAATATTAAATTTGTTTAGCTGCGAAAGGTTCTAAAAAAATAAAATATTCTTAATCTGTCTATTAAAGAATAAGGTGATTTTTATGAATAGGCTACTGGCGGAACTATTAGGCCTTGAATGATTGTTTATGTGTTATTTGAAAGCCCAATAGATGTGCCTATTGGGAGTCTGGGAAACATCGACCCTTAGGGACCTCCCCCTAGACTTTCAAGTTCCAATGTTGACCTTATGCAAGAGTATAAATCCATTTAATTGAGCATTTAACAGCAGCTGCATGTTTATACAAAACGAGTTCGCATGCAGCATGCTGACGTGAGGGAAGTGAATTTCCACATACGAAACTTTTAAAACTCAAAATAAGTGTAAAAACATACATTTGTCAAATTTTTATCGAAATCTGAAAACATTGATTTTTTGGCTGTTCTGATACTCCTGGTTTCATTTACTTGCAAAGCTGGGAATACAACTTTGCGCATTATAAGGTTAGGAGAAGGTCCAGTCAGGCTTGAAAGTAGGCGTGAGGTTGCTGGGGGTAATAAAAGTACTCTAACAAAGGAATAACAGGCTTTTCTAGTGTAAAACCCCCATAAGACAACGTACTGTGTATAGCCGATACACATTTTCTTTAATAACTCGGTTAATATTTATGCTAGAATGACGAGAGAGAGCTTAAAACTTTCGCCTTTCTAATTCCCATCTTTTTACATGCATTAATTTTACATCTGGGGCTTTTCTGACCCTTTTAGGGCCCGAAAACTCGAAATTTGAAAGATCAATCTAAAAAACTGGGTTTAGAGTTTTCCGATTGTTTTGCCCAACGAACATGTCCAACAGATTATAGAAAGGAACGTCCCTACCAAATTTGAAGTAAATCGGACAAAAAATGCGACCGCTAGAGTGCATACACATATATATATATATATATGTCTACACATATATATATATATATATACATATTTATATATATAAAATTTTGAACGACCCCCCAAAACGTGTTCAGGGGGTCACGTTAGGAACTTCTATGGTGGTCCCGGGCTTAAGTTTCACCGTGCGGGTCATGCTAATAGTTCACTTTCCAAAGGAAATTCACTAATAAAACACAGAGCGGAAGCAAGATCAGCTGTTTTAGGCTAACTTCTGGAATTGCAACACAGTACAAACTACCAGGACCGAATATGAGCTGGGTAATCAGAAAATATAAATAACATTTGCTCGAATTCGAGCAGGTGGATTTACTCGTTCCCATTGAACATAATGGAAATCGTCAGTACTACACAAATAAATAGAAAACATATTAAGTGGTTAATGTATTTTTCCTAAGTCAATAATTTTCAATATATCTAGCGTTACTTAAAAATACAAATACGAGTATTATTTAAATTGTTACATAATGTAATAAGTATTGAGTTTAAATGTATTACTATCAGTGAAAATGTCTCTTTCAATAAATATGGTATTTTTTTGCAAATATACACATGAATTGATAAATGTTTTATTACGATTGATAAAAAGTATGCATTGTCACCAATATTTATTTACCATATTCCTTTTTTAGTGAATTTCCTATGGAAAGTGAAATATTAGCATGACCCGCACGGTGAAACTTAAGCCTGGGACCATCATAGAAGTTCCTAACGTGACCCCCTGAACACGTTTTGGGGGGTCGTTCAAAATTGTTTGTATATATGTGTGTGTGTGTGTGTGTGTGTGTGTGTGTGTGTGTGTGTGTGTGTGTGTGTGTGTGTGTGTGTTTGCACTCGAGCGGTCGCAATCTTTGTCCGATTTACTTCAAATTTGGTAGGAACGTTCCTTTCTATAATCAGTTAGATAAGTTCGTTTGGCAAAAAATTTGAAAACTCTAAACCCCTTTTTTGGGGATTAATCTTTCAAATTTCGAGTTTTTGGACCCAAAAAAGATCAGAAAAGCCCCGGATGTAAAATTAGTGCATGTACAATGATGGGAATTAGTGAGGCAAATCTTTTAAGCCCTCTCTTGTCATTCTAGCATAAATATTTACCGAGTTATTAAAGATAATGTGTATCGACCAAACACAGTACATTGTATTAGGGGGTTTTACATTAGAAAAGCCTGTAATTCCTTTGTTAGAGTACTTTTATCATCCCCAGCAAGTCACGCCTACTTTCAAGCTTGACTGGACCTTCTCCCTAACATGCGCAAAATTGTACTCCCAGCATTGCAGGTAAATGAAACCAGGAGCATCAGAACAGCCAAAAAATCCATGTTTCAGATTTCAATAAAAATTGGAATGAATGTATGTTTTACACTGATTTTGAGTTTTAAAAGTTGTTTATGTGAAAATTCACCCCTCACGTCAGCGTGCTGCGTGAGAGCTCATTTAAAACATTACTGCTTGTTATTAACCAAGAATATCTAATAAAATGCCTTAAGGAACTTAATAAATACTGATACTGTGAGTCCTGATACATATTATTCTCATGATAGTGTTTGTCACATAAATCATATATAAATACTTATGTATTTTAAGTTTTCTTATTTTTCTTTTACAAATATCTAATATATATATTTTCATTTACAAACGGTGTTTCAAGTTCAAAACTCGTGTAATATAAACTAAAGTATGTAAATGAACAAATTGGCTGAGTTTTAAAAAATTTACTGTAATTTGACGTTGAAAAATTAAAGTCGCATTACTTTTATTCTTCACACCTTACTAATCCAGTCCATCTTACAATCATCACACTAGAAACTAACCAACCCTGAACTAATAAGTTAATTTACTAATGAAAACACTGAATATCCAAAAAGAGAGAACAAGTGGTTATAACTTCCGACTTAGCCTAAAAGTGCCCAAAAACATGAAAATTCTTCCTCAGTTTGTTCTTCTTATTGTATTCCAAGGTGTATTAACTTAAAACGAGATCGCACGCAGTACGCTGACGTGAGGGAAGTGAATTTCCGCATTAAAACCTTTAAAAAAACAATTAAAGGGCTTAAAACAACACTGGTAACATTTTTTTGGAAAATTGAAAAATTTTATTTTTTGGCTGTTCTGATGCTCCTGGTTGTATTTAAATTCACTAATAGGATGTCAATGTTGTACATTATAAATTTAGAAGGAGGTGTTGTCGGTATAACAAGTTGTTATAGGGGTTTGGGGGATAAGAAAACGATATTAAGATATGAAAACAGCCTTTTCCAGTGTAAAATCCCCATAAGACAACGTACTGTATTTTGACAATTAACATTTTCTTTAATAACTCGGTAAGTAGTTGTGCTAGAATGATGAGGGAGGCTTTTTAAAATAAAATCTTTGGCTTTTAACATGCAATAAGTTAATGTGAAATAAGTGTAAATTTTTCTGACCCACATTTTCTTTTTAGGCCCACAAACTCAAAATTTGAAATCTTAAAACCCCCCAAAAAGGGGGTTAGGGTTTTCCGATTGTTTATCCCAACTAACTTGTCCAACAGATTATCAAAAGGAATGCCTCTACCAAATTTTAAGTAAATCGGACAAAAATTGCGACCGCTAGAGTGCGAACACACACACACACACACACACACACACACACACACACACACACACACACACACACACACACACACACACACACACACACACATATATATATATATATATCAAGTTTTTAGAGACCCCTCAAAACGTGTTCAGTGGGTCACGTTAGGAACTTCTATGGTGGTCCCGGGCTCACCGTGCGGGTCATGCCAATATTTCACTATTCCTTAGGAAATTCACTAATAAAACAACAACATAAGTAATCTTTGTAGCTGGTGAAACGCTAATAATAAAAATTAAGACGATGGCTTACGAAAATAACTGTTGGAGAAAGATAACAGGTAGAAAGAGACAAACGTTACAATGAAATTAGAAAATGAGTCGACGGCACGTTATGAAACCGCTACGTTTTTGATTTAACTCAAAATTAGAGGCTCTAGGACCGCAGTGAACTATCCCGTCGCGGAGTGGGGCTCAATTTGACAAAACGGTTACGACGGCCAATTGCGGGGGGCAGTAATGCAGTAATACCAACCTAAACATGTGACGGGACTGTGGTCAGATGTCATAACAGGACTGCCAATCTGACAGAGAAAATTGTTTTATGTGTGGTGGTAAATCTTCCGTTATATAATGAAGCTTTTATGACTAAATAAACTAGATTTTGAAATTAGAAAACTATTAGGATATTATTAAGAAAGCTGTTTATATTTTGGTAGGTTAGTTTAAATGTTCCAGCCCGCATATCATAGGGAAAACATTTCTAATATGAAATTGTTTTATAAATAAACACATTACATGTGAATATTTTATAATCACTTAACATTTGGTGTTTCTACCTCCTTCCCCCAAATAGCAGTGTTAATGTTCAAGGTCTGCCTCAACGTATTACCTTATATTATTGATTTGTGGTTAATTTTAACGAGGGGAAATCCCTAGCGATTTCAGGGAACAAAATTTCGATACATCACAAATAATAAGTTTTTTGAATAATAAATATTTTAAGTTTTTTTATTTATGATATTGATATTCTTTCTGCGCACTGAATTCACTAGGTAATTTTTTGTCTTAAAAATAACCATAAATCGTCGATTTTACATAATTCTGGAGCCCCCTGTTAATTATATTTTGGTTAACATAAATCTATACTATTCTGGCCTTTGGTTGCAAGTGTTTTCATAACTTTAGGACGTAACCAAGTAAATCTCAAAACATTTCTACTGTGTTTACAAGACGATAAACACGCATGCAAGGTGGTTCTAGGCCATTAGTTTCGATCGGGCTTGCCGGTCACCGGTCAGAAAAGAATGACTGTCCCGTAGAAGACCTAATGGTCCTGATGATCACAGTGTGAATGATGGCATTTAATGCTTTGTGTCATTTGTAGTCTAAATGTTAATGTATGTAAGATTGTTGTCAGACTTGTTTTATCTTCTTCTCCATTACGTTTGTCAATGCATACCGTAGAAGACCTAATGGTCCTGATGATCACAGTGTGAATAATGTCATTTAATGCTTTGTGTCATTTGTAGTCTAAATGTTAATGTATGTAAGATTGTTGTCAGACTTGTTTTATCTTCTTCTCCATTACGTTTGTCAATGCATACCGTAGAAGACCTAATGGTTTGTCAATGCATACCGTAGAAGACCTAATGGTCCTGATGATCACAGTGTGAATAATGTCATTTAGTGCTTTGTGTCATTTGTAGTCTAAGTGTTAATGTATGTAAGATTGTTGTCAGACTTGTTTTATCTTCTTCTCCATTACGTTTGTCAATGCATACCGTAGAAGACCTAATGGTCCTGATGATCACAGTGTGAATAATGTCATTTAATGCTTTGTGTCATTTGTAGTCTAAGTGTTAATGTATGTAAGATTGTTGTCAGACTTGTTTTATCTTCTTCTCCATTACGTTTGTCAATGCATACCGTAGAAGACCTAATGGTCCTGATGATCACAGTGTGAATAATGTCATTTAATGCTTTGTGTCATTTGTAGTCTAAGTGTTAATGTATGTAAGATTGTTGTCAGACTTGTTTTATCTTCTTCTCCATTACGTTTGTCAATGCATACCGTAGAAGACCTAATGGTCCTGATGATCACAGTGTGAATAATGTCATTTAATGCTTTGTGTCATTTGTAGTCTAAGTGTTAATGTATGTAAGATTGTTGTCAGACTTGTTTTATCTTCTTCTCCATTACGTTTGTCAATGCATACCGTAGAAGACCTAATGGTCCTGATGATCACAGTGTGAATAATGTCATTTAATGCTTTGTGTCATTTGTAGTCTAAATGTTAATGTATGTAAGATTGTTGTCAGACTTGTTTTATCTTCTTCTCCATTACGTTTGTCAATGCATACCGTAGAAGACCTAATGGTCCTGATGATCACAGTGTGAATAATGTCATTTAATGCTTTGTGTCATTTGTAGTCTAAGTGTTAATGTATGTAAGATTGTTGTCAGACTTGTTTTATCTTCTTCTCCATTACGTTTTTAGCATACTTGTTAATGACAATATACAGATTTGATTCTTTAAACACATCCTGTAACGAAGCATTCTGTTCGTTTAAACATATATTTTTGGTACATATGCATTTGACCACAAACCTTTAGGAGAATTTTCTAGTGGGACAAACCAAACAAACTAAATGGATAAAAATTAGGGACATTTTATGAGTTAGCGTAAAATTTTGAAGCATTTAAGATGACTCGTAACATTTTTGAGACTCCCAGAAGCCAACAATATCGGTGTAATGTGATATCATTCTCTTATAACAGCGCGCTGTGGCGGTTAGGTTAGGTTAGTTTATCATGTATTTTGTGATTAATATAACCTTAACATAACCTAAACTAACCGCCACAGCGCGCTCTATAAGTATAGAGCGCACATAAAACACAATACGTGTGTTTGTAACGTGTGTGTTGTCTCCACATAAAACAATATCTCTTGGAAAATTGGATGTACAATCGGGGTACAGGAGGGGTTTTGTGGCGCGACATATGATAAATGATATCCACAAAATAGTATACAGTAACCTTACCTATCATAACCACCGCAGTGTGCCATTACAGGTGGTGGTCGGTATAATGCATAAGTACCCATATTTAATATCAATTGGACATTAGCAAAGAAAAACAGTTTAATTACTCGAACGATGGTGTACACTGCACAACCTAACTTACCTTTCACCGCTTGTTTCAGTGGAGATCACTGAAAATTGCTGTAGTTGAACTTTGAATGTTGTCCCTTAATGCTATTTTAATTTTCAGTACACTTTAAATTTGACACTCAAACCAAACATCGTGGATTTCAAAACGTAGAGGCGTGTTTAGTTGGGTTTAGTATCAATCCTTGGGTTTAGTATCAAATTGAAGATATAGTAGTTATTTTAGTGGGTCAAATTTTTTAATTCGTTATTCTTATTTAAAATTTGTTTCCCCAACATACAGTTTGCTGATTATTGCACCTAGCATGTTTTTTGTTATTTGCGTATAAATTTAAATTCACTAATGCCCTACCATAAATTAGCACTGCATTTTTTGTTGCAGTGTGTAGATGGTAGTTTTGTTGTTTGGATAACTACCCCTTATATTTACACTAAACCCAAATCTCTAGGATGCGATCAGGTGAGGAGTAAAGCGTCGTAAAATTTAACATTGCTCTTGATACAAAAGTATAACTACAACGCCCCGGAGATGAAGACTATGAAGACTTAATAGTCCAATTTGTTAAGTTTTAATCAACCAAAAAACGAAAAAATCTTTAAATGTTTTTACTTTTTTATTAGAACCTCGGAATTCAAAATTACCCATTTTTCACTCCGGACGTCAATATTTCCGGATATTTTGAATACTGGCGGAGATATCAATTAAAGTGGAGTGTGTAGCCTAGTTAACTGTGGCCGGCGGAGTCTGGGTCAGGGGGGGCAGCCCCCCCCCACCCCCGGACCATCAACAGGTGGAGCAGCCGGATCGCATTCTGTGACTGTCTGTGTTCCCGTGTGTTCCGCCGCACCGCGCGTCCGTGCTCCTATTTTCTGGAATATTTCTACCAGGTAACCCACATTTTTTTATTATTTTAATCTTTATATAGTAAGCTTCAGCGTTTTTTTCCATGGGGAAAATTTCAAAAAAATTGTTTTGGAAGAGAAAATAAAATAAGGGAGTGGCCATGTGACACAGATTTTTTTTTATTCGGAAAATCGCAATTTCGAGTTAAACTTTAGCTGTAGCTCTTTTAAGTATTTATTTTCAACCAAAGTGCTAAAAATTCTAAATTATTTTTTATGTCAACCTAAAATTGTTTACCTAAAATCAGATGTTTAGTATGAAGAAGATCCAATAAAAGTTGTCACTCTTTAAGCATAGTTATGACAATTGTAGAACTTATACAGAATCAATGTAGAGCATGTGAAATTACTATTTAATCTGTATTTGTATCCCCGTTGTTTTTAAATCCTTCGAATCAACATTTGCTCTCTTATTTATTCAATGAATGAATGAATACTCTCTTATTTAGCTTGGCAATTTAATATGGTTTGCTTAAGTTGATTCCATGCGTTTCTCTATGATTGGGTTTTTAAAAAAATCATTCGCAAATTGTTTTCCTCCATTGATTTCTAAGTGTGTCATTCAGAGACAAACGCCATAACAGTTATCTACACTCCCTCTCTCGTCTGAGAATTAGACACATAGACCCATCTATGTACAATGATCGATCTTCTTGTACATGGGGTTTTATTATTATTTTATGACACCGTTATATTTATAGAGAAAAACTAAACCTCGCGCAAGCCTCCCATTGAACCACGTGTTTGTGCTTCCCCATTACAATTCGGACTTTAAACGTTTTTTATCTTAATTTTTTATTTCAAATTTTTAAATTTTTATACACTGTAAATCAGACTGCTGACAGTTGATCATATATTTATGTAACCCAGATCCGGATACATTTGTTTTCAGGATCCGATAAAAATCCTGAAATCCTAGAGTTTCTATTCGAACCCAATAATGCAGAAACCTGTGATAAAATTTATTTTCTTTTGACTTTCATTTTTCTTTTGTAGAATCATGATTTTTACTGTGATCCGAGCAAACATTCTGGAGGCAAATAATTTCTCATAAAGCATTAAAGAACTTTTATAATTTCTAGTTGCTGTCAATTGCACAAGCATAGTTATATTTTCATTAGAACTTTCCATACCAAGGCAAACCTGGGAGAAATGAAAATAAGTCTGGCTGGTTATAATATTACGTGGTAAAGAACATAGAAGAAGAACATAATTTGATACTACCGTTTTCAAAATTGTTTGAAGTATTCGTTTTGTGTTTCAATGACTTTTTAAATAGATTAAAAAGTTGTATTTATCGCATTTGACAAGGTAATATGGCCTAACCAATTTGAAACTAGTTGATATGACAGACTGTCTGGTCATTATTGTAATGGTAAGACATAATTCTTAAACCAATGGACCAAAAGTCGAGAACCATTTAAATGGATTTTATTTTCTCCAAACAATATTTTAACTTTTAACGAATGCCTAATTTCTGATCCTCATATTTTATAAAGTTGCCGGATTTTTCTCGTAATAACAATTGACTGTTTCAAGCGTTTAACATCAATTAAAGTACATAGTAAAATGTGTAAATATTGGGTCGATATCCCAGAAGTAAATTATTTTCTCCTTTATTTAATGAGCTTCACCTTAAAGCTTCGCTAGCAGACCGCTGACTTCTAACAAAGTTTTTGATAAAATGACACAGACGTGGACAAGAAAGTAAACAGAAACATTATACAGTTTAGTGAAAATGTACTAATGACTTATTATCGCCTTGAAGGGGCTCAAAGTCATTTAAATACGTAAAAAGCTGACCCTTAAATCACATTTGGAAATCCTATTTTTTCAGAGTCCCTTAAACCAATACCAATTAGATCCATGCTCCACCACCCTGTAATTTTCTATAGTCCTAACATAAATTAGATAAATAGAAAATAGAAAAACTTTAAATTAGTAATAGACATTCAGTAGTGGTAGTACCAACTATGTAACATCAATTGTCAATTACAAATGATTTTACACCATACTCAAACCTGTTTTTTGAGATAAAGATAAACTCATTCTTATACAGGAAATACCTAAGCATTTGTAATCAAACAGGAAATACCTAAGCATTTGTAATCAAACAGGAAATACCTAAGCATTTGTAATCAAACAGGAAATACCTAAGCATTTGTAATCAAACAGGAAATACCTAAGCATTTGTAATCAAACAGGAAATACCTTAGCATTTGTAATCAAACAAATTAACTTTATCATGCTAACACACTAACTTTAAGTGCTACAACACTATATCAACAAGCTGAAACAATTATTCGCCTTCAGACCCAATATCCAATTAGTAATTGTTGCCCATAGACGTAAATCTTGATTGTACTAACTAAAGCAAGAGAAAAAATAATACATCGTACATTCATAGTTTAAAAAATAACAAGATTCCAAAAACTAAGATTGTTACTTTCAGTATTTGGAAGTAAAAACTAAAAATAATATTTGTTATTGCTTTCGGCACTTACCACAACTGATTCCTACAGCGTCATGTTTGGAAATATTATTTAATTAGACAAGGTGATCAATTAGTACGCAACAACATAGGTATTTTCAGTGAGGTATGATTTAACAAACCTTAATATAACATCAAACACAATAAACAATTAAAACTAGCTGATAGAAAATTCATAAAAGATAGTATGAATGAAAATTTATGAACTTGTAAAACAATACTTTTTATAGTAGCTTTTTGTACTTGCAAATTATGTCGCAGTTTTTTTACCGGGCGAAGATTTATTTCTCTACATACAACTACTCACATAACTATTTTCCAAGAGCTCCGCTACTATAAATACTTAGTCCGCATGTAAAATCGCGTTATTGGAAGTTTTTTTTTAATTACAAGTTTTTAATTTCTGAAACTCTTATTCACATATTAAAAGACTATTTAGCCTTTTGCATTGATCATGCTTAGCTAATCATGTGTGTAGCATTCATCAGTCAATGTTATACAAATGCATTTCTTTTTATAGCCTACAATTATAAAATATTTGGATAAAAACAATTCTGGTATGACATCTTTAATGTGATATGCAATTTGTGAATCAAATTGTGAAATAAATATAAATTGTGTATTAAATATAAGTAACGTCAGTGAATTTTCTTAAAATACATGGTGCCCATGATCGTAAGGCCTAATTGAGAATTAATAAACAGTTTATTGTGTGCTTTATTTGTATGTCATCATAGTGAAGCAATATTGTTCTAATGTTCAGCTAAATTAGATGTTTTACTGTTTTCATTTGTACTTTATTGTGCAACATATGCATCATCATATTGAAGCTTTTACCTGGGATGTAATACCGAAGATCAACAATGGATATGTTAATCGTCATGTCAAGCTTAGTACTTGTGTAATATCGATTATTTTTGTAATCATTATGTCTTACTCAATGTAATCCACAACATCTACAAACTAAAACTTGAATGGAGTGATTATTAAAATTATTGTTGAAACGCGTGCTTAACAGTTTCTCGAAATCAATGCAACCTAATACAATTTGGGTTCAAACGAAAATAAAAAATTGTTTTTCCTTTTTTGGGGGGCTTTCCTTCAACGAAATTCATGGTTAAAAATTAAATAACAGCATGTTATCATGCAAGGTTAGATTCACTATTTAGTGTGATCTTACACTTTTACACAACATCTATTCACTAACACTAACTTTTTTTACTTTGTCTAATCATAAACTTAAATATTTTTTGTTATAACTTTACTTAATCGAAGTGTATATTATTGGAGTGATGCATTATTATAAAACCCCACCACAACTCCAAAGCCCTCCTCATTGGAAATTCTCTGCAATTCAGAAGTCGTTTTTATGGTGACAATTAAAATGACAACAACCTTTATAAAAATTTGTAATATCATTGCTGATGAGTTTAAAAACTTTCGTTTTACATTTTTCAGCTATCTATGACTTCAGCTTTGTTATTTTAATTTAAAATATAGTTAATATGGTTTTAATATTTTAGAAACAATTATATTCACCCTAACAATCAAGTTTGATACGGTGAATAATTAATCTGATGGATGTACCTGCATGCATTTTACCAGAGAATGATGGACGCGTAGTTGTTTTATGTTAAGTTATCGATTAGTGTACAAGTTTAAGTAGTTAGCCTATTTCATTATCCTTACAATAATTCAAATTTGTCTTCTTTTTTTAATTTAATTGTTGATTACCATAAGAGGATATCGTCTTTACAATGGAATTTTACAATATGTCTTTATTTTTTTTATATAAAATTACTGTATTATCAGTTTAAATAATGTAATATTCATTTTTGAGTTTGTCATTGTTATAATGAAATTACAGTTAGTTACCGTTATGCGTTTTCAGTGGGCAATACATTTTTCTAATTTTCAGTGAATGTAATTATATTATTATAAATGGTTCATTTATCTTCGGGTTTACTACCATCTTGACTACCATGAGCTAAAGATTTGCAGGAATACTACTACTAAACCTACTTACTACTAAAATAGTAATCACAATATTAAATAAGTACTTTTAGCGAATTTCCCCTATAGGGAAGAAGCTATTACCGTAGTCGGCATGGTGAGACCTAAGCCCGGGACCATGATAACTTTTCGTTTTGAGGTCCCCAGACCCCAAAAACACCATTCGTTCGAAACTGTATATATATATGTGTGTCCGTGAGCACGATAACTCTCGTAATAATTATCCGATGTTGATGAAATTTGGTATAAACGTGTAAAGCAACATTTATGACTTTAAGTTCGAAAACCAGCCAGATCGCTCTACCCGAAGGGGTATTTTGGGGGGGTTTTGTACCCCAAAAATGGGTTTTTTGAATTTTTCACATATCATTTTTGAAATATTCAAATTTTAGTTTTCACCATTGGATTCAGCTTAAAATAATACACAATTTGGTATTTTGATCATTTCTCTACGTCAATTGGTTACCGAGATATTGAAAGTGCTAAACACAGTACGTTGTCTAATGTTATTCTTATGGAGGAAAAGAACAATTTTATATCTCGCTTATTTATGAACGTATAATGACGAAACTTGGTATATGGCTTCATATGGTTGTAGTCTATTGATATTTGCTCAAAAAAATAATTTTTTTCCAAAGGCTCCCGTAGCAGCAAACCTGCGTACTCAGCCCCATGTTATTCTTATGGAGAATAAGTAACGTGTTACCTCCCTTAATTATGAAAATAAATTAATGAAATTTGGTATGTGGCTTAACCTACATGAGTTATATTAATATTACTATAAAACCCCATTTTTGTGTTCCTTGCTTCAGCAAACCTGCATACTCAGTCGCCATGTTATTCTTATGGAGAATAATTAAATGTCATAAATCGTTAATTTATGAATGTATATTGATGAAACTTGGTATGTGGCTTTATGTGGTATTAAGATACATATATATGCATTGGAAATTCGCTGAGTACGCAGGTTTGCTGCTACGGGGGTATTTAATGTTTTCATTCATTATTGTTGTCCAACTGACTGTTCTCAAATAGAGGAATCAGAATCAGAATCAACTTCTTATTGTGACAGTTAAGAGTCTTTATTGTCGGAAGTTTTCAGACTCCATTTTGGACTTTTGTTCCATAAGACCAATGTTAACTTTGCGCCACCATTACTCCTCACCCAGTCGTCAAAAACATTCGTTTAGGTGGCAAAATAAAGGTGTAGTGGTTATTAGGAGAGTTACATTTTCGATGTTCTTAATGTAGGCATCTCGTTTCATAATATTTTTTTCATTTCCAACGTTATTACTGTACATTTTCTCGTTAATGAGTAAACAAACTCAAAATCCTAAATTTTATTCAACTAGAGGACTACGAAAACTTTAATTTGACACCAAAATAAATTCTATATGACGATCAGGTGAGGAGTAACGGAGACACAAAGTTAACATTGGTCTTATGGAACAAAGCTCTGAGATTGCGTCCGGCTGATGAAGACTCTTTAAAACTCTTCACGAAATGAAACTCTGCAGAAACGACTTGAAAAGCGACCATAACCTAGCGCACCGAGGGCGTCCACGCGTCCTGGCAGATGACTGAGGAAGGGAAACGTGAGCGGTTTACATCCAAATTACGACGTTTTATTGAAAACGTGCCTCCTCACTCGTCGCCGCCGTCCGCACGCGGGCCGGGGAAAGTCGCACCGCGGCGGACTGCATGATTGGCAATTCACTCCTGCTCCACTTAGATTCGATTTTGCAAAGCTATTCGCCGGAAATGATTCGACAGCTGTGGGAAGCATGATGGTGGAGCATGCTGGAAAATATGCGATACTCTCTCATGGCGCTGTGCGAAATATCATCTTGATCTGATTTTTAGGGATTATTAGGCAATATTACCAAATCCGGTCAATGTGGAAAGACTAATGGTTGGGTAACTTTTTAGAAATTCCTCTCAAATTAGTTGATGTTGATGGTGAGTTTATGTTGTTTAAGAAATTATTTCCGATGTCATCACAAACTGAGAAAACAAGTTTCACGACGTTTCGAATTCTGGAATCAGATCCTGTATTCAGGTGAAAAGAATATCTAGAACATAAGAAAATTGTTAAAATCGTGGTTTATAATTTTTCTCACCTGAAGATGGTATCAGATTCTAGATTCTGAAACATCGAAAAAACTTGTTTTTCTTAACTAGTGATGGCAAATGTTTCATTAATTTATCTTTCAAATGAGTTTAATTCAATTTTTTTAGTTTTAGAAAGTGTTTCAATAGATATACATTCGGTATACATTGTGATAGTTCGGTATACATTGTGATAGTTTGGTATACATTGTGATAGTTTGGTATACATTTGATAATACCGAAGTGTACCGAATCAACACATAAAGCTAAATATTGTCAAAAACATTGACTCCCAGTAACCACACATATGACCGAAACATATTTGTAAGGAAGCCTTAGGAATAATATTCTTTGATACAATCTATCCTAATGGTTAAGCATATAACACTATCAAATTAAAAACTCATTACAAATTTCCAAGTTCTTCTCAGGTACTCTAAATTTGTTAAATTTAAGTCAGCGTTGCTCTCAAGACGAAATAGATTTTTTCATTCAATTAATATGAGTTTAAATTTGTGTTGGACACAAGAACTTGGTAAATAATTACCAAGGGAATTAATTTAAAATTATAACACTCACCAATATTTTTTAAAATTTGTATATTTAGAGTTTGTGAGCTAGTCTGAACGTTGCTGGCGAAAGGCCTCACAAAATATATACATTTAAAAAAGATATTGGTGAGTGTTATAATTTTAAATTAATTTTTAACCAATATTACGGCTCTTTATAGAAGACCAAGAGAATTTTTCAAATGTGATTAACAAAGATTCGTACTTTGTTTAATTTAATTTAATTAAAGTACTAATAAACAAAATATAAATAATTGCCAATAAGAATATACTCTGTCTTTATTAAACCAATAACAAAATTCATCGTTTTGTATAACATTTTTAAATATACAATATAATACAATACAATACATTGCAATATAATACAATACAATACAATACAATACAATACAATACACTATGATACAATATAATATAATAGTTAAATATACTTTATCTTTAGCTTGTTTGATGTTTTATGCGTTTATTGCTTATCGTTAATGATAATAACGTTCAATGTTTTGGTAATGTTTCTCTTATAAGGTAAAGAATATTAGTATACAGGGATCTCATTCCTATGCTTCTATAGGGCCTTTTGTTAGAACAATTTTAATTTTACTCATAGATAGAGCATTTATTATGTATAGTAAAAAGTGCATTTCAGCAAATTGACTTGCTTACAAAAGTAAATACGCTACTATGCGTAGTAAGTAGTAGTAAGTTCTAGGCTTCTATGTTCTATGGGTATGATCTAAATTTTCCCTTTTGGAGTATACATAATAGTATCTGTATTCTGTGGGTAGTATATGCGCGTGTTTTTTTTGTTTTTTTTTGCCTATAACTATACGAACGTTAGCGTTTATTATCAACACAAGTTCTGTTTTTTTACTTTCTCCCTCTATACATAGTATATGGAGAAAGTATTGTTTTCGTCAAAATTTTCGAATTTGAGTTGTTAGTGGAAATATTCGTTTTGGTCTCCCTGAACCCAAAAAAGTGGTTTTTACGTGATGTCTGTCTCTGTGTGTGTGTCCGTGTGTGTGTCTGTGTGTGTGTGTGTGTGTGTGTGTGTGTGTGTGTGTGTGTGTGGATGTTTACAGAGCTAGAGCCCTAACCAATGGGCCAATTTTGATGAAATTTGGTATGTAGGTACTAATCTACGATATCTCCAGGCGTTTTTTTCATTTTTTTGAATTTTTGATTTTTAAGGGTAATTATCTCCCAAAAACCACCAAAAACATCAAAAATCAAAATTTCTCAAAAACGGCTGTAACGATTTTGATTAAACCTTAGTCGTTTGTAGAACTTTAGTTTTTCAACAAAATGACACCACCAGCATTCCTGTAAAAATTTGGGTTCAGAAATTACAGGACTTAAAACATCAAAAATCCAGTTTTTTGGATTTTTCATAAAAAAATAAATATAAAAAATATTACTATTCACAATTAAAAAGAGCTCAAAAAACTACATAATTTGGTATTTTGAATTACTTTTCTACGATTGCTGGTTTCGGAGAAAATTGAAATTTTCTTTTTGCGGTAAACGCAGTACGTTGTCCAATGTTATTCTTATGGGGAATACAGAAATTACTATTTCTCTCTTATTTACTGATCAATTTAATTCAAACTTGATATGCTTGTCAAGTTAGCATTGACCAACATAGAAAATTCGAAATATGATGCCCCTTAATAACCCTGGGGGGGCATAGAGGGCATTTCCCCTCTTAAAACCACGAGTGTAGCAATGGATTCTGTAGTGCCTCCAAAGCAGGGGGATTTGGGTGGATGTTTTTTAAAACAACTTATTTACAAGATTTTCTGTACATTCGACCGTGCTTTGTATTCTATATTTAGTAAATAAAAAGTAATTTATTCGTTAAAGTTGGGCTAAAAGGGAGAAAGTATGTGTCAGTTTCCTGATACCGTTTATTTTTATAAAAATAGACCCGGTATTACTTTGTTTCAAGTCGTTATAATGTTGATAACACTGTAGGCATCCAGAGTAGCCGCTTAACGTCAGTATAGGAAACTATTAGTACAAGTGACGTAGCATCCATGTGTTGTGTTTCTCCAAATAAATCATCTTTTGTCATCTTCAAAAACTTATGATTTTATCCTGACACCCATGTTGTCAGGTGTGAGGGTCCTAATTGCTGGTTAGATAAACGTGAAGTGTTGAGCCAAGTACATTGAGAGCTCGAGAGCATAACCTTAAATAGAATGTAGAAATGTTCCAATACCGAGTTTAATATTTTTACTTTGTCAAGAGATGATATAATACCTCATTCAACCCACTTACAGCCTTTTATAAAACTGGAATCTCCACTGAGTCGGGTAAAGTTATAGCATCAAAGTTAAACTAAATGTTAGTTCAAATTTTAAAACAAATTTGTGGTAGAAGAATGTAAAAACCCATAGCCTAATGAGTCATATTAGGTAAAAAATTGAGAAGCGGGTGAAACAATTAGAACTTTTTAAATTCATTGATGATTTATTGTAATCCAGGCAATTGTTCCCATGAGTGGGATGTCTGTAAGAACATGACTAATTTACGGAATCACTTAACTCTGCTAAACCTACACACAGTAAATATGTGTGTAGGTTGAGAATAGCAGTCCCATCCTACCAATCAATCAGGACAATAACCCTGATGACATGTTTGTTTTACCTCAAAGACCACCTTTCTACAGTTCGGGTCACAGTGCTTGGCATCTGGTTAGCGTGTGCTCTGGAATGACTTTTCGCCTCTATTTGGCTCAGTATCGTTAGTGTTACAGTCTACCTTTGTCAAAAGAAAGCAAAAACCACTTATTTAATTTTAAAACATTTATTTTGGTTGTATTTGTTAGTGTCTACTTTTAAGTACGAGAAATGTTAGCAGTTTCTCTCATTTCGCAGGTGCAAAGCACCGCGAACCGAACTGTACCCCAAGTTCTTTATAAATCCAATTTTTGGGAGGGAATCCTTCCCCCAAATCCAACTTGCACCAGATACAGAAGAATAGTAGAGTAGGGTCAAAAAAATAACATGTTGGATTCTTCCAAAAAGTTTATGATGTTTCCCCACATCTATATAAAACTGTGTTTATTGTTTTTTTTACTTTAGAAAAATGTTTGTGTGTCGTTAAAAGAACCGTTTTACAGTTCCCCGTATCGTGTTATTCCCCAAACTCCCAAACTCGGTACGCTCTAAAGCTTTAGTTAAAATAAAATTCCGTTGCAAATGACCAATTATACCTAATGATGTTTTATTTTCATAACAATACAACATAATAAGTCAGATTTAAAAACGATTTGTCGAGCAATTATATATTAATATATATATTGTTAATTTAATCAGGTGTAGTGATGTTTTGGTTCATGTGTTTTATCTATTAAAAACACGCGACTTTTTTGCCTCCTATAATAAAGCTGCGTCATATAAAACTCCTAAGACGTTTTAATTCATCACCGAATCCCGGCGGATCAGTTTTGCTGTTCCAACCTATTGTGCTTCAATCTTTACTGTGTGCATTGTGTTCGAGACTCCGCCACACAATGATGCATGCATAAATATCCGCGCTAATTTCATCAAAGGGCAGTAAACGTAGGAGATAAAAACAAAAATCCAGTTGCTTCTACTGGCAACTTGCCAACATGCCAGTTCCGTGTGATAAGCACAGGTGGCGTGCCCCCTCCCTAGGAGGTAGGAAGTTTGAGGGGGGACTAGGAAGTCAGTCACTCGGTCAGGGTGAACCACTAGCGGTCACAGTCAGGGCTTCAGAGGGCCCCGGGCACCGCCCCCCTCCCCACCATTCGAACCATCGCGTAATGTTCCAATAATCTCAGCAGCGTGAATGAACCTGATAATTGTATCTAAGGGATTCAAGTTATGATTATAAAAATTGTAATTTCCTATACTTAAATTTTGTATTTCTAAAACTGACAAATATTTGAACTGGCTTGATTACTAAAGCACTTTTAAAACTGAAATAATACGTATTTGTAAACGTTAATTGCAGGGAGAAGGTATATGTCAAATTTGAACTTTTGACTCTCTTTTTTACAGATGTTTCTTTTGTAATGTCAGTAATAGTTTTGCGGTTTTTAGTTTTTCAATCGGGAAATTTATATTTAAGGCTCTTCTTAACTATAGCACTAATCTGTAATGTTCTGATTGATAGAACATTAGAATTAAAACACATTATGTATAAACATACTGTCTATCACATTCGGTTTGTCACGCTTTTTTAATATAAAATTATATCTTAAAACTTAAATACTATATTTAAATATTGATCTCAAACCTTACGGATGGTTACAATAAATCGTATTTATGCATCTAGTTTCAAGTTTATAGGTTCTACCACATCAAAAATAGCCCGTAATATTTGTTTAAATTGTTTTACAACCTAAAATTGAATATGGAGACGATTGCCATGGCAATAATTTTCTTGATGTATTTACACCATAAGCTATTTTAACAAAATACTGATAAGTTAAAAGAACTGATCTTCATCCGGAAACATTTGGAATACACTTAAGAAGTTCGTGCTACGGAAACCTAAGTTGTTACGTTTATTTTATGAAAAATTTACTTTTAAAATAAATTCTCAAATAGGAACATATTTCCATTTTGTAATTTAAAATTTAAAATGCCTTGATGTCCAATCTTCAGAACTTGTATACCACTTGTTTGTGGTATTTTTACAGTTTTTTGTGACTTTTGTAAATGTCACTATAGTTTACTTTACATAGTTTTTACCTATCCTAAACACTATTTCGGACCACCACATTTGAATATTAAAACTATCTTTTGAAACCAGAATCATTATGATGCTTTAAAAATCACTATGTGTCTCTACCTAAAGTGGCTTTTACGAAATAACTTACTTTGTATAATACACACACAAATAGAAATGAAGCAAGATAGGTAATGCGATTATATATAATTCTTTATTTATTTTAACCTTCAAATATACATTAGAGTTTTGTACTATCAGTAGGCACATAAATGATCCTTGTTTGATATTTATACTCATTACGTTCAAATATTTCATATTTCAATAAATATTTAGTACTGGTAATAATGTTTCTTCAATTGTACTGTAGTAACAAGAATCAATTACACTATAGAAAACAGAAACTATCCATGTGTTTTTTTTTAATTTCACTGTATATTCGACTTTAGAAGATATTAATAAAGTTGACATTCATAGACTTTAAAACTACTCAATACATGACATCATAAAATTACAATCAATCCAATTTTATAGCTACATACATACGTTAGCTTCCTTTAATTCGATGGACAATTCTTCCCCATGCAATTTTCATAGCGACGTTTTTACACGAAAATTGATCAGTGTTCGGCGAGAGGCAAAGGAAAGATTATGTAGAAAGTAAAAACCGACTAGTGTTCTACATTATTGAGATTTCCTCGGGGAAAAACGAACACGCGACGGACGCAGTGAACGGGAAGGCACGCGCTGAGTGCAGTGAAACCTTCGTTAGCTTTTATGGTTTCCTGGAAGCAGAGGCAGGGCTCATTAGCCCACTTGGGGCCTGTCCTGACCGACCTGGACTTTCATCTTCTCTGGATACTTATATTATATTATTGTAAATTGCAAAGCGAAATAAAATAACATTTATTTATTATTTATTTATTTTAAGAGGGGCTCCAGTCACGAAACTTTTCGAGTTTCTACCAAATTCCTGCTTGTACCATAAGGCAAATGTTAACTTTTAAAGCCGGTCCATCCCCAACGGATTTTCCTATATCGTATATTTATGGCTTAAATAAGTACACTGCTTCATTTATCAGAATGAACAAAATTATTGGGTTTTGTTACGGCATTGTATACGTAAGACATACGTATATCTATATCTATGTCATTGACCCGGCCATATCTGAATTTTCAAGAAAAACATATGTCATTATTTAGTAGGCCCTACCTACTTCGTACTATTTAGTACCAACATTTAAAAAATATGTTAGCAATTTGGAGGTTTGGTCAATTTGTAAAATTACAGTAATATTTATACCATTAAATACAGCTTATTTAGTTGTCCTCCTTATGACCTCTATTTTAAAATTTAGTATATCGAATGATTTTGAGTTATGAAACATAATTGATAATGGTTGTCTTAGGGTAACCCGTAAACTATATTAAATTATTTAGTTTTGTGAGAAGTACTAATATTTTGAACTGAGGGTCTAAATAATGCGAAATAATTAGTAAATAATGGTACATACTTTACTTGTTAGTTCCAACGTGGCCGGGCAAGCGACATCGACGTATGCAATACCAGACACATCATTGTGTTTAAGGAAAATTTTAAAGCAACACGCATTGCTAATTAAAGTTTACGATTATTCTGAGTAAAGTTTTTAATTTAAAACTTATGGATATTTTAAAAAATACTTGGTAAGCACTCGTACAACAGTGATGTTAAACTTGATGAAGTCATCGACATTGATTAACATTATTAATGTAGAGATTAATTTAACGAATAGCTACGAACACATAATTTTACTTAAATTATTACAAAATATACTCTTAAATAAAGGTACAGTTTAAACATTTATTACGAATGTATTCGCACATATTTACACTATTTAAAACAATTATTCCAGCGTATAGACAAAATTCAAAATAAAGGTGCGTTTGTTGGTATTTTTTGGTTTAATCTCACTGGATATGTGTTTAAATAATACCGAACTGGTTAACACTTAATACAAATGTTTTGTATTTAGTCTGATGTTCTATTCTCTATATGCATCGCAATTTTGGAATAATATACATACTAGCTTTATTGTGGTATCAACTTAACTAACATTTAGATCTGGTTTGACTTATACAAAATGTGCAGTGCAGTTTACATTATTTTCTTCTATAAAATAATGTTATTTAACGATTTCAATATAGGTCCTTAGATGTCGATTTTTACTGCTATGGCGATTACCTAAGTAAGCTTTGCATACATTTTTAGGCATTGGTTCTGATTTAGACGACCTCTTCAAAAATTACCATCACTCGACTTAGATATTAAGTTTTGAGGATAGTTTTAAAAACAGTAAAATAAACACAGGAAAATAGCATCACATCAGGAAAACATAATAAATTACCAAAACAAAACCAGACGTATCCATTTTAATTGACCGTGATTGAAAGCGTGTGTAATGGAAAGATGTAAATTGCAACTGGACTCAGGAAAAGAAAACTAATATTATAACAATAACTAAGAAAAACTTGTCAGTAATATCATAGTTGCTTTGGCATGTGTCTTCTAACTAAGCCTCAACTATAAAATGGAACCGACTGGTTCGAATATACAGATATACGTCCAAGAAGACTTAAGCTGAAACAAATTCCTGTTAGAAATAAATATGAAACCTTAAACTTAAAATTTCATTATTTTCTATCCGCTCGATTTGCTTATTTTATTGGTATTTATTTCCAATGTAGATATTAGATTATTATGACTCATTTCCCCCTGAATTTTTCAGCACACTTGTCTTAACAGCCTTCACTTAGTCCAACTGGCGCAATTGATCTTACGTGTAGTATGTGGATATGACCTTATTTTCTAAGTCTATCACCTAAAATATGTCTCATTAATCGAGATAGATAATAAGTTTCACATAAAACAGGTTCAATCATATATGATAAAAACGTCAGCAGTTTTTGATTCTATGAAGAG
The DNA here is from genome assembly GCA_963675035.1 of Allygus modestus. Lineage (NCBI taxonomy): Eukaryota > Metazoa > Arthropoda > Insecta > Hemiptera > Cicadellidae > Allygus > Allygus modestus. Next base: position 336,620,495 of record OY776112.1, on the reverse strand, counting down.
ACATTTGTACAATCAAATTACTTTGACTGATAAGGTATCTGCTGGATCTTGTCTCATTTAAAATCTTATCAGTAAAGAAAAATTGCAAATGGATACCTTTAGATAATTTAGATGATTGAGATAGAGATTCTAAATTATCTTTCACTGTAGATATATATTTGTAAAGATTTTGTTCTTCTTCCTTTCTACTTTGCCCGTCAAGAAGAGCCTCGAGCCAATGCGTGGAACATATCAAGCAAAGTCACTACAAGCATGTACAAGCTAGACGGTACTGATACAATTTAATTTTTCTAGGATTCGAACCCTCTGCACCTGCACATCACCAAAATGTAAACGTAAAGTTAGTTGCATTATTAATTCAAAAGAAACAAGACTAACGTTTGGACTCTTCCTTATTAAAACGTTAAAAAATTCCATTAGGGTCAATAGAAAAAAGATTTTTCAATTTTTGTAGTAGTAGCATTATTTGGTTATCTATAATCCATCGAATAATACCGAATCAGTCGACGTGTAGATTATCGATATTCGATAGTCGATAGATGGTCGAGGCGCGGATGGGACGATGGGACTGGTCGAAAGTAGTCCAAGCGGACCACCACGGCGGATACGGATGGCCCCCGGCTACTCCAAACCTGTTCCTAAATAAATCCTTAACTGTATAATTTAAGGAATTGTGCCATGTTAAAGTTAGTATGTAGTTTGTTGGGGATACCTCATTGAGCCCTCACCCTTGTGGGATGGGCAAAGCTCAGCTATGTTATCGATCCCCCGGCGTGTAGAGCCACTTTGTTGTACAAAGTTGCCGAAACTGGTTCCAACTCTGTTACTTAACTTGAATCATAGGCATTATAGTGTAGTAGTAGGTGATGGATGAGTGAGGTAAGGCTGAAATAATAAACCTCTCAAATATTCAGAAATATTTTTTTCTTTTTTTGTAGCCTAAGATGTCCAATGTAGTTATGTCGCGTTTCGTATCAATGACTATACATCTTCAGTCGCGTGGTCGACACAGGTTAAACCAGCTCAGATAGGTGTTTGTTAGAGATCCAGATAAAACAAAAACACGGAAACAACACACAATAGTTCACACATTCCATTAAGATTTGGCAAATAATTTACAAAAAATAAGCCTACAACCTTTGTGAGGTGCCGTGTGTTGTCCTCCGCAACGTGTACACGACGCGTCGTTTTCATTTTTGTAAATTATTTGTCAAATTTGATAAATATATTTCTGAAAAAGAAAATAATTAATCAAACCTGTATCATTACCTTTTCTAATATATTTATAAAACATATCTATATCTATAAAAGGCTGACTGACTCACTCATCACTAATTCCCACCTTCCCATGTAGGTAGAGAGCTGAAATTTTGTACACTGATTCTTTAGGCATAAAATAGGAAAACTAAATGGTTTTCATCCTGATCTGACCTTAGGGTTCCGCCAGAGATCCCGACAAGGTTCCCATGTATTTCTTATCGACATTCATTTTTATTTGAGCTAATGAAAATAAAAACAGCTGGTGTTGATTCGTATTAGTTCCACGGGCTAACCACAGAATGCAGCACACACAACTGTCATATTTTTATAAATTATTAAGTTTTTATAAATTATTTGCGGGGTGAAGCCTGCGGGAACAGCTAGTTTATTTATGTATTTAATTTTGAAATGCTACATAACAGGAAAATCCCAATTACAATACAGCATTTTTACATAAACACAATAACATTCCCATTTATCCAGTAGTGGAGATCCCGAGACTGGTGACTGCACATTAATTCAGTAGAGAGAAAAATATAGGATTCAGCAGACTCACATCATTTAGGGACTGATGAGTGAAAGAACGCATAATTTACACAAAAAAGGGAATATTTCTGCTTTAGTTTGAACTTAAGAAAAGAAGTTAATTAATATAAGTTGTATAAATTAATCTCCCGACGGTGGTAACCAACACAACACACTTTACAGTTTAATTACACACTACGTAGTACTACATACAAACACACTATGTATAAAACCTATCATTAGCACATTAGAACTTAACTTTAAACAAATATTATTTTACAGTTGATGAAAAGAGTTGGCTGTTTAAGGGGGGATGGGGAAGATGGTTATCTGAGGTTAAGGTTGGGGAAGGTTCTTGAATATGTTTCTTAGATATATTGAAAAGCCAAATCCCACCTCCCGAGTAGGCAGCTATTGCATTGTCTTCTGGAAATGATCATAAGGATTTGGTTTTGAATCACTCATCAAACAGCATGTTATATTGCTCAGCATTTTGGGCTACTGGATTAAGTTTGTGGGTTTTACGGTCGTGTATTCATTCATTCTCTCCCTGAATTTTTCATTGGTGGGTCCAATATACTGAGTTTGGCAAAGGTTACATGGAAGTTGGTAAATCAGTTTTTTGAGTTGCAAGTTTGGTGGCCTTTGATCCTGTATTTTTTCCACTGGAGCTGCTGATGAAGTTTCTGAAGGGTATATTTCACGGGTCGTTATATTCTTTTCGTTACAAGGGAATAAGCAGAGGAGGGTTTGAGATATCAACGAAAGGGTCTGGGGGTTTCGGCCACTAATTGCCCCAAAATGGTAAAGGTTTAAAATATCTTCTAAATACCTTTTAATACAAAAACGAAATTTTCCAGAAAATAACATTCCTCGAGGAATAATTGCGAACCAGTGACTCCACTAAGGCCCCCACTAGGCGGTCGATTCCGTGAAACTAATTTTATGTTAACCTAGAGAATCATGGAATCATATGGAACTTACATGTGTGGTATCTCCCAAATATTGCTAGTTTTATATGAAATTAGTTTACGCAATCAATTGCCTAATGTAAGTGTGGCCTAAGAGACGAAAAAAATTATCTATTTAGAATATGAAGGTATATCAACTTCTGAATTCCCAATATAAGGATATTTTATTGCATTTCACAACCTCTGCACATTATTTATATGCAAGTTCATAATTAAGTCATCCTTTGGTCTTAGATAAAAAATATTATTTATTAGGGAAGATCAATTTTGGGTGTGTTGAACCTTAATTTTTGTATGCAATATTTTTTGTTTATATTTCCAATGATAAGGCTTCTCAAAGAAGATCCAAGACTGGCAAACAAATGAAGGTTTCCATCACTAATAACTTCGGATGATCAGACTAGACATTACTCGAACGGTTTGAATTCTCAGAAATTTGTTTTATAATGAATTTTCAATGTGTTTCAATCTTTTAAACTGCTTTGAACTTATTTTTAAATTTACCGAAATTAGTTTTTAAACCCTGTTATGGTTACCATTAGTTAATTTGTTTTAATCAATAATATTTATTTTATTATACTTCCAGCCTGTAGTATTTAGTTTTTATATTATTTAAAACTCATTTTGTAACACTAGTTACAAAATATATTACAATCAGTACAGCAGTATATTCTAAGCTCACATTTGCATTTTATCTGTTTGAGGTAGAATACATTATACATTAAAATAAAATGGTAGGAACAATAAATTAAGAACGGTTGATTGTTACTTTGCATTTCGTAGTGGTTTTATGGGTGAATTCGTGAAATAAACTCAGCAAGAAATTTTTAGAAATAAATATTAAAGAGTGAGTGAGCTGTATATACAGGGTGTTTCCAAATTAATGTTGCTAACTTCGGGATATTGTTCCTTATGTCAAAAGGAACGTAAATCATCATATAACCGGGGGTCGATTTCTTTTCGTTTACTGTCTGTCGGTCTGTATGTTATTTTTGCTATAAAATTTATATTTTAAAAACAGCTTGACCAAATTCAACCAAATTTTGGTTAAATACTCTTCTTCGTATTTTAATTTTTAGAAAAAATATTTTATCATGAAATCTTACCGTTTCAAAATGGCGGCCATTGAAAATGTTTAACCTCAAATAGCTAAAAAACTATAAACTTCACAAAAAACCTTTTAGAGCATAAAAACTTAGAAAATGTAATTATAAACCCATATCTGCTAAAACATTGAAAATCAGGTTAGAATTAATTGAACTATGGCTGAAAAACGGAACACATGGCTAAATTACTAATCAAAATGATAGCAAAATTTAGCCATGTGTTCCGTTTTTCAATCATAGTTCAGTTAATTTTAACCCGATTTTCAATTTGAAAGCAGATATGGATTTATAATTACATTTTATAACTTTATATGATCACAAGTTTTTTGTAAAATTTCTAGTTTTTTTGATATTTGAGGTTAAACATTTTCAATGGCCGCCATTTTTAAACGGAAAATTTTTACGACAAATATTTTTTTCTAAAAAATAACCTACCAAAAAGAGTATTTAACCAAAATTTGGTTGAATTTGGTCTAGTCGTTTTTAAAATATAAATTTGCTAGTAAAATCACATACGGACAGACCGACAGTAAACGAAAAGTAATAGACCCCAGGTTATATGATGAATTACGTTTCTTTTGACTTATGGAACAATATCCCGAAGTTAGCCACATTCATTTGGAAACACCCTTAATTTAGTATACAGGGTGATTGATATAAGTGCACCAGCTGTTTTTCTTTAAAAGTGTTTGCATAATATATTTTCTTTTTATTAAAAAATGTTAAATTGCAACTTCCCTGGATTTTTGGTTCTGTATAATTTTTTGATTTTGACATTTTGATTTTATCTGCCATTTTTCTAATATGGTGGTGAACTTTAGTTTTTCTTATGAAATGCCCATAATTTTATTATTGAATCAGGTGAAAAATAAAATTGTATAACGTTTTTATTCTTTGTGTTGTTTCACTAAACCTAACCGTTTAGGTGATTTTTATTGTTTTTAGCATTGAGTATATCTTCTTATGTGTAGCTCTGGAGGCTAAAGAACTAGGATTATGAAAGAAACACCAATAATAAAAACGTTTTAAAATTACATTTTCTACCTTATTATATGATAAAGTTAGTGTAAATATTAATTAAAACATTTTCCTGCCATTTTTCCAATATGGCAACCAATTTAACTTTTTCTTATGAAATTCCCATGATTTTAATAATAAATGGTGTAGAAAATTTAATTTCAAAACGTTTTTACTCTTGGTGTTTTTTTCCTTAACCTAGTTGTTTAGCCTCCAGAGCTACTCATAAGTTGAGATACTCATTGCTAAAAACAATAAACTCACCTTAACGGTTAGGTTTAGTGAAAAAATACAAATAATAAAAACTTTTTAAAATTGTATTTTTTACCTGATTCAATAATAAAACTAAGGGCATTTTATTAGAAAAACTGAAGTTGGCCACCATATTGGAAAAATTGTGGATAAAATAACAAATAAAAAAATCATAAAATTAAACCGAACAAAAAATCCAGGGAAGTTGCTATTTAACTTTCTTTAATAGCTCTTATACTTTTCAAGAATAACAGCTTTATATTGAATAAATGCGTATTTGCCTGGAGACATCAACGGTCGGTAGCAATGAAGCGGTTTTAAATTTCTCGAGACCAAAAACGGAATAAATACTTTACGGAAATGACTTGATGGCCAGCTAGCATACAAATGGTTGAGTGAAATGTTACGCTCTCCACTGTTCATGCACTGTTTATTGTTACAATCACCTAGAGAACTATTAATGAAATGCAATTGTGTTTAACGATCAGGTTTCATAATATATTGCATTCAAACCAAGCAAATCACTTTCCAGTGCCATAAATAAGGCAGGATTATGGTGAGGTAATGTTCTCCTCAGCATCTTGTTTAATAGCTGGTCATAAAGTCACCTGCGTAAAGTATGTACTATACCAGTTAAAAAGATAGATAAAGTGAAGAAATCTGTTTTAAATTACCCGATGGTAATAAAGAACGATTAAACCATTAAGTATTTATTTCAATGGTTCATGAAATGTCTAACTATTATTAATGAAAGTGAATGCAAGCAATATTTTAACACGTGGGTTTAAGATGGGGCTCCAGTCACGAAGCATTTAGCGTTTCTACTTGCTTCCCCTCGTAAGTCCAATGATAACTTTCAAAGCCCGCCCCTCTTTAATAGATTATCCATTATTGTTGTTTTACGGCTCATTTTATAGAGCAAAGACATCTAGTGATTTCAAAGAAAATAATTTCGACTTCACAAATACAATTGTTCGTTAAATTGCAAAATATTCAATTTTACGATGTTTTATGGGTGAACTAGTTGTGATACGAAATTCTGCTCACTGAAATCGTTACATATTGTTAATTCTCTAAAATGAACCAAAATCAACGATTTCGGATAATCAGATGAGAAGGGAGAGGCTTTGAAAGTTAACATTGACCTTATGGGAGAAGCAGGGAGAAACGCAAATGTTGCGCAACTGGAGCCCACTCTTAAGCTATGCATTTACTGAATAAACGGGAAATACTTTTTAACCTATTTGTCTAGTTTGTGGCATATTTCAACTCAGAACAACAAAAAACCTATTTCAACAATTAATACATTTCTTCGTAGTCATTTATCTTCACAACTCCTGCCTGGACGTCCCACAGTGACAATAAACGCAAGGCACGCGGCACACAGAGTTTCAGGTAAGTCCATTAAGGGAAACACATTAACGCCGCGACCAAGTGCCGTTTCGTTATGCGCACAAGGTACAGGCTTATCTCCGGTGCCAAGGTCACCGCCGCGCCTGGCAGTCTGCCACGCCGCGCATAATGTCATAACATTACTCAGCGCGCTGCGATCATCCCAACACGGTGACACACTTGGGTCCGTGACCCCTGGACACAGGCTCACTACCGGACCTCCTCAACCCTCACCAAGAAGAGTGGAGTGTATTGTCCTCTGAACTTCACCAGTATACAAATCCGGATATATCTGAATTTTAATTGCAAATTTAATTTCATACAGTTGCTTAAAAACGGGATAAATTTTATGGTCGACGGTACAACCAAGTTTTACAAAACAAATTGTTATAAAATATAAAAATGAATCAGTGTGTCTTTAAAAAAATGTAATGGATATATAACATTAATAGCTTTCCTCATAATATTAATTATTTTTATTTCAGCCTTAAACATCTGCAGAATCATAATATGTTTAATAAACCATAACTAGGAGCAACTTTAGTATGATTTATTATATTTATTTTATTTAGCTTTTTTTATATATATCTACTAATGTAAAAAAGTAATATTCTAATTATAATATGTCGTAAAAATTATGATATATTATAAATATGATATTGGTTAGTCGCTGGTTACGGACTTCAAAACCATGGCAGTAGCCACGTCGGGGTCGTGGATACGGACTACACTAGTCTTGTCTAGTAATCGTAAGTTTTATCAATACTGTCTAGATTGGACTGTAAGGCTCAACCCTTGTTTCTGTCGACACGTTCTACACACAGGCGCGATGCTCTTGTGGACAGGTAAAGTATTGCTAAATATCAATAATAGTTTCCCAATTTAATTATACAACTCTTCGAAGATCCTTTACGTTTGACCATGGAGACTCTTATAATCCGAAAATATCTCACTATTGAGATAACTTCCAGGAAGTTAATCATCATGTTTAGCCAGTTGTTTTAGTAAAACACCCCCGTAGCAGCAAACCTGCGTACTCAGCGAATTTCCAATGCATATATATATGTGTGTGTATCTTAATACCACATAAAGCCACATACCAAGTTTCATCATTATACATTCATAAATAAACTATTTATGACATTTTAATTATTCTCCATAAGAATGACATGGCGGCAGAGTATGCAGGTTTGCTGAAGGAAGGAACACAAAAAATGGGGTTTTATACAAATATCAATATAACTGATTTAGGTAAAGCCACATACCACATTTCATTAATTTATTTTCATAATTAAGGGAGATAACACGTTAGTTATTCTCCATAAGAATAACATGGGGCTGAGTACGCAGGCTGCTGCTACGGGAGCCTTTGGACAAAAATTGTTTTTTGAGCAATTATCAATGGTCCACAACCAGATGAAGCCGTATACCAAGTTTCGTCAGCATACGTTCATAAATAAGCGAGATATAAAATTTTTCTTTTCCTCCATAAGAATAACATTAGACAACGTACTGTGTTTAGCACTTTCAATATCTCGGTAACCAATTGACGTAGAGAAATTATCAATATGCCAAATTGTGTGTTTTTTTAAGCTGAATCCAATGGAAAAAACTAAAATTTGACTATTTCCAAAATTATATGTAAAAAATTCGAAAAACCCATTTTTGGGGTACAAAACCCCCCAAAATACCCCTTCGGATGGGGCGATCTGGCTGGTTTTCGAACTTAAAGTCATAAATGTTGCTTTACACGTTTATACCAAATTTCATTAAAATCGGATAATTTTTACGAGAGTTATCGTGCTCACGGGCACATATATATATATATATATATATATATATATATATATATATACAGTTTCGAACAAATGGTGTTTTTGGGGTCTGGGGACCTCAAAACGAAAAGTTATCATGGTCCCGGGCCTAGGTCTTACCATGCCGACTACGGTAATAGCTTCTTCCCTATAGGGGAAATTCGCTAAAAGGCATGAACATGTCGGTCATTCTAGTTTTATTTCCTCTTCCCAATATTCTTTAACTAAATTTAACATCTACCTTTACCTAATCTTTTTTACAAATTTCATGTTTTAGACCATTATTCAAAGAGTTGATTAAGCCCCAGAACGGCTTAACTGTTATTTTTCCGTCAAAGCAAAACAAAAAAACTGGAACCGCCATCACTGTATCTAAACATATAATTTGAAGCAATTGCCAATTTTCCATTAACTCAAAATGTTCGAATCAGGAATTAGAAACAGGAATATCTCATTATTTAGTCAAGCTATCCAACTTAATTCAATTTTATATATTGAATTCTTTTAAGATCTTTTCTATTGTTTTATTGATTAAATATTAAATAAAATCAATAGAACATCAAATTAGTGGTCTTTGTTAGTTTAATACAATATTATTAATCCAGCCTCACTTGGACCACTGAGCCTAAACGGCAGCCGGTCACGGTTTGAACAATGTAAATCTACACTTGAAACCCCCATTGACTTCAGTCTAAATACTCGTTTTAAGGTTGGGTTTGTGATAGTACACACCTGATTCTAAAACTGTCTATAAAGTTCGCTACGCTTACACTAAAAGGGATTCAAGATTTCCTCTTAAATGCGACTCTCAAATGAGTTATTGAAGATATGACGGTAAGCGAAAGGCCCACTGTTATAGTCATACATTTCTTAGTTAACGATACATAATCCCACATAAATTATCAAAAAAGTCAATTAGATTTTAAACGATTCAAAATTTGATCGGCTGCTATCTGCGACTCGGTAGTTTGATTTGTGGTATTGGATTATACTGCAGAACTCTTTAATTATAAGCACAGTGTCTTTCAAGCCTTTAAATATATTTAACCGAAAAAATTATACATAACCGATGCGACGGCTTTATAAAATTGCATAACAATAAATTTGTCAGATACAATGTTGACGTGACGTAATTCCGTTGTTATTACGTTAACAACAAACTAAATTTTAGGTATTTTCAGGTTTTAACAAACAATTTTTTTATTGTTCAATATTTTATATACCTTTGTACAAAAATCTAAAAACTTAAGTAATTAAGGGGTTGAAAACAAAGATTTTTAACAAAACAACAGAAAACGAATCCCTGTTTAGAATAAGGAATTTTAATTTACGGTAAAAGATTTACTCATAAAAGTAATCAAGTGTATTGTATTCATTTTATTTTCAATACCTGTTGGCCACCAGACCGGATTAGAGCTGCTTAACCTTGGACATCCGGGGCGAACACTGACCGCCATTAGGGAGACGAGGCGCGATCGGGGGGTAATGTTATTCAATAATTGTATGAGGACCTTGCGTAGGGATTACAGTCCAGGGGGAGGGAGGGGGAAGGAGACCTACTTGTGGCCAGGTTGGCCCTAGGGAATACCTGACACCGGACACCGGACCTATATCTATCCGTCATCCTGTGCCTTGCGCTCTGAATTTAAAGGAATTTCGAAAACTAAAACACATGCTTAGAGTATTAAATTACGTATTCTTACTTGACTTTGATGAGTTAATACAAACAAATGTTGGGGGATTTAATAATCAAAATTTAAAATAATATTAATATATTTAATTAGCAAACAAGTTGCGGCTTTACCCGCTTAAACTATGACAGTTGTGTGTGCTGTATTCTGTGGTTAGGCCGTGGAACTACTACGAATCAAGATTATAGCTGTTCACCAAAGTGAATGTTTATAAAGAATACATGGTAACTTTAAAGCCCAGTGGGGCAAATCCATATAGTTGAATCGGTATGAAAACACGTTAACTTTCCTATTTTAGACCTAAAGAATCAATGTATTAAATTTCACCACTCTAGCATGCCGGTAAGTTGGGGAATTAGTATGAGTGGGTGACGGCTTTGCCTTGTATAGGTATAGATAACATTTAACATAATAATTTAATACAATATAATACATTTAATATTTAGGGTCAGTTTTAGAATAGATTAAACAGCAAGGGAAAAGTATCCTAGAGTTATTGAGGGAATATATAGAATAAACCTTGTGTTGGAATTTATTTTACATTATATTTCACACAGCATTTGTTTTCTATTACATAGATAATTTACATAGGTAAATGGTAAGTTTAGCAACTTTTGTACTTAATTAATCTTTTAGTCCTGCAAAATAGTTCATATAAGTAGTTTATGTTTAATCCGTTTGTTGATAATAAGAAACGTATAAACGTACAAATAAACCACTACTTCTGTACTACCGTGCATCGATGTCTCCAGACGTTTTCATTCAACAAGTACGTACGTATTTGAAATGCAATGTAATATTTGATGTATATTATTTATAAATATTTTGTACTACATTTTTTAACACCTCCTTAAAAATAAAATATGAGATTATCGCTGTGAAAAACCCTTTCTGCAGTGTTGTCATATAATTATTCAATTATTTTACCAAATTAATTTTCAAACACAGCAGAACGAAACATATGTGCTTGCAAAGTGAGAATTTTAGTTTAATTTTTATTTCTGGATTTTTTTTAAATAAGTTGCTAAATTGGATCCTTTTATTTTAATAAAATAAAATACTTTCAACTCTTTTCAAAAGGGATATTGAAAGTCCTGAGCCTTTATTCTCAACTTGTGTAATCTAAGTAATCTACAAACCTAATACTCTCAAAGGTCTTCAATAAATATTAGTTCATTGAAACACTTAGCATAGATGATCAAACATAGATTTTTGCTAATCGTATCATGAACTCCTTTACTAAAATTATAACTATGCATAAATTTGTACGCGCCTAAAAAAACATACACTGTGACATTTTCTCAAATTACAAAATAAAATTAAAATTGTTTTATCCTATACCAACAATGTCTGGTGCAAAACGGAAATTGGAATTCGCGTAATGATTTTGCTTGAACTTTGGCGTAAATAATGTATTGGAAACATGTCAACCCCAGGAAGTATGTTATTAATTAAACATTGCAATATTAGACTTATTAATTTTCAAATCAATACAAAATCATAATAACAGCTGGTCAAGATCAACCAGTGGGCTGTTAAGGTAACACATTCATGTGGTAAAGTATTTGTAATTTTACACAGAGCAACACGGCCCCGCGATACTGCAAATTAAATTAACAACCACAAAAACAAACTAATGTTATGACTGGCCAAACTTGTAGCCTAGCCACAACAAAATATCAAACCATCTCTCTTCCACCTCCACAGTCAAACTGAGCCAAACGAAACCTGACACCGACTCCCTCTTCTCCCACGAATATCTCCCATTCACCTCCCTCCCATGGTGACCCTAGGTCTTGTCACATAAAGGAACTTGTTTATGAATGGACCCCTCGACCTCTCCTGACCCTTTCGCGTGCCCGCCGCTCACCCATCTTTATCATGGGACTTTTGAAAACGTGACGTTTCCTTTATTATCGTCGATAAATTTCAGAAAATTTTCTTGAGAAAGGCTTTCGGCGATTTAATGCTGATTATCCGCGGAGACCGTGTAACTGTTTTCGAGTAGTTTCGCGCCTCACGGTTGGCAGAAATGAGGTGTGTCTAATGTTATGCGAAAATATTTTAGGGTCGGATATTTATTTTGAATTGGTAAATGACTTGAACAAAACCACATTCAATATAACTTTTGTGTTTGGTTTACAGTAGTTTGGCATTTTATCTAATATAGCTTTGAGCTTTTCATTATTCCATTCTTAAGGAACAAAATGCATGTTCTCGTTGAATGGAATGTTAGTTTTATAAGTAGTGTTATATTAAAAATATTTGTTTAGCAATTTTAAACTAGGTAAACACATTTATTGTAACTTCAACACGCCATATATGCCATTCCTTAGCTATGAAACATTTAGAGGGTTTCAAGGTAAGTTAGAGAGATGGATAGAGTGGGATGGTAACCATAAGAGCTAATTATTTCAATCATTTTTTTAGTATAGCTGTCATTGGCGATCCCAGCCTCTTTTCTTTTTGGATACGTCCTTTGCATTATACAAAGCGTGTTTCTCTTACAATATTAAGTATTTTCCACCTCATCAGATAAACTAACATACCAAGTTTGAATTATCTTAATCTATTTACACATTTATTATAATACCCCATTCAATTTCTAAATCACAAAATAAAAATAGTTTCTTTAAAACGTTATTGGTCTATAATCAATGAACAATAACGTTTTAAAGAAACTATTTTTATTTTACTATCTTTAATCAAAGAACAATAACGTTTTAAATAAACTATTTTTATTTTGTGATTTAGAAATTGAGTGGGGTAGTATAATAAATGTGTAAATAGATGAAGATAATTCAAACTTGGTATGTTAGTTTATCTGATGAGGTGGCAAATACTTAAAATTGTAAGAGAAACACGCTTTCAGTATAACACGCGTTCATCTTAAATTAATATATTTCACCATTTGTCTTTTCTACGAAATGTATTTCTTTACTACCAATAAGCAATTATATAGTTTCAAAAATGTTGTATCTGGGCCCATTTCATCAACTATAGCAAAGCGAAAAGAGCTGAAAAGGTGATTTATAGTTGATATTTCAGGAGCCAGATCCACAGTTATTATAATACGGTTCCTGATAGAGTCAGCGTCTTAAGAGTGGGCTCCAGTCACGAAACATTTCGCGTTTCTACCTGCTTCTGCCATAAGACTATATTGACTTCTAAAGCCCGTCCATCCTCAACGGATTATCCGGGAGCAGAAAAATACCTAGCGATTTCCGTGAGCAAAATTTCGATATTACAAATTATGTTTGTTCAAAGAATTCCATAACATTTCTTATTCACGATAGGCAAAGTATTTAACAAATTGAAATTCTACTCATTGAAATTGCTAGGTATTTTTTTCTTTGAAATTAACCATACATCATCAATTTTGGGTAATCCATTGAAGAGGGGTGGGCTTTGGATGTTAACGTTGGCCTTGAAGGGAAAAGAGGTATAAATGCAAATTTTTGCGTGACTGGAGCCCCCTCTTAACTAGCTTTTGACACCTTCACCGATTCTCTGAGACTCGCTTGATTCACTTGTCATGCCAACATTCATCCCGGATTCCACATTCGCGTGCTACCGCGCTTGTGATGCCTCTGTTGATGGACTAGGCGCGGTTCTATCACAAGCGTGCTGGGCCTCTCGTGACCGGCTACAATTTCAACTGAGAACGCTACCAGTTTTCACATCCAGTTACAAGTATTAGACAGTGTTAATTGCTTAACCTCCTTTCACAAAATTGTGTAAGATGTCTTTCATAAATTCCTAACGGGCAAAATTAAACTCCTTCTTGGGCAGACCGATGCTGAAAGTTCAAATTAAATTAAAAACGTGGATGTGTTAAATTGAATTATTTTACAACTATTTTTTGTATTGGCATTTGAGTTTTAAGTGTTAAGTTTGTATTAATAAAATTAAGTTTAATAAAAAATTATTAGCTAAAATTGTTTAGGTTACCTGTTACGGTTATCATTTCCTTTTCCTAGCGTTTTTGAATTTGTGACGATTTAAGTATCAGATTGAAGAAAGCTTGATGTATGACCCTTAAAATGAACCCAATTGCGAATAAAAACGTTTCAACCGTATCTTGGTGGTGATAAACAACTATTGGATAATTCGACGGTAGTGGGTAACCTGAACCATTTTTTATAATATTTAGGGATCCAGAAAATACAAAAATATAAGAAAATAAGAAAACGAAAGGTCTAAGAAAATATTGATTTTCATGATGCGAATGGTTAAGACTCCCATTAAAAGGATCAAATATTGAGTTATATTTACAGTGTATTTTAATACAAACGCACTGATTGGCATTATATGCATATAAGCTAGACTGTCTCTAAAAGGTTTTACATTAAAATTAGAATTTCACACGGATTAATTACTGTTTGTGGTTGGTGGATAAACAATTTGGAAAGCTAGAAACTTGTGTACGAAAAGTGACAGTAAACAACTGTTTACACAGTTGGCTGTGTTTCTTATTACGTGTGTATGTATTATTTACATAAATATTTTTTCTTTTCCAGGTAAATTCCCACGCTTGTTGGAGTGAGCATGACGCATTATTTAGGTAAGATAGAAGTCAAACATGTCTAAAAGTCCTTACTATTCTATGACTTAAAAAGGGTATAATGTTCTACAATAAGTTGTTTCGGTATACTTAAATGAGTGGATAAAATAATTAACAAATGCGAAGAGACGAATTAGTTTGTAGCTCTCGGCTGGTGACTTTATGAAAAAGAATACAATGTTACAATAGCGGAATAGATTTACAAATAGAGATTCTTAATTATAAATTTACATATTATTTTAACAACTGGCTATACGAACTGCTAATTTGATTCAGTAGGAACATTATTGGTAATAAAATCTTATAAACATATTTTATTAACGATTTTAACAATAAATATAGACTGGAAAGCAAAACAATTGCCAGTCTCTAAAACAATAAAAAATATATTTCAAAAATCAAAACAAATATTTCAGCTTTAGAATTGTTGTTATATTAATTTTAATCTGTTGTTCAGCTTCTTGCATTATTGAATTCTTTTCAGAACACAAAGTAAGTAGATGTAAGTACTTTGTCCTAATAGTAATTTCGAAAATTGGAACCGTCAAAAACTCGTTCTTTGCTACAGGCTTATTTATTTCTTATCTTTAACCAATAATTGGTCATCTTTAACGAATAATTAGCTACATGAAGACTAATTGAACTAGCAACTAATTGAATTAATATGAGAACAGTATACTCATGTAACACAATCAATTGTAAATGTGTTGATTCCAATATACAGGGCACAGTGGCAGTTGCATTAAACAATGTGTATGTTGATGTTTACCGCTAGGTTAGTCAGTTACGTAGCCTAAAATGTTTTCAGACACGATTATCAAAATAATAATTAATACAACAATTTAAATTAGCATTGCTTTCATGTAATTTGTATTGAGATATTTGTTAATACCTACCTTAATATCCCTATTTCCGTAATTAGTAGATACATGATTAAAATAATAAACAAAATTAAATTTCATTTGACTTTATTCATTCCTAATGCCATTCATGCTACCGTTTTTAAAGCATTAATCTCATTTTCACACTTTCAACTAAGCGGGTTCTTAGTTTGACTCGCTAGTGCAAGTCACGATTAATTTATGGGTAAATTAACTTAGACTTTCATATCATTGGAGAAAATGTTATCATATATAAACAACAAGAACGTTTTCTCAAGGTATATGTTTAGATATTTGTAGGATTAATTTAAATTTTGATTCTTAAGATGATCCTGTCTTTGATTGTGTACATCTGATTTTGGTATTCCTTGACATTTGTCATACATTTGTAAAAATGTTCAACTACAATGAACGAATTGAGTTGAATTGAATTGAATGTGTATTTATAACTCGTACAGTAACAATAGTTAAACATGAACTTTATATAACAATAAATTAGTGTTAAGAGTGTCACTTTACGGTAACGAGACAAAAGGTTAATTTTACCTTTTGGTTATACAAATATATTTCCAGTAGGGGCCAAACTAGTGGTATATAATGTAATTAGACATAACCACCAACCTGAAAATTCTTACATGTAAAGCAATATGTTTGATTTATTTTCTGTATTTAGTAATATGTTGTATATAATTAACTGCATTAATTAATCTTAAATATAATGTTAAAAGAGTCAGAAGACTCTTTATACATTGGTTAGTAATATCTACCATAGGTATTACTGGACATAAAACACATTTAAATTTTTGTAAAATGTAAACATAAATCTTTCTTAACTGCCAATCAAGCTGGATATAAAACATTATTTAGCCGTTGTATCAAAATGTGGTCATTCTGGGTTGTTAATTCGTTGGTTTTTGAAAGACAAGTTGGAGAAACGAGGGTAAATAGATAGCGATCTAACTGTTTGATTATTAGACTGTTTGTTAAGAGTGAGTCTTCATCACCGGAAGTTGCCGGACGTCATCTTGGTGTTTTGTTCCATAAGGCCAGTGTTAACTTTGTGCCTCCGTTACTCCTCACCTGATCGTCACAAACAATTAACTTTGGTGTGACATTAAAGGTTTCGTTGTCCTCTAAGGAAATACAATAGTTGAATTTGGATTTTGTTACAAATTAATGAGAACATATACAGTGTTTCAGTTCAGAATTAAACTATTTATTATGAAACTATGATACCCAAATCGAGGAATTCGACATTTTATTTCCCTAGAGGACGACGAAACCTTTAATTTGACACCAAAATGAATTGTATGAGGCGATCAGGTAAGGAGTAATGGAGGCACAAAGTTAACATTGGCCTTATGGAACTAAACTCCATGATGGCGTCTGGCAACTTCCGGTGATGAAGACTCTTGATCCACAACTAAAACAATAATTCTGAAGATGCTCTTTTAGAAGAGGTATACAACCGATTCTTATCTTAGCTCCCTTCTTTTCTTCTAGAGAAAGTTACCAACCAAAAGGTTTTCCATACCGCTGATTATTTATAATGATTTACCTGCTCGTGACTGCAAGAGAAATTTGTATGCCAACGTTCCTCAAAAATAAGTTCCATTATGGTGTAGCTTGGAAAAAGTTCCCTTTTGATGTTCCTAAAATATAAATGTCCTGCCAACTTTCCTCTGCAATACAGTTCCTTACGTCTTCCTCAAAACATATTACTCCGTTGACGCTTATCTATTAGGAATTCCTTAACAATGCCTACTAGAGAAAGTTACTTGCCTCTAATGTCCCTGTAAAATTGTGTACGATGATTATATATAAAAATGTGCAATGAGTACAAGAAGAAGACCATAAATAAACAAACTAAGACTGGTTTGTCTTTTTTGTTTTTTACTAAAGGTTCCAAGATATAATTTACATTCCGATGGTCCCATTTGATGCTCCTATAGAATAAATGTCCTGCCAATTTTTTTCTACAAGACGGTTCCTGATATTCACCTCCAGAAACGTTTCCTGGCCTACAAGAACTTCCTTGTCAATTCCTACCACAGGACGTTATTTGCCTTTAATGATCTTCAAATATTGCTCCGTACCAATTACTATGATTAACAATTTACCTACCCAAGCCTTCCAGAGGTGGATCTCTGTCAATATCCCCCAACAAGAAGTTCCATTCCTGCTTAGAAAAAGTTCCCTTTTGACGCTCCTATAGAATAAATGCCCTGCCAGTTTTTTTCTGCAAGACGGTTCCTGACATTATTCTCCATAAAAGATCCCTGTTTTTGCTTATCTCCAAGAACATCCTTTTCAAGGCCTACTAAATAAATTATTGCCTCTAATGTTCCTAAAAGCTTTTTCCACACTCATTACTATGTAGAAAAACTTACCTACCCAGGTCTTCCAGAGGACGTTCTCTGCCAATGATCCTCGAAAAGGAAATCCATTCCGATGTTGCTTAGAAAAAGTTCCCTTTTGATGCTGCAACAGAATAAATTCCCTACCAACTTTCCTCATCAAGACGGTACCTGACATTCTCCTACAGAAAAGTTCCCTGTTGTTGCTTATCTTAAAGAACACGTGCCTATTAAGGAAGCTATCTTCCAATGTTCCTCTAAATTAAGCTCTACACCGATCATTACCTGAAAAGCTCTCAGCTGTTGCTGTTATAGAATGTTTACAAGTTTTGAGATCAGGGCTCCCGAGCGTGCCCCAACTCCAACGTCCTTGCGGAGGGTCACGTCGGGGGGCGGGTACCCGGGGGGGCTGGCACCGGCGCGCCGACCTCCGGTATGTCAACAGTTGTCGATCTCCATATAATTTGGAGCAGTCGCGGCACAGGACCAGCCCATACATGGGTAAAATGAGTGAATCTGGCCGCCTAACTGTACCGCGACCGGGCGATCCACTGACCCCCTTCCAGCTTATCGATTCCCCCTCAACGCCGGTGGTGCGGCCGATGCCAAATTCTTGCTTGGGACGTTGATCACTGGAAACCGATCTCGTAAGTCTTATTTTGTATACGGGGGTTTTTGATCTCGTAGGGTAAGGTAAGGTTTTGGCAGGTTCTAGAGTCGAGAATAATAAATCAATACATTCTTCATACGTTTCCATGTGTTTCATTCCAAAAATAAATACATAAAATTGTAACATACAATCATAATTTTCTAAGCAAACAAATATATTGTTAATTTAGAATAATTTGTTTGTGCTGTTACATTATGCTTTGTAATATCCTGACATATAGGAGATTTTTTGAAGAAGGAGACTATAGCTAAACTTTTAAGGCTTTCCAAGAAATACTCTTCAACCGTAGACATTCTGAGATACGATGAGTAAAAAAAAAAAACATAGCAAGTTGAACCTTTGACGCTGAATAATTTTTAAGACTAAATATTTCCAAGTTTAACGTAAGTCGTCGTACTAATATATTATCGCCTTCAAAAAGCAACAAACAAACTTTGCAAACTATATATTGACGGGTTTTTTCCTACTCCCCGGAGGTAACATTACATTTTGTAAAGTTCATGTTATTAAAAGCGTTAAAGGTAGGAGAGTAACAGGAATCAAAGGACCATTAAAATATCTAATACAGTACATTCAAATCCTTAACCTATACACACACTATATTTATCAATATTTATAAAAAAGGATGTTGGTTTGTTTGTATATATATTTGAAGTTTAAGGACTCGGACACCGTTGGATCGTTCGCCATGAAAAATGGTTTATATATATATATATATATATATATGTAAAATTTCACGGAGAAGGTTTTTAAGCCATCTATTTAGTCCTAACTCAATTGGGTTCCTCCCAAGAGGCCCAAAAGTATTCCCATATAAACCTCATGGAAAGATAGTCTTGTTTACATAAAAGATAATGACATGTTTACTTGAACAGGTGATCTTGGTGATATTGGTTTTAGTTGGTAATAGTCAAAGGCATGACAACGTCTGCCGGGTAACAGCTAGTCTTATATAATTATGTAAGCGAAAATGTTTGGTCAAAATTGTGGGAGTTAGGCAAATCGCAGGATAATGGGAGAGGGCTCAAATAAAGGTCTTGACCTCAAGGACTCGGGAAAAATAGTTGCATTTCCAAAATGTTACCAGCAAATGAGGAATAATCTAAAACATCCCTCATAATAAAAGCATGGTAATTTAAAAAGTCCGCTTTATTTACATTAAAACATGTGATTAGGTGTCTACTTGGTTTACTAACCAACATGTGATCCTCCTCAGCGTGTAAAGAGGAAAAAATCAGATAAGGCAGATATCGGAGCAAGGTTAGGGGCCATGGCCCTTTCAAGCCACTAGTCATCATTATATACCTAATGAACGCCTCATTTTAAAATCTTTCTTTCTAAATAATACATTTTTGAGCAGGAGGCAAGATCATTACATCTAAATTTATAAATTACACTAAATCAAAATAAAAATTTCAATATAAAAATATAAACTTCCGCTCAAACCGCCACCACGACTATGGTTGGCCACCGGGAAGGGGTCCCTGGTTACCTCGGACTCACCTCCGCTCAAACCGCCACCACGACTATGGTCGGCCACCAGGAAGGGGTCCCTGGTTACCTCGGACTCACCTCCGCTCAAACCGCCACCACGACTATGGTCGGCCACCAGGAAGGGGTCCCTGGTTACCTCGGACTCACCTCCGCTCAAACCGCCACCACGACTATGGTCGGCCACCAGGAAGGGGTCCCTGGTTACCTCGGACTCCGGATATGCGAGTATCCTGAACAGCCTCCTGTTGGAACTGGTTCCTTATCTCGATGCTGGACGTAATGCCGGCGCACTAAAACGACTGTGAATGATAATACCAATAAATCGGCCCAGTGCTCCTCCCCAGCCAGTGGCCTATAAAGGCGTCACGCACACGCCGCACCCCCTCAATACATACCTCCATATGTTTTGACTGGGTTTTGTTTGTTACTCTATTTTTTTGTTTTGAATGTCAGCTTCGCTTTACTTTCACCTCGTCTTGTGTTTCTCAAGTGGTTCCTGGGAGGGCGTTCTCGTTCCTCTGTAAAGTTATTACCTCGATTTTGTTTTCGTTTATAGTGCGCTGTGTGTAGAAGTTATTACGATTATAGTAGTAGTGTCAAGATGTTTTTCGTAGGGGGGAAGTAGAACGTTGTGCAATAAAGTCTCACAAACTCGAATGTAGAAGTGGTTTGTCAACTAAGATTTAAAACGTAAGATTTGTAAGCTTGTTCAGATTATAAAAAAATTAAATGGTTTTTATTTAAATTAATCAAGTTAAAGTACGAATTGAATTGAATAGGTATAAATAAGGAGTCTTTAGAACTAAAGCACGATGGTTCTTTAATTATTTTTTTCAATTGTCTTGCTAAGGTTATACCCTTAACAATAAAAATACCCCCATCGCAGCAAACCTGCATACTCAGCGAATTTCCAATGAATTATAACATAACACATTAAGCCACTTAACAAGATTCATAGGAAATATATTCACAAACATGCGATATTTAAAATATTAATTATTCTCCATAAGAATAACATTGGGGATGAGTACGCAGGTTTGCTGCAACAAGGAACACAAAATAATGGGGTTTTATGCAAATATCAATAGAACTCAGCTAGTTGAAGTCACATACCAAGTTTCAACCATATACATTCATAAATAAGCGATGTATAACATTTTAATTATTTTCCATAAGAATAACATGGGGACCGAGTACCTAGGTTTGCAGCTACGGGAACCATAGGCGAAATTTTTTTTGTGCAAACAATAATAACTATAACCAGGCGTAACAACCATACCAAATAACCATACCATAACCATATACCAAATTTCGTCAGTTTATGGTCATAAATAAGCGAGATATACAATTTTTCTTTATCTCCATAAGAATAACATTAGACAACGTAATATGTTTGGCACTTTCAATATCTCAGTAACCAATTGACGTAGAGCAATGATCAAGGTACCAAATTGTTTGTTTTTTATGGTGAATTCAATGGTAAAAATTAAAATTTGATTTTAATAAAATTTACATGTGTAAACCCCAAAAAACCCATTTTTGGGGTATAAAACCCCCCCAAAACACGGATGGTGCGATTCGTCTGGTTTTCTAACTCGTTCAAATAAATGTTACTTTACACGTTTTTACCAAATTTCATTAAGATTGGACCTTTTTTACGAGAGTTATCGTGCTTATTTATATATATATATATATAAATTTGAACGAATGGTGTTTTTGGCATCTGGGGACCTCAAAATGAAAAGTTATCATGGTTTCGGGCTTAAGTCTTAACATGAGACCTACGGTAATAGCTTCTTCCCTATAGGGGAAATTCGCTAAAAAGGAGAAATCCTGTTCAAAGCTGTTTATCTTTTTATATAAAAATACTAAAGATGGGTGCAGGAGTCTTCTGGAATGGCATCTACTGTATTTCGTAGATATAGTGATCAATTTACCGATAAATGTTTCTTCATACGCATTACACAATTTATCACTTACACCGTGGTTCAAAAAAACTTTAATTATCCCCACATCACTCACAAAACCTGTAACAATCTAATCAAATCGATCGATTTGCCAACCACAGGAAGTGTATTAGGGTCATTACAACAAATCGCCTGATTACACACCCAAGTCAGGCGTCGGCGTTGATGAAACGAGAGCGAGTAAATGGATCATAATAGGCTCCCACCGGGGGGCGCACTTGGACTTCTATTGTTCCTTTAATTAATGACGCGCCGTCACAACGTTAATGATTGTAATCTGGCAGCCGCCATTGTATTACATATAGTAAAAGATCGGCTGGGAACCGTGACGAACTGTTACTCTGTGGCGGGTAATCGCTCCTTACACGCCTCGACAACTCTGTCAGTTTTTACTCTGTGGCTCGAGCTCATTGCCGTTTTTACTCTGTGCAGCTCATTCACGACGTCGCTGTTACCTCGACCTTGTAACAGACGTTTCACCGAGCTTGTCTTCGGGATTATAAGAGCGTGAAAAGTGATTTGTCTACGGCTAAGT
The DNA here is from genome assembly GCA_963675035.1 of Allygus modestus. NCBI lineage: Eukaryota > Metazoa > Arthropoda > Insecta > Hemiptera > Cicadellidae > Allygus > Allygus modestus. The sequence continues at coordinate 336,597,999 of OY776112.1, read as the reverse complement.
GGTTATCGGGTGTAACTGCTTTAGTGGTAGATCTGTTTACAACGCTATTCAGTTGTGTCTTGAACTTTTCTCACTTTAGATTTACAAGCTTAATAGCCCTATCTGTTGTAACTTAAAATTTAAAAAAAACTTTTATCAAATAAATCAAATATATTTAATATAATATATATAGTTATTAGGCTGATATATTATATCAGCCTAATAACTATCTATTTAAGCTATACATTGTCTATTTTAGCGCCTTTTAACGTCAGTGACGTTATTTACAGCTTGACAGGGACGGTCCTAACACTACAATACTGTGCTTATATATCCCAGATAATATTATTCAGTAATAGCTCAGTGATAGCTGAATCCAGTCTCGAACCTTTACAACACTGTGCTTGAGCCGCTTGGACTGAGGATATGCACTTACATTGTAAGTGGATTCTGCAACGATGATGGTTTCGATTTGGTTTTCTTATCTCGTCGAGAATCAAATAACTGCTATCTGCTCGATTATTTTCCTTAACCATTAAAAAAACGTATTGATAAATGTCAATCAGCACTATAATGGAACTAATAAACGAATTAAACAAAGCAACTTAACGTAATATTAATATTACAACTATCAACAAATAATGGATGTTTAATTTTCAAAAATGTCCTAACAGGGCTCTCAAGCCACGAGGGCGTTTCTACCTGCTTTCCTACCTGCTGATCCAGAGCAGAGTTCCAGAGCCCATCCCTCCTCCACGAACTACCCAAGATATTTTATGTATGGCTCATTTTAAAGAGCACAAACATACCTAGCGATTTCAGTAAGCAAAATTTCGATATTACCAATAATAATCGTTTGAAAAATTCCAAAAATATTTAATATTTACGATTTTTATGGATACACTATTTCAGCTATCGAACTTCTGCTCACTTAAATCGCTAGTATTATTTTGTATCTTTAAAATGACCTAAAATTCATTGATGTTGGGTAATCCATTGAGGATAGACGAGTTTTCTAAGTTAACATTGATCTTATTAGGAAATTAGGTAAACGCAGTGGAGTGGAGCCCCCTCAGGAAAAACTTAATAAGCCAAAGCGATTAAAAACATTCGAGTAATTTAATATTTGTAAGAATTAGATCAATGTTTTCCAAGAAACCACCATGAAGGTTCTGCGCTATAAAACTGTAGGTATGGGAAAAAATTAAGAGGGTCTCCAGAACTCCCATAAGATCAACTTTGAAAGCCCTTCCCTTCTTGACGGATTATCTGATATCGCTAATTAATGGTATTTTTAAAGTGCAAAAAGATGTCGGTCAAATTAATTTCAACATCACACATAGTTCACCCACACAAAACTACTAAATATTGTTTAAGTTGTTAATGTGTTAAACGATTGTGATATTGAAATTTTTCCCACCGGAATTATCTCACTCATTGAAAAAAAAGTACAACCTCTTGGTCATAACCTAATTACAAATAGGTCAAAGCGGTCACCTTACCAATTTGAAATCTTACCATATGGAACGAATCCCGTTTTCACACCTCTCCCGCATAAATTAAAATGGGATTTATACTTTTGAGTATTCCCATCACTCAGGTTCTCTCATTCAACCACCCATTCATGTTCTGGTTTCGTCCGTCGTCGGCGGCGCGGCGCGGTGGACGAGTGACGTGTCGCGGACGCGGACATGTGACGATGTGACCGCGACGACTGAGACGGACAGGTGTACTAAGGAGGTCACGTGGTTCTCGGAACAACAACGGTCCATCCCTCGCCAGGTCCGCCCGTTAATGGCTCTGGACTCAATATCGTTTACGAATTAGTCGCCTCTCAACTGCACGCTTCCGGTTTCACTTGTGACAATGTCGACTGACGAAGTTAGAAAATGGGTGATAGTAATTCGGCGCTTTCTTTTCTGAAGATACTGATTTCATTATTGAAAAGGAAGGTAGAAATTAACGTTTCACTTTTTTTAGAGGAGTTGTGATTTTTTAGTATTCGCTTTTACACTTAATGATGCAACTTTTTTATTTTTTAACTTCTTTGTCCACTGCTCTGACCCCATTGATCTTCCGCTTTTATTAAAGAGACTGAGCCATTACACATTCAGAAGCAAGTTGCCAATTTTAAGGAAGCTAGATTGTTATGAAATTATATTTTTGTGACCAGAATTCAGCGTACTTTTAAATCCCCTTTCCCAACCTACCAAGTTCCCTCTTCAAAAGGGGTTGAAGGAAATCGTGATCTCAAAGGATATTACCTCGAAAATGGGTGCTGTCCCTTAAATATCGGGACCAATGGGCTCCTTATTGTGCTTAAATTAGCTCTCAAACTTCAAACTGAAACTGGAAAATTCTAACTAGAGTCTTACTATACAACTGTTGAATAATACTACTATGGATTTTATGAAACAGAAAACTAAGCTGTCCCTGAAATTTGTTAAATAAAGCTGAGTGAAGGGACATGAACTGAAATCCTGCTACGATAAGTTGAATAGATTCAATTTTCCCTTTATACGCATAAAATAATCTATGACGAATGTAAGAAAACGATTCCTACTCTATAATTAAAATTTATTAAAGTGCATTTTTAGTTGTGACAATCTATTTATAACATCTATTATGATATTTCAATTACATTTTTCCAAATAAATAACTTTATTGTAAATATTTTTATAATTTTTACATATTTCCTGTAAATATGGTACACATCTTGACAACTTGTTATCTTTATGTACACTTTATTCTTTGGATAAGAAGTAATTTTCAAACACAGCTCACAGTAAGACTCATGGCAATTATTATTTTTCCAATACGTGTACACATCTTAATACATTTAATTCTTGGAAGTAAGTTTGAATTTAATTTGAAAGCTCGCTTGAAAATATTAAAATAGAAATAAAAACCGTTTAACTTTAAGACAAATCGAAACGAATTAGTCTGTCAGTTTTATAGTTGTAGATTACCAATACATAAGGAATGCTTTAGATTCAAGCTCTCATACAACTGCATTATATGACTGCATTATCCACGTTCATTGTGTGGATCACAATCGGTTTGAGCTAAAAATAGCAAAAGTAATTTCCTCCTGGGCCGGATTCCTGGCGCGGCGAGAGACACCGGGGTTGACCACAGCAATTAACACGCTCGCGCATAACGGTCGCCGATAAGCTCGCAGCGCATGTGAGTGTGTGCGCCGGCGGCCGCGCGAAATTGCGCGATTATCGCCAACGGTATCGCAAATTTGAGCGCTTGGAACATTCGAAACTAGACTGGACGCGGCCGCAGGCTCTGGGGCACTTCTGCGCGCCTGGCTGTCTGGAGGACACGTAAACAACAAGTGGGAGGCCAAGCTTTACTCGGGGAAGGCCAGTTAATTTGTTTAGATGATTCGGAGTGATTTTTCACCACGTTCCCCTACTGGCAAGAAGATTTTCTTTGCTAATTTTCCTATTTTCTGCATGGTTAAGGTCACTCAAGTTGTTATTGTAGCTCAATATTACATTAGATGAATGATATAAACTATAAAAATAAAATTGTAAACCAAAAAGTTAAAAATAGTGTTGTTACCGCTCAATCACACAATTACTGACCTATTGGGGAAATACGCCCTAGTTGCGTCGGCGTGGCGTCTTAGAAAGGCATTAAGTAATAAATTATTCTATGCATGTTTGTATTGGCGTCATACCACCACCCAGAGATCACTGAAGAAAGACGAGGTACATCCAAAAGATGTGCATTCGTTGCAATTTACTCTGGTACTGAAGAATGATTTGTCTCTTTGTTAAAATAGGTTATAAAATTGTAAATTTAACTAGAAGTTTTTATTCGCATTTATTTGAGAGAGACAAAAATACTTGGAAAGTGAATCTTTTACAATACATACAGGGTGAAACAAGTCTGGAAACGGTATAACATCTTAAAAACTATTTTAGTTATTAAAACTTTTCAAAATTATTTAAGGTCTACCTAAAAGTATATTTTCCATGCAGTTATTGACATTGCACTTCCAATGGAGGACGGTCCAATATGTTTTAAAGCTATAAAATAGTCCAACGGGTTTAAAAAAACAGCCACGATTGTGTAACGAATAAATCTTTTGAAGTGCCGTTTGCGGCTATTCAGCTATTGCATTTAACTCGGCTAGACGAGGCCTTTAAAATTGTACATCTTTACCTACGCTTACATTTAAGATTTTCTTCTGACTCCTTGTGGACCCCACCCCCCTTTCAGATGCAGTGTCAAGATGTGCCTTGAAAATATACTTTTCGACCCTAAATCATTATGCAAATTTTTAATTTTGTTACTCAAATAGTTTTAAAGATATACCGTTTCCAGACGTTTTCCACCCTTTATATTAATACAAGGTTGAATGCTAAGTTCTCAGTGACTACTGAACCAATTTACAAGATTTATATGCCGAATTAAAGGGGATAATGCGTAGATTTTTCGAATTTCCTCAGAATTCACGTTTGTTTTTATTTAGAGATAGGCCCCACAGCCAAGAGTTGTAATTTTAATCTTATGGAAGAACAGTAATCATTAAAATTGAGCATTTGACAGCTGTTGAAGGTAACAAAACACAGTACAGAAGCAGGATTAAATGTTTTAAGCAAACTTCTGGAATTACATCACAATTTAAATTGCTCGAACTCGAGAAGTTGGATTAGCTAATTATCATAATTAATCACACTCTTACACGTTTATTTACTACTAGTAGCTTGAAGGGACCAAAGCCCCTAACCTTTCTTCAATACTCTGCCTCATCTGATTTCATGCTGAGGAAAATAGAACATTATAAGTAGGATCACATGTTTTAATGCAAGCAATGCAGACGTTTTTAAATTCCCATGCTTTTCTTATGGGGGATATTTTACGTTATTTCTCGTTTGCTGGTAACTTTTTGCAGACACTGCTATTTTTCCCGAGCCCCGGGATCGAGACCTTTAATTTGAAAGGTGACTTTAACTACTCTTGTGACTACTTACCAAAACTATTTATCAAAAACTTATGAAATTATGATATTTGCTTGTATGCTGTAATTAATTTTTGTTGGTATGATCCAACCTAAAATATAACTGTGAAAGAAAAGACAATTTAAATCCTTGTCTTTGCGTGGTTCCTGAAGCTATCAAACTTCAGGAATTAAATGCTGAATTGAAATATTCATAGAAAGATTTGTGGGAATGAGCCCGAGTTTGGTTGTTGTCTTTATTTCCCCTTTAAGTACAAAAATGTCGAAACTTTCAAATAAACTAATGATCATCTTTATTTTATAATTCACAATAGACTTTAATTTTGTAATATAACAAGTTGTAAAATGAAACAATTATGTTGGTTTACTTTCCGGAAATCAATAATAAAACTCAAACTCAAGGTTAACTCTATATTAACTCTATAAACTCTGAACTCAAGTTTAGAGACTATATAAGCCACTATAGTCAATTGATTTACCGTACTATAAATATAAAGGACATGAAACAATGTTATTAGCATCTGCATAGCGATGATATTAAAATCACAAATATTCAACATTTTAGATTTTTTTATTGCTTACGATTTAAATACTCTCCTCTCTAGAATCTTCTTGTTCTTTTAAATGAGTCAAGAATCGATTATCTGCCGAGGAGCTAGGGGAGTTAAAATTACGAGGATGATTGCACACATCCTCCTGTTCGTTGACAAATCCGTGGCCAAGACAAAGTAAATGTTGTTTGGATGAAATACACACAACAAATCTTCCATGGAATATCCACGACAACGGATTATCCGAATTGTTCAAAGTATCCCCTCTCAATGTATTATCCGAAACCGTTGACTAATGATTCATTTTATAGAGCAAACAATACCCAGCGATTTCAGTGAGGGGAATTTCATTAAATATTTTTCCCATAAAAATCATATATTTTATATTTTGAAATTTGTTTGAACAATTATTATTTGTGATACTGTCATACTTGTATTATATTTAAAACGAGTTCGCACGCAGCACGCTGACGTGAGGAAAGTGAATTTCCACATAAAAACTTTTAAAACTCAAAATAAATGTAAAAACAAACATTTGTCCAATTTTTATTGAATTCTGAAACATTGATTTTTTGTCTGTTCTGGTACTCCTGGTTTCATTTACTTGCAAATCTGGGAATATAATTTTGCGCATTATAAGGTTGGGAGAAGGTCCAGACAGGCTTGAAAGTAGACGTGAGGTTGCTGGGGATGGTAAAAGTACTCTAACAAAGGAATAACAGGCTTTTCTAGTGTAAAACCCCCAGACAACGTACTGTGTTTGGTCGATACCAATTTTCTTTAATAACTCGGTAAATATTTATTCTAGAACGACGAGAGAGGGCTTAAAACTTTCACCTTTCTAATGCCCATCTTTTTCCATGCTATGATTTTACATCTGGGGCTTTTCTGACCCTTTTTGGGCCCAAAAACTCGAAATTTGAAAGATTAATCCCCCAAAAAAGGGGTTTAAAATTCTCCGATTGTTTTGCCCAACGAACTTTTCCAACTGATTACAGAAAGGAACGTCCCTATCAAATTTGAAGTAAATCGGACAAAAAATGCGACCGCTAGAGTGCAAACATATATATATACATATATATATATATATATATATATATATATATATATATATATATATATATATAATTTTGAACGACCCCCCAAAACGTGTTTAGGGTGTCACGTTAGGAATTTCTATGGTGGTCCCGGGCTTAAGTTTCACCGTGCAGGTCATGCTAATACTTTCCAAAGGAAATTCACTAATAATCTATAAATCAACTATTTCGGATAACCGTTGACATTTGACCTTATTGGGGAAACAGGTAGAAAAGCCAAATATTTCGTGGCTGGAGCCCACTCACTGTTAAGTTGTAGGTCGGACGTAGTGACTAGGATTGACTGCTCGGCCGTTAAGCACACGCGGGGCTGATGGTCTAATGGTGGCTGCAGAGCCATTAACCGGCCTCTAATGGCTGGGCCAACACGCGGCGTCGGTCTAATGGCTGCGGCCACGCTTTCATTCACACTAGGATAAGCGGTTTGGACAAACACTGCCTCCTCACACGTGCCTACTGCCATTCATGGTTTCTTTAAATCTTCAAAAGCCCCGCGTTTATTTCATTTTACAACAATATAAAATAGCCAGGTATATTTTCTAATGCTAAATTTATATTTAATTTTGAGTTAAATTAAGTTGCATTTTATTTGGACAGCTTACATCATTTTTAAACTGTGAATTGGTACAAATACAATAATAAATTATGTAAAGAAATTTTATTTAACCTAACTATATTTTAAATTTCTGATATTTATAACATATATCGAACTTTAATATCATTAAAAAATATCAAAATTTATGAAACTGTGTAAGTGATATTTATAATTATAAATAGAATGATTTAGTTAGAAATATTAGTTTTAATAAGAAACACAATGACAACATTAAAGGGATTCCTTTGAAAAAAACCTGTAGTTTGATAATATTTCAATTTATTTCAAATCATGCACAAAGATTACAAATAATCGAAATAACATAAAATTACTACACCATTATTATAGAAATATACATAATTAATAATTGGCATTAATAAATGGTAGTACCTACTGTATTTATAATAATTTGAATTTTCTTCAATAGAAAATAATTAAAATTTCTTGAAATAGAAACTCTATAATTTTTTTTTGATTTTTAATTTGATTTATTAGTTGCTTTTAAAAGCATATTATTTTTCCTTATGTGATTTTCTTCTTCAGTTTTCCATCGTCTTTTCAGAATGAAACTTATAAAAATACTCTGTAAAAACTATTGCAATAAGTGACATTTTAAAACTAAATCACTACTGATATCGGCATGGCATGAATTTTTTGAGAAAGTATTGTATTTATGTTTAGTAACATAAAATTATAAATTTTTGTTTAAGTTGAATTCAATGGTGAAAATTAAAATTGGATTTACTAAAATATTATATGTAAAAAACTCAAAAAATCAATTTTTGGAGTACAAACCCCCCCCCCCATTTACTGCAATGCCCCATTCCATAGTTTTGTGCAACTCGCAAGAAAAACTTGTTAACATCAGTTTTCAACTTTTCGAGATAAAGTTTGTTTTAGCGAATTTCCCCTATAGGGTAGAAGCTATTATCGTCGTCGGAATGGTAAGACCTAGGCACGGGACCATGATAACTTTTCGTTTTGAGGTCCCCAGACCCCAAAAACACCATTCGTTCGAAACTGTATCTATATGTGTGTGTGTGTCCGTGGGTGCGATAACTCTCGTAAAAAAGGTCCGATTTCGATTAAATTTGCTAAAAACGTGTAAAGCAGCATTTAGGACTTTAAGTTCAAAAACCAGACAGATCGACCCCTCCAAAGAGGTATGTTGGGGGGGGGGTTTGTACTCCAAAAATTGATTTTTTGAGATTTTTACATATAATATTTTAGTAAATCCAATTTTAATTTTCACCATTGAATTCAACTTAAACAAAAATTTGGTTTTTTGATCATTTTCTACGTCAATTTGTTACAGAGATATTGAAAGTGCTAAACAAAGTACGTTGTCCAATGTTATTCTTATGGAGAATAAAACAAATTGTATATCTTGCTTATTCATCAACTTATCCTGACGAAACTTGGTATATTCCTTCATACCATTGTGGTATATTGATATTTGCACAAAAACCAATGTTTTGCCAATAGTTCCCGTAGCAGCACATCTGCGTACTCTGCCCCATGTTATTCTTATAGAGAATAAGTAAAAATGTTATCTCCCTTAATTATGAGTATAATTAATAAAACTTGGTATGTGGTTTCACCTAGTTGAGTTATAAACAAATTTGCATAGAAACCCATTGTTTGTGTTCCTTGCTTCAGCAAACCTGCATACTCAGCCACCATGTTATTCTTATGGAGAATAATTAAAATGTCATAAATCAGTTATTAATGAATGTATATTGATGAAACTTGGTATGTAGCTTGATGTGCTATTAATATACATATATATGCATTGGAAATTCGCTGAGTATGCAGGTTTGCTGCTACGAAGGTATTTCTAACACTAATCTTCTTATTTCCTAATTCCCCAAGGAATATTTTATTTGGTCAGCTACATAATTTTTTCGTGGTTGATTTTAACGATAGAGGTGTCATATTGAATTTTTTTTGTAGATGTTTCGAAAGCTAATGATTTCCCCCTCAGGCCTCAGGACACAAAAGTCAAACTTTTATTGTGTTATTTACCCTTTAAGATGGTTCTGTGTTGCATTTTATGGCTACGATATGCTAGATCCAAACGAGATACCAGCTGGTTATATTTGATCATAACGCACTTTTAGACAGACCTTTATGTGACATAGGTACCTCATTAGAGAGACGTAAAACACTCAAATATCAGCCCACGAAGCGTTTTAAATCAAGTAACAATCCAGTTTTGGTGTCACCTCAATAGATTGAATCTAATCCAAAGAACTTATATTAAAATTTGTTTATTATCACTGTATATGAATATACATTAAAAAATTCAAACAAACTATTTATATTAATTATTATATGAATTATTTATAAGATTATATTAACGTTGTATTATATTGCCTGAATTGATGCTGATTATTTCATTATTTCCAGTAAAGCATTTCCTGTAAATTCACCATCATTATTCACCTTTGGGCCATATAATGTGCCTCTATTCTGATACCAACGAAACCTATACATCTGGACCCAGCTTCAGCTTTCACTTATGCGCCAAAAGAATGTGATAGTCATTTTTTTACTTACAGGAACCAAAAGCATTGCTAAACAAAAATCGTTTTCTTTTCAATAGTAAGACCTCTTAACCTCTACAGGGTGGGTGAGAAGTATTAGTAGGTATTAAAATCTATTCTAAAATCTGTAATATTACTGATTTTATATAGGTAATATTTTAATAATGCTGAGTACTTTCCTACACCAAGGAGCTAGTTAAGTACAAACCTCAAACAGTGGAGGTATTTGAAAACAATTCAACAGGTTATATTATTGACCCTTCAGAAGAGTGTAAACGTTTGAGGAAGTTGGTTGACAACACCTGTGCCTAATTTTAGGTTTAACAGATTCCTATATTTTCTCATGTAGCGAAGCACATGTACGTGGTTTTAGCAATTTTCCCCTATAGGGAATTAGCGAATTCCCCCTATAGGGAAGAAGCTATTACCATCTGCATGGTAAGATCTAGGCCCGGGACCATGATAAATTTTCGTTTTGAGGTCCCCAGACCCCAAAAACACCATTCGTTCGAAACTGTATATATATATATATATATATATATATATATATATATGTGTGTGTGTGTGTGTGTGTGTGTGTGTGTTTGTGTGTGTGTGTGTGTGTGTGTGTGTGTGTGTGTGTGTGTGTGTGTGTGTGTGTGTGTGTGTGTGTGTGTGTGTGTGTGTGTGTGTGTGTGTGAGTGTGTGTGTGTCCGTGAGCACGATAACTATCGTAAAAATTATCCGATTTTGATGAAATTTGGTATAAACGTATAAAGCAACATTTATGACTTTAAGTTCGCAAACCAGCCAGATCGCTCTATCCGAAGGGGTATTTTGGGGGGGTTTTGTACCCCAAAAATGGGTTTTTCAAACTTTTTACATATAATTTTGGAAATAGTCAAATTTTAGTTTTTCCCATTGGATTTAGCTTTAAAAAACACACAATTTGGTATTTTTATCATTTCTCTACGTCAATTTGTTACCGATATATTGAAAGTGCTAAACACAGTACGTTGTCTAATGTTATTCTTATGGAGGAAAATAAAAATCTTATATATCGCTTATTTATGAAGTATACTGACGAAACTTGGTATACGGCTTCATCTGGTTGTGGACCATTGATATTTGCTCAAAAAACTTTTTACCAAAGGCTCCCGTAGCAGCAAACCTGCGTACTCAGCCCCATGTTATTCTTATGGAGAATAAGTAAAATGTTATCTCCCTTCATTATGAAAATAAATTAATGAAATTTGGTATATGGCTTTACCTACATGAGTTATATTGATATTTGTATAAAACCCCATTGTTTGTGTTCCTTGCTTCAGCAAACCTGCATACTCTGCCGCCATGTTATTCCTATGGAGAATAATTAAAATGTCATAAATAGTTTATTTATGAATGTATAATGATGAAACTTGGTATGTGGCTTTATGTGGTATTAAGATACATATATATGCATTGGAAATTCTCTGAGTACACAGGTTTGCTGCTACGGGGGTTTTTGTTAATTAACGATCATTATTACAGAATGTACAACCGTTTGTTAATACCTAGTTAATTTTCACCCTCCCTGTATTTGTTAATGCTTTCATTTAAAATAACATTTGTTGTCTGAGGCACGCAACCTCTGTAAATTGCTTGTCCCGCCATTTGGATCCAACAATTCGATTAGACTTTTTCAATATATTACAATTAGATAAGACGAGTCCCAGGACTACCTTAAAACTGAGGCTGGCATTGGGTACAGCAAATGAAGTTGTCATTACATATGGTAAGTCTTTTGGCTGTCCATTATGACAAATTTCCCTTTCACCTTTGGTCCCTCCATTTGCAGCAGTTAGGGACAGAATCTCCAGCAGTTTGGTCCCCACCTGCCAACCTGAGAATGAATGGTCCCTGGCTGTTGTATACCCTGTCAGTTGAGTTGACCAGTTGGAGGGCAGAATGTGGGTCCCCTGTTTGAGAGCCTCATCCCAGCTGTCACAGGGGCACGGGAGTTGGCTCTCTGAAGGGTCGATTTGGCCCATCCCACCCTTTCCTTTCCTGCTATATTCTATCTTTCCGGTAACCTGCGGAATATTCCCGCTTGTGGAAGATGTGACTAGCAGCTATGCTGGGGTTTCCTAATCCGCAACAGTGATGATGATGATAGATAAGACGATACAAAAACATATCTCCAGCTCCTATAAGACTATCAAATCAATCCTACTGTCGGTTTCAAAATGCAATCTATTCGATTTTGAACCTTCAACATAAGTTTCTCGAATGTAGCGGTTTCTTGGGTCCGTATCTCTTTCCCGTGAAGTTTTAACATTGAAAGAAGCAGATCAAAAGCCATTCAAAGAAGCCGACTCCATTCAAACCTAACCTCTGTACTACAGAAGTAACAAACACTGCGTGGCTTCACCATTGGTGCGTTAGTCTATTAACGGTGCAAAACGTATTGTTGCTTACAGAAGGGAATATGTAGGTGCCAAGACAAAGCGTTCAGCACGGAGAAAACCTAGGGGAAGGCGAGGTATGTAGATAGCAGTCGCTCGTCAGGCGCGGCCCCATTCCTAGACTAATAATTAATATGCGAGCCGAGGTATTTAGACGAAACTAACATCCAAGATGGTCGTTGATGCCTTGTCTTTGATCATTTCTTGTTTGAACAGTCGAGCTTGTTATTAGCACGAGGAATTTTTACTTCCTGCAGAAGTGTGTCAACTGCTAATGGAGGAAGTTGGGCCATTTGTGTTTTATAATATTCAATGCAGGTGGTAAATGCTTCCTCAATTTCAAATTCGAAATTGCAGCAAATGTGAAAGGTCTTGGAGGTGCAATTAGACTGTAATGTCGAAATGGGTTATTAAATCCTGAAGATTTACCACGGTTTTGGGAATTCGTATTTTTTTACCTGATGAATTTACAAATGTTATATTATTTGAAAACAGGATAGTTATAATATTAAACTGTTATAACAATTAAATTAGTGCCTAAAATTAGGGAAGTAACACTTAATGGGCTAAATCCACAGAGTAGTTCAAAATACGCTATGAACTACCACTCCTGGATGATAGCCATATCTTCTATTTTTAAGCAGTCAAAAAATGAACGTGTTTTAGCGAATTTCTCCAATAGGGAAGAAGCTATTACCGTAGTCGGCAAGGTAATATCTAGGCCCGGGACCATGATACCTTTTCGTTTTGAGGTCCCCAAACCCCTAAAACACAATTCGTTCGAAACTCTCGAGTGAGCACGATAACTTTCGTAAAAATTATCAGATTTTGATAAAATTTTGTATAAACGTGTAAAGCAACATTGACGACTTAAGGTTCGAAAACCAGACAGATCGCTCCATCCAAAGGGGTATTTTGGGGGGGTTTTGTACCCCAAAAATGGGTTTTTTGTTTTTTTACACATAATTTTTTATATAGTCAAATTTTAGTTTTTACCATTAGATTCAGCTTAAAAACACACAATTTGGTATTCTTATAATTTCTCTACGTCAATCGGTTACCAAGATATTGAAAGTGCTAAACACAGTACGTTGTCTAATGTTATTATTATGGAGTAAAATAAAAATGTTATATCTCGCTTATTTATAAACGTATACTGACGAAACTTGGTATATGGCTTAATCTGGTTGTGTTCTACTGATATTTGCTCAAAAAGCAATTTTTTCCCAATGGCTCTCATAGCAGCAAACCTGCGTACTCATCCCCATGTTATTTTTATGAGTAATGATTAAATGCTACGTTTCCCTTAATTATGAACATAAATGAATAAAAACTGGTATATGACTTCACCTAGTTGAGTTATATTGAGAAAAGCTTAAAAACCCATTTTTTGTGTTCATTGATACAGCAAACCTGCGTACTCAGCCCCAATGCTATTCTTATGGAGAATAATTAAAATTGTATATATCACTTATTTGTGAAAATATTTTTATGAAACTTGGTAAGTGGCTTTATGTAGTATTAAGGCATTTATATCTCCATTGGAAATTCGCTTAGTATGCAGGTTTGCTGCGACGGGTGTATTTTCTTAATCTTAATCTTGATCTTTCTTTTCTTAATCTTATGGCAACATTAGACTTCTAAAGAAAATATCACCGCTCTAAATATCACAATAATATTTTGGTAAACCATCAATCTCATACTTGGGAAAAGGTTATTGTAATTAACCACCTTTCTTTAAACACCGTCAAAATTGTAGACTATGAACTATTTTACTATTTTTATTAAACAGGATAAATAAAATACGTCTTACAACACTATGAAGTATATTTACACTTATACTTTATTTACATACAAGACGGTAAAATAAACACAAAAGATGGTACAGGGCTAAAGAAATAAAGAATAAAGAAATTATTTTTATTAGTAAACACAACCTTAGTTCTACTTCCCTTGTAACGAATTAATGATAATTACTATATATAACTTTTATAGTGTAATAAAGGTGCATACATCAACTTTAGAGCATGAGACATAATTTGGTGCTTCACAATGTGCAACTGCAAAACAACAATAATTTTGATATGGACAGTTTAGAATTGCAGTTTAAAAACTAGTTTGCCTTATAAATACAATTTTTAGGTCAAAATATCGTCGTATATATCATATATCTCTACTTAAATTATTATATTCCACATTGTGAATGCATACGGTAAAAAGGTTTTCTGATTACAAATACTCAAATATATTATTTTTAAGTCTATTCGCCGTCACTTGACTATCATGAACAATTCTAACCTCACAACATGACAACTTGACATATAACCTTTAGCAGTTAGTTGTGTTAGCAAAATAATAATGTCGATTTTTTCCATATTCAGAGTATCACTCTGCCATAAAAACGTACAAATAGAAACAAATCGAAAAGTGACCCTCGCAGTGGTAGCCGAGGTGGCTGGACAAGACTATGAATGACGCTAACTGTGAGACCGGCCCGACCGCTACACGCGTGCGCAGACACGGCACATGCGCACTGCGAGGCCTTCAAACTGGTCACGTTTCAAACTGGCCACATTTCATATTGGTAAGGGAATCAAATCGGTCAAGCTGGTCATAATGGCATCTTGCTCGCCCCCAAACGCATTAAGAGTCCCCAGAAGTACCCTTTCCTAAAATTATGACCGGTTAGGGTCATGGTCATGGTCGGTTTTCATTTGAAAAACGGTAATTCATTCTCTGGTTAGTTTCTGATATATCATTAGGCTCTCTACATATCCTTTAAGTTTCTGTTACATCATTAGACTCTCTGCACATCCTTTAATGATAATCTCCGAATTTTTTTTAAATCTAAGTGGCTCTGTTCCTCAGATGTTACCAGTTAGTTGGAGTTAACTAATGAAATTTTTAACATATTTTTTTCATTATGAAAGTATTTAATTTAAGTTTCGGGTAAACTATATATCATTAAAGTAAGATGGTCAATTTCAATTTTGCAATGTCAATTGAACGGTCGCTGTTAAAGTGCTGAATGCCTCTGTTATAAATAATACATAAAAACATTCACGAAAAGGACGTTCTATATTGCCTATTTTATAGTAATAGTTATGTTCAAGCATAACGACTTGCAATTATAATAAAATGAAATTTTAAAAATATATGTATTCGTCCAGCCATCCAATTACATTAACACTTTACATATTCAAATTCAACCACTTTATTATATTGATTTATTCGGACTTTACCTATCGCTTCTAGTGTTTAAAACTACACAACGTTTCGGGACGTAAGTAAACTCCTGCCGTTACGTGAGCAGGATATCAAGGGGGACATCCCATTATCAAGTATGTGTTCACTTGATAACGGGGGAAGCTTCCTTACCTCCCGAAACGTAGTGTAGTTACAATAGAAGAGATAGGTAAAGTCAAAATAAATTAATAATAAAATAAAATCCATCGCTATTTTCATTTTCAAAAATACAATCAACTAATTTGATAATTGATATGATTTTTTTAAATAATTTCCATGCAGCCTCTTATAATAAAAATATGTCCATGACAAATTATTATTTTTTCCGGCATAGCATGAGATGTACTCCAGTCTATGAGATTCTTAGGATATCAGTAAATCCAATTTTGTTCCTACCCCAGAAACATATAGAACTACTTATGTAAACCCATCCCGTCAACGCTCGCATGTTCGGCGTCTTCATCGCGTTCGCATTAGCGTGACAGAGACCTCGCCATCAGAACTGTGTTAATCACTCGCCTTTCCCTCGCCTCCGCTCGCCTCGCCTCGTCGTGTTTCTTGTCGCCACTTCCGCAACATTCGCCGCAATCAAGCCTCGAGACCGCCGCGCCGCTCGCCTCGGGCGCCTCGGGTTATGAGGAGACGGCTGCAGTAAAGGGGTGGAAAAGGGTTAATTGGGTTTAACGGCTTTATGAGTTATAGTTCTGCAAGTGGAACGATCAAGAGAGGGTTGTACTTGATCTTCGTATATTTTTACCATGAAATCCTCGGTTATTAACAATATATCCATAGTTTAAAATGTTTGGGAATACAAAATCACAAATGTTTTGTTATGTGTTCTATTCTTATTACTTGAACCTATGTGTGTGACTATAAATACGAAAGAGTTGCTCTACTTAACTGACTGCCCATTACAAGTCATATTTTCTTACAGAAGTGGAAATGATTACTGCCACAGTACCTAATATCCTTTTTTTGTAATATCTAAGCCGGTAAAAATTTTCAACGTTTTGATCGGGAACGGTCCAAACCCTGGTCTTGTTACAGGTCGACCTATTCTTAGAAAGCATTAATTAATATCCCAATGACAAATGGCAGCTGGTTCCAGTTTCTGAACCTCTCAAAACTTTGCAATTTTGATCAGGATCGATCTGGCAAACCTCGGATTACGAGGAGAGCACGATAACCACTACGCTATCTAGCCAGTGACCTATAGCCTAGTTAATGTTAAATTGAGGTGGCTATCCTTCCATAGACGCTTTGACCCTGACTCATGATCTCTGTGTTAATTTTAGAAGCAATCGTATCATCAAATACTAGTAACGGCCGGCTTATACGTCATAAGAAAAGACGCATTTCCTCTAAATGTGTCTCCACGTTGTCACTACAAAGAGCATCAACTCTACAATCCAATATCCGCAATCAACGGCATTGGCCTGTGCCGACGACAACAGATGTTTCATTTGTAACAATGATTCTGGCGGCGCAACAAAGTAAAGTGGAGAGGACAGGTTTTCGATTGAGAGGGGGAGCGGGGCGGCGTCCCCCCTCCAAAGAAGTTCTTTGGGTCAGTGTGTCTGCCGGGCCGGTTTGTACAGTTGATGGTTCGGTTTCTGATGGGGGGAGAGGGGAGAGGGGAGTTGCATAAAACCTCCAGAACTTGTCACCGTTTTGCACATCCCGGTTCACTCCTGGCGGAAGTGTAAGCGGATTATTCGGTCCGGAAGCTGAGGACACTCGTTTTTTTATAGCTTTACTATGTAGTGATTCCAAACTGTGCCAAATATAAAAAAAATCTTTGCTTGTGACTCTGTGAGCTCTCTATAAAAAAAATCATCTTTACCTTGAACTAAACGATCTCTTGGTACGTTATAGTTATTGTTATCCTATTCCTTATCGTAAATCCTTAATTCAACTAATTCAGTTAATCTAAACACAATTACTGTGGTTAATCAAGGCTTTTTTTTAAGGAATCAAACTCCGACGCAACAGCATGTATTTTATACAATTTGATAGTATTTTACCTTTCTATTTAAGATTAAACTTGAGTATATATTTTACTATTTCTGAGACCACATAATTAGTGTAAAGATACTATCCCATTATTTATCATTCAATTTAGTATTTGTACTTCAATAACACAATTTTAATAAGTCATAAATAACAGGAAAAGAAAAATAGGTAATACAGTAACTTAGGGGAATATGAATACAGTGGAATATATGGGAATAGAAATACAGTGACAAGTTCATAATCACTCTGTGCATTAAAGTCTCTAAGAGGTTCCGGAAATTTAACTCAATTATATAATCAGATAAGAATCAAATAAAAAATGTATTTTTTTACGTTTAAGTGTGTAGCAAGACAAATAAGGGGATAAATAGTATTTATATAGTAAGTTGGTAATAGTACTAAGGAACCTGTAGAGTACCACGTAAACCAGAATCAAGCCTCATAACATTATCTCTTTCTTCAATACTCTAAGAATATCACTTTATATTTACCGGTTAATTACTACCAATAATTCAATAATTAATATTAAGAGACAAAAACTGATAGTTTGTAATATGATTAGAGATTCATTCCGATTACAAACTTAATACATAGCCGACGGAACTAAAAATGATTTGTAATTTAGATTAATTTGAAAATTTATTCGATCAGTATTAACCCACTCTTCTCTGATTTGCATTACAGCTATCTGTCACTTAGAACTAGACAGCTGCTTTCCTAATTCATCATTTCTAACTAATGCAAAATTTCTAATCAGTATTATCTAATCTGATGGTCCCTTTCCTGGATTTAACTAACAGTACTTCACACATTTATGATATTCCAGGCCGGCTTGAACTGTAATCAGGTTAGTATGACCCCCCCCTAATGTATGATATTAGGTTTTAACAACTGTTACTTTTTCGCAGCTAACATGGGAGTAACTAATACCGTAAGATACCTAATACATACTGTTACTTCTACCTATTACTTATACCTAATTATCTCACTGTTTGCTTGTTACAGGGTCGTGGAGGATGCTCTTTCGCCGCGCACTGGTCCTTATCTGTCTTCTTGCCTCTTGTGTGAGTACATCCTAGTATTATCATTAGTATTATTATTAGTGTTATTAGTAGGATTAAAAAGGTTAAATTACCTGTTATCGAGTGGTTCTGTGAAATCCAGTTATCGGATAATGATCGTTTTAGGAACAAGTTCCCTTCTTCAGATCCAACAGTGCATCAAACTTCACTCATTATGATGTCATCAAAACAGTAAAAAGAGAGAGACACGTACATTTAAACAAACAATCATTTACTTTTTAGTACGAAACTGTGGCCACAGACGTGCACTGCTCGGTCAATTAACCTTTTTAATCGTTAGAAAAGTTATTCAGAGACTATAATAAAAAATGATATTATTAGTACTATTATTACTCCCTACAATTTCTGCTCTCAGTAATAGAATAAGATCATTGTTATCTTAATATCTTAATGCCTTTAACTATATCTTTAATAATATCTTATTGCCTTTAACCAACCTGAGCGTGTTTTAAGGCGAATATGAATGGATGATGAGTGTAGAATGGGTGAGATGCCTTGTGTAGCCTTGTTACTGACTAAGACCAACTGATTCTTTATCCAGGATCATTAGTTAATAGCCCAATGACCAATGGTAATGTGACTCAACGCATCAGGAAGGACGTTTCCTATGTTGGTCACTGAAATCGCTAGGTTTTTCCTCTTTTCAAATAAGCTATTAGTAATCGATTTTGAATAATCCGTTACGAATCCGTAAACAGGAGGGACGGAATTTGAAAGTTAACATTTATCTAATGGGAAAATCAGAATCGCAAAATTTTACATGATTGGAGCCCCTCCTTAATCTACAGTTGTCTACATTTTACCATAGCAACTTCTAGGAGTGACTTGTGGTTCTGTGACTAAAACAAGGTTTTTGGAACAAAACGTAGCGCTGTCACTAGAAAGCCTCATTTGAAATTCAATACAAGGTTGTTTGTACAATTGGGACTCTGTTAGGCCAACTAGGCTCAAACTGTGGGGAGCCTGAGGACTCGGGTCACGACGGAATCGGAAATGAGGTCCACGTGCTGCTAGAATTGACGAGGGAATCCACAACACACACTCGCACACACACATGGTGCGAGCGCATGCGCCTACACGCCCGGTTGTTGACTATTGTGTGGTCATTAGCATCACAAGTGGGCCAGCGCCCCATTGAGGCACCTGTAGTGACAGACACTTAACACGACTTGATAAATTAGAACGCTAATTTGCAACGCTGTATCCATCATTGCAGCATCTCTAAAGTGGCAAAGATTAATCATATGAATAGCATAGCAATATGCTGCAATTTATGTGATTAATTGAATTTGTAGACGTAGATATATCTTCTTTTAGCGAATTTCCCCGATAGGGAAGAAGCTATTACCGTAGTCGGCATGGTAAGACCTAGGCCCGGGACCATGATAACTTTTCATTTTGAGGTCCCCAGACCCCAAAAACACCATTCGTTCGAAACTGTATATATATATATATATATATATATATATATATATATATATATGTGTCCGTGAGCACGATAACTCTCGTAAAAATGATCCGATTATGATGAAATTTGGTATAAACGTGTAAAGCAACATTTATGACTTTAAGTTCGAAAACCAGTCAGATCGCTCCATCCTAAGGGGTATTTTGGGGGGGTTTTGTACCCCAAAAATGGTTTTTTTTTTTAATTTTTTACATGTAATTTTTGAAAAAATCAAATTTTAGTTTTTATCATTGGATTCAACTTAAAAAAACACACAATTTGGTATTTTCATCATTTCTCTACGTTAATTGGTTGCCGAGATATTGAAAGTGCTAAACACAGTACGTTGTCTAATGTTATTCTTATGGAGGAAAAGAAAAATTTTATATCTCGCTTATTTATGAACGTATACTGACGAAACTTGGTATATGACTTCATCTGGTTGTGGTCTATTGATATTTGCTCAAAAAAGTTATTTTTGCCAAAGGCACCCGTAGCAGCAAACCTGCGTACTCAGCCCCATGTTATTCTTATGGATAATAATTAAATGCTATGTCTCCCTTAATTATGAACATAAATTAATAAATTCTGGTATATGACTTCACCTAGTTGAGTTATATTGATATTAGCATAAAAACCCATTTTTTGTGTTCCTTGTTGCAGCAAACCTGCGTACTCAGCCCCAATGTTATTCTTATGGAGAATAATTAAAATTGTAAATATCGCTTATCTGTGAATATATTTTTATGAAACTTGGTAAGTGGCTTTATGTAGTATTAAGACATTTATATATCTATTGGAAATTCGCTGAGTACGCAGGTTTGCTGCTACGGGGTATTTAAGATATAGCTGTAAGTCTCACTAATAGTCTAATGAGGGCAAAAGTTGAGGCTCGAAAGCACTGGCGAGTCCAGAGTACACAACTTAGTGAGACCATCCCAATTACACGTTTACTCAAGTATTCTGTATTCCTTAGCATTTTAATTTGTTTGTGGTGACATAATATTGTTTCTTAGATTACAGCCTACAAAATACTCACCTGTTAGGGAGTATTATTACATATAGAAACTTATTTGTCAAAATAAATTACAAAAATTATTTGTATAGGTACATGGACAGCTGCAACTTGTAATAGGTACCGAGAACCAATAGCTTTTAACGTCAAAAGCTGCACGGCTCAGTTCAATGATATAGTTTTACCCTGGGCAAGAACGCAAAAAATTGATATTTAATATAACCAAAGGAAGCCCACAAAAGCCCAGACAGTTGTAAACATCGTTTAATCTTCCAAAATTATTATAAAAATCGAGTTTATGAATTAGGATTTAATTTCTATTAAACATTGTGTGTGAGTGATTCACTAAACTCTAAATTTATTTGTAAAATGACTGATTATTCAACTAAAATTGTTTTATAATTTGTCATGAATATAATAACACTATGTCATCGGCAACGCTATTACCGTTGTATACTACAACGCTATTAGCGGGAAAAAAGGTTTTGTAGGTTGATATATCTTTTACACACATTATAAAAAGACAAGCAAGATGTAATAAAAGACATCTTACAACACTTAAGAATATATTTACACTTATACTGATTCACATACAGACGGTAAACATATATAAAAGATGGTACAAGGCTATCGATTTCGACCAGTCACAACGGTCATCACCAGGCCAATGCAATCAAAAAGTCATAACGCAACGTCATATTCAATTGGATTTTACTAAAATTGTTTTATTTGTGTCAAAATGGTATTTTTATCAACAATGAAAACTTAGGTAAATATTTAATGCACAATCGTTAGTTAAACCAACAATACCATAACATATGGTTTATGGTAGTATACCGTATGATACACCTTAGTTACACAATAATACAAAAACGTGAAAGCATAAAAATAAATTAAATTGTATATCTCTGTATGGTATATTATAACAGGTAACGTTAAATATTCTCCTTTAGAACACAGTTGTAATCGTTAACCCCCTATATTTGCTCTTCGCTAAATTAACGGAATCAAAAATCTAACACATTCTTTCACTCATTTAAACCCCCAAAAAACTAATAGATACTGTCCATGGTTTTTTTAACTAAATCTTTAATTCACAAGTTAATACTCATTTACAATGGTCCTTTTCATAAATTTCTTTCGTTACAACCAAATTTCATCTATTACCAAAAATACTCCCACTTGAATGGACATTTTTAATATGTCCTGATTCCTGGATATTGTCATCGGTAATATTTTCTGTCCGTTGTTACCACATTCTAAATAACAAATACCCCCGTCGCAGCAAACCTGCATACTCAGCGAATTTCCCGTGAATATATAACATAACATAACACATTAAAACACTTAACAGGATTCATAAGAAATGTATTCACAAACAAGCGATATTTAAAATATTAATTATTCTCCATAAGAATAACATTGGGGATGAGTACGCAGGTTTGCTGCAACAAGGCAAACAAAATAATGGGTTTTTATGCAAATATCAATAGAACTCATCATAGTGAAGTCGCATACCAAGTTCCATCCATATACATTCATAAATAAGCGATATATAACATTTTATGTATTTTCCATAAGAATAACATGGGACCGAGTACCTAGGTTTGCTGCTACAGGAACCATAGGCGAAAAATTGTTTTTTTGTGCAAACAACAATATACCACAACCAGATCAAGCCATATACCAAATTTCGCCAGTTTATGTTCATAAATAAGCAAGATATACAATTTTTCTTTTTCTCCATAAGGATAACATTAGACAACGTACTGTGTTTAGCACTTTCAATATATCGGTAACCAATTGACGTAGAGCAATGATAAATACCCCCCGTCGCAGCAAACCTGCGTACTCAGCGAATTTCCAATGCATTGATATGTTTCTCACTAGTACATAAAGCCACTCACCAATTTTGACAAAAATACATTCATAAATAAGTTATTTATTACATTTTATTTATTCCCCATAAGAATAACATTAGGACTGAGTACGCAGGTTTGCTGCAACGAGGAAGATAAGAAATGATTTTTTATGCAATTATCAATATAACTGAACCAGGTGAAGCTACTTACCATGTTTTATTAATTTATGTTCATAATTAAGGGAGATATAAAACTTTACTTATTCTCCATAAGAATAGCATTAGGGCTGAGTATGCAGGTTAGCTGCTACGGGGACAATCAACAAAACATTTATTTTTTGTGCAATTATCAATATACCAGTACAACATGAAGCCACATACCAAATTTCATCAATATACATTAATAAATAATCAAGATATCCAATTTTATTTATTCTCCATAAGGATAACATTGGACAACGTACTGTGTTTAGCACTTTGAATATCTCTGCAACGGTTTGACGTAGAATCACAATTTAAACACCAAAATGATTGTTTTGTGGAGCTGAAGTGATTGGTAAAAGAAAATGTGAAGTTTAAAGTAAAATTAACTGAGGAAAAGCCAAAAACCTTTTTCCCATAAGATTAACATGGGAGATTTTATGAGCATGTTTTTTGGATTTTTTCCGCAACCACTTAACCTAGGTTAATAATTCAAAATACCATATTATTTGTTTTTTTAAGCTCTATAACATGGTCTAAACTAAAATTAAGTGTTTTAAAAATTTTAGGGTAAAAAATGCAAAAAACTGATTTTTGGAAAATTTAAAACCCCCATAAACCCCCCTTCCCATGGTCCGATTTTTCTGGTTTTCGAACTTAAAGTCATAAATGTCAGTTTACACATTTGAGCCAAATTTCATCGAAATCGGACGTTTTTTACTCAAGTTATCGCATTCACGGACACATATATAGATATATATATATATATATATATATATATATATATATATATATATATATATATATATACATATATATAAATTTGAACGAATAGTGTTTTGGACATCTGGGGACATCAAAACAAAAAGTTATCATGGTCTCGGGCTTAAGTCTTACCATGAGACCTACGGTAATAGCTTCTTCCCTATAGGGGAAATTCGCTAAAATACCAAATTGTTTGTTTTTTTAAGCTGAATTCAATGGTCTAAATTAAAATTTGATTCAAATTAAAATTACATGTAAAAACCCCAAAATACATATTTTTGGGGTACAAAACCCCCCAAAAACCCCCCTTCGGATGGTGTTCACCCCATCTGGTTTTCGAACTCGTTCAAATAAATGGTACTTTACACATTTGTACCAAATTTCATTAAGATCGGACCTTTTTTACGAAAGTTATCGTGCTTACGGACACATATATATATATATACAAATTTGAACGAATGGTGTTTTTAGCATCTGGGAACCTCAAAATGAAAAGTTATCATGGTCTCAGGCTTAAGTCTTACCATGAGACCTACGGTAATAGCTTGTTCCCTATAGGGGAAATTCGCTAAAAGTTAATAAATCCGTATCAGTACTGTTTACAGACCTCTTGGGCTGAAACTTCCATTGTGCAGCCACGAATGGGGCGTCACTTGTCTAGGTTCTTAAATGTCATGACCCTGATTAACCAATATAGTTATTATATTGTGAATAATCCAGGATATTATAGTTTCTGCGTAAATAGCAACTATAACATGCAATTAACAAAAAGTTTTATTTATGTTTTTCTGTGATGTTAACACAGTCTTCTTTAATAGATGATAATCAGTTAATATGCCTATATGTTGTTTGGATTTATTTTACAAAATTTAAGTATTTTTAATTGGATTTTCAAAATATGGTCAGGAACGTTAAAAACCGTCCCTTATGAAAAAATAAGCGAAAATATTCCATATTTAAGTTGCTATTTCAAATTAACTTACTTACTAAATTAACTTAGGATGTTAGATTTTGCAGATTTTACCACGTAAAACAGATTTCGAATAAAGCTGGTGAAAAATTACTCGCAGTACAAAGAATTAAAAACACTTCATCAGTAGATCAGAATATTAAACAAATTTCAGTTGATTATTTTGTATTTCATTTTAAATTGATAGTTTCTTGTGTATACAAAACTATAACATAACAAAACTATAACATGTGTATACATAACTATAATGAATAGTAACTTAAAATACATAATTGATAAAGTACTAATCCACTTATATTTCCATACAAATATCGTATTTTATATCAAGAATAACAACTTCTTTTACCCTTTTCTTTTTGATGATCTACTTTTTATTTGATACTATTTTTCTCGTTCCTCAATGTTCATCAATTATTAGGTCAACAATTTCTTAGTTCCTTATTTATTCCCTTATGTAATAGCAGCTTTTTACTGTACATTTAAGTTACAGTTCATATAATGTATGCATTTGCAATGCTTATTGAAATGTTTTTACTTTTCTGTGTTCCAGGTAAGTGTGAATCCTAAAAACTTAAAACACTTTCACAAATGTAAGTAGTTATTAAATTTGTATGGTTAGAGGGGTGAAATTTTAAAATAGGTTTACGCATTTTATTTTTAGTCGGCCTGCAAATTATTTGTAGGCAGCGAACATTGAACTTGTCTAGCACGCCTGTAGACGTGCTTAATAGCATCTTTTATTTCAATGCAAAAGTGTTTATTACTATATCATAAAATACCCCCGTCGCAGCAAACCTGCGTACTCAGCAAATCTCCAACGCATAATATATGTCTTAATACCACATAAAGCCGCATACCAAGTTTTATGAAAATATATTCTCAAATAAGAGATATATACAATTTTAATTATTCTCCATAAGAATATCATTGGGGATGAGTACATAGGTTTGCTAAAACAAGGAACACAAACTATTGGTTTCTATGCAAATATCAATATAACTCAACTAGGTGAAGCCACATACCAACTTATGTTATATACATCCATAAATAAACGATATATCCCATTTTAATTAATCTCGATAAGAATAACATGGGGGATGAGTACGCAGGTTTGCTGCAACAAGGAACGAAAAATTGGGTGTTTAGCCAAATATCAATATAACTTAACTAGGTGAAGACATTTACAAGGTTTTATTAATTTATGTTCATAATTAAGGGAGACATAGCATTTTAATTTTTCTCCATAAGAATAACATGGGGCTGAGTACGCAGGTTTGAACTATAGCAAAATTTTTTTTCGTAGCAAATGTCAATAGTGGAAAATCTGGTTGTGGCGAAATTACGGGAAATTTGCCACAACCAGATAAAGCCGTATACCAAGTTTCGTCAGTATACGTTCATAAAGAAGCGAGATATTTTTTTTTTCTTTTCTCCATTAGAATAACATTAGACAACGTACTGTTTTTAGCACTTTCAATATCTCGGTAACCGATTGACGTAGAGGAATGTTCAAAATACAAAATTATGTGTTTTTTTAAGCTGAATCTAATGGTGAAAACTAAAATTTGACTATTTCAAAAATTATATGTAAAAAGTAAAAAAGAAAACATTTTTTGGGTAACAAACCCCCCAAAATACCCCTTTAGATAGAGTGATATGGCTGGTTTTCGAACTTTTAATTCATAAATGTTGTTTTACACGTTTATACCAAATTTCATCAAAATCGGACCTTTTTTACGACAGTTATCGCACCCACGGATACATATACAGTTTCGAACGAATGGTGTTTTTGGGATCTGGGGGCGTCAAAACGAAAAGTTATCATGGTCCCGGGCCTAGCAGCCACAAAATACAACAACAATGTACATTGTAAATTAACAATGTAAATTGCTTGCACTATTAAAAAAATTTTGCTAGCAATTATGAATTAAATTTTTATAAATTATTTATTTATTAAAACCTAATATGTTTTTTGTCTATAAAATAAAGTGTTTTTGTCTTTTTTATTCATTACATTTAGAGTTTATTTTAATGTTTGATTTAAATAATTGTATATTTTATCCCGAGCAGTTTTAGTCATGGGAACAATCTATTTCGATTTGATTTATCTTTTATTAGTAAGAGTCGGCTAAAGGTTTCGAATTTCCACTTATTTCTCCCATATGATCAAAGCAAATTATAAACCCACATATCTCATCAATGGATTACCTGATAAACTTTTGATTTATCACTGATTTTAGCGAGCGAACTGATAATCATCGTGATAAATCACCAATATATCAGTTTAGCGCAATTTTAAAATATTCATTTATGAACTATCACAGAGAAGTAATTACTTCTCTCTGTGGAACGAAGTATTAATATTGAGGCAAAATCAGAGCACGGCGCCAACTATGTGATTTGACAGCTACATTCAGTTTGCGTCCGGATATTTCAGGCGCTCAACACAGCTTACAAACTTGACACTATGTAGGCTTTACTAGATATGTCCTGCTGGGTCGAATTTAAATATAATTCACGGTTTTACTAAATAGTTTTGACATTTGTTCCAAAGTCCAGAAGGGCAAACTTCTTGATGGGTGAAAGTTAATTTTGAATGAAAAATGTAAACTTCGTTGATGTGCATTTTTATTTAATGGAAATAAATATCCCTTATTAGCGAATTTCCCCTATAGGGAAGAAGCTATTACTGTAGGTCTCATGGTAAGACTTAAGCCCGAGACCATGATAACTTTTTGTTTTGAGGTCCCCAGATGTCAAAAACACTATTCGTTCAAATTTATATATGTATATATATATATATATATATATATGTGTGTGTGTGTGTGTGTGTGTGTGTGTGTGTGTGTGTGTGTGTGTGTGTGTGTGTGTGTGTGTGTATGTGTGTGTGTGTGTGTGTGTGTGTGTGTGTGTGTGTGTGTGTGTGTGTGTGTGTGTGTGTGTGTGTGTGTGTGTGTGTGTGTGTGTGTGCGTGAATGTGATAACTTGAGTAAAAAATGTCCGATTTCGATGAAATTTGGCTCAAATGTGCAAACTAATATTTATGACTTTAAGTTCGAAAACCAGAAAAATCTGACCATGGGAAGGGGGTTTATGGGAGTTTTAAATTTTCCAAAATCTGTTTTTTGCATTTTTCACCCTAATATTTTTAAAACACTTAATTTTGGTTTTGACCATGTTATAAAGCTTAAAAAAACAAATAATATGGTATTTTTAATTATTAACCTAGGTTAAGTGGTTGCGGAAAAATCCAAAAAACATGCTCATAAAATCTCCCATGTTAATCTTAGGGGAAAAAGGTTTTTGGCTTTTCTTCAGTTAATTTTACTTTAAACTTCACATTTGCTTTTACCAGTCACTTCAGCTCCACAAAACAATCATTTTGGTGTTTAAATTGTGATTCGAGGTGCAACTGTTGCAGAGATATTCAAAGTGCTAAACACAGTACGTTGTACAATGTTATCCTTATGGAGAATAATCAAATTTGATATCTCGATTATTTATGAATATATATTGATGAAACTTGGTATGTGGCTTCACGTAGTACTGGTATATTGATAATTGCACAAAAAATAAATGTTTTGTTGATTGTCCCTGTAGCAGCTAACCTGCATACTCAGCCCTAATGATATTCTTATGGAGAATAAGTAAAGATTTATATCTCCCTTAATTATGAATATAAATTTATAAAACTTGGAAAGTAGCTTCACCTGGTTCAGTTATATTGATAATTGCATAAAAACTCATTTCTTATCTTCCTCGTTGCAGCAAACCTACGTAGTCAGTCCTAATTTTAGTCTTATGGGGAGTAAAATAATAAATAATAAATTAATAAAATGTTATAAATCACTTATTTATGAAAGTATTTTTGTCAAACTTGGTAACTTGGCTTTATGTAGTAGTGAGAAACATATTAATGCATTGGAAATTCGCTGAGTACGCAGGTTTGCTGAGACGGGAGGTATTTTATATTTGTTGTGACGATCTAAGTTTTCAAAATATCTTGTTACAGTAAATTTACCTTAAAACACGGAACTACTTAGTAAGGCAAAATTATCTACGGTAAATATATTTATACATACTTATTTAACAGGTAAAAACAGGACAATTACATATGCATTGTAATTTTAGCTAGTAATTCATAAAACCAGATGAAAATAACTAATTAAGAAAGAAAATACTAACCACAATACAGAATATTATTATGAATTTTGTATAAACACTTTTATATATATGGGATAAGTTTATTTATCTGGTATTTAAAAACTCCAGTCTATGTTATCCCATAAATCTGAATAATATTGGATACAGTTAATAATACATATTACGCAAATGCAACGTATTCTATTAAGCAATCTAAATATTAGAGAAAACATATGTGGAAAACAATAAAAGAATCAAATTAATTAACTCTATCATTATTCACACCGAATTTGCATATTTTAATCACATTTTTATACCTACTATAATGCCTACTACTATGGTAAACGTTTTGATGATGATCTTTTCCTTCTTGTTTTGTTTTTACTTCAATAAATGTCTGTAAATCACACTTGGTCACCATTTAAATCCTTAAAAACTATAATTCCGAACTTAATTCATAAAGTATCCGTAATATCTTAATACAACGTTTTGTTTTCTTTATCCCTGGACAAATTTCTCTAAGCTACTCCCTTTTAGCGAATTTCCCCTATAGGGAAGAAGCTATTACCGTAGGTCTCATGGTAAGACTTAAGCCCGAGACCATGATAACTTTTTGTTTTGAGGTCCCCAGATGTCAAAAACAATATTCGTTCAAATTTATATATATGTATATATATATATATATATATATATATATATATATATATATATATATATATATATATATATATATATATGTGTGTATGTGTGTGTGTGTGTGTGTGTGTGTGTGTGTGTGTGTGTGTGTGTGTGTGTGTGTGTGTGTGTGTGTGTGTGTGTGTGTGTGTGTGTGTGTGTGTGTGTGCGTGAATGTGATAACTTGAGTAAAAAATGTCCGATTTCGATGAAATTTGGCTCAAATGTGCAAACTAATATTTATGACTTTAAGTTCGAAAACCAGAAAAATCTGACCATG
Organism: Allygus modestus; assembly: GCA_963675035.1. Taxonomy (NCBI): domain Eukaryota; kingdom Metazoa; phylum Arthropoda; class Insecta; order Hemiptera; family Cicadellidae; genus Allygus; species Allygus modestus. The sequence continues at coordinate 336,568,132 of OY776112.1, read as the reverse complement.
GGAAGGGGGTTTATGGGAGTTTTAAATTTTCCAAAATCTGTTTTTTGCATTTTTCACCCTAATATTTTTAAAACACTTAATTTTGGTTTTGACCATGTTATAAAGCTTAAAAAAACAAATAATATGGTATTTTTAATTATTAACCTAGGTTAAGTGGTTGCGGAAAAATCCAAAAAACATGCTCATAAAATCTCCCATGTTAATCTTAGGGGAAAAAGGTTTTTGGCTTTTCTTCAGTTAATTTTACTTTAAACTTCACATTTGCTTTTACCAGTCACTTCAGCTCCACAAAACAATCATTTTGGTGTTTAAATTGTGATTCGAGGTGCAACTGTTGCAGAGATATTCAAAGTGCTAAACACAGTACGTTGTACAATGTTATCCTTATGGAGAATAATCAAATTTGATATCTCGATTATTTATGAATATATATTGATGAAACTTGGTATGTGGCTTCACGTAGTACTGGTATATTGATAATTGCACAAAAAATAAATGTTTTGTTGATTGTCCCTGTAGCAGCTAACCTGCATACTCAGCCCTAATGATATTCTTATGGAGAATAAGTAAAGATTTATATCTCCCTTAATTATGAATATAAATTTATAAAACTTGGAAAGTAGCTTCACCTGGTTCAGTTATATTGATAATTGCATAAAAACTCATTTCTTATCTTCCTCGTTGCAGCAAACCTACGTAGTCAGTCCTAATTTTAGTCTTATGGGGAGTAAAATAATAAATAATAAATTAATAAAATGTTATAAATCACTTATTTATGAAAGTATTTTTGTCAAACTTGGTAACTTGGCTTTATGTAGTAGTGAGAAACATATTAATGCATTGGAAATTCGCTGAGTACGCAGGTTTGCTGAGACGGGAGGTATTTTATATTTGTTGTGACGATCTAAGTTTTCAAAATATCTTGTTACAGTAAATTTACCTTAAAACACGGAACTACTTAGTAAGGCAAAATTATCTACGGTAAATATATTTATACATACTTATTTAACAGGTAAAAACAGGACAATTACATATGCATTGTAATTTTAGCTAGTAATTCATAAAACCAGATGAAAATAACTAATTAAGAAAGAAAATACTAACCACAATACAGAATATTATTATGAATTTTGTATAAACACTTTTATATATATGGGATAAGTTTATTTATCTGGTATTTAAAAACTCCAGTCTATGTTATCCCATAAATCTGAATAATATTGGATACAGTTAATAATACATATTACGCAAATGCAACGTATTCTATTAAGCAATCTAAATATTAGAGAAAACATATGTGGAAAACAATAAAAGAATCAAATTAATTAACTCTATCATTATTCACACCGAATTTGCATATTTTAATCACATTTTTATACCTACTATAATGCCTACTACTATGGTAAACGTTTTGATGATGATCTTTTCCTTCTTGTTTTGTTTTTACTTCAATAAATGTCTGTAAATCACACTTGGTCACCATTTAAATCCTTAAAAACTATAATTCCGAACTTAATTCATAAAGTATCCGTAATATCTTAATACAACGTTTTGTTTTCTTTATCCCTGGACAAATTTCTCTAAGCTACTCCCTTTTAGCGAATTTCCCCTATAGGGAAGAAGCTATTACCGTAGGTCTCATGGTAAGACTTAAGCCCGAGACCATGATAACTTTTTGTTTTGAGGTCCCCAGATGTCAAAAACAATATTCGTTCAAATTTATATATATGTATATATATATATATATATATATATATATATATATATATGTGTGTATGTGTGTGTGTGTGTGTGTGTGTGTGTGTGTGTGTGTGTGTGTTTGTGTGTCCGTTAACACGATAACTTGAGTAAAAAACGTCCGATTTTGATTAAATTTGGCTTAAATGTGTAAAATGACATTCATAACTTTAAGTTCGAAAACCAGAAAAATCTGACCATGGGAAGGGGGGTTTATGGGGGTTTTAAATTTTCCAAAAATCAGTTTTTGCATTTTTACCCTACAATTTTAAAAAAACTTAATTTTGGTTTTGACCATGTTATAGAGCTTAAAAAACAAATAATTTAGTATTTTGAATTATTAACCTAGGTTACGTGGTTGCGGATAAAATCCAAAAAAACCTGCTCATAAAATCTCCCATGTTAATCTTATAGGAAAAGGTTTTTGGCTTTTCCTCACTTTATTTTAATGTAAACTTCACATTTGCTTTTCCCAATCTGTTCAGTTCCACAAAACAATCATTATGGTGTTTAAATTGTGATTCTACGCCCAACCGTTGCAGAGATATTCAAAGTGCTAAACACAGTACGTTGTCCAATGTTATCCTTATGGAGAATAAATAAAATTTGATATCTCGATTATTTATGAATGTATGTTGATGAAACTTGGTATGTGGCTTCACGTAGTACTGGTATATTGATATTTGCACGAAAAATTGATTTTTTGTTGATTATTCCCGTAGCAGCAAACCTGCGTACTCAGCCCCCATGTTTTTCTTATGGAGAATAAGTCAAGTGTAATGACTCCCTTAATTATGAACATAAATTAATAAAACTTGGTATTTAGCTTCATTTGGTTGAGTTATATTGATCATTTTATAAAAACCCATTTTTATGTTCCTTATTGCAGCAAACCTGCTTTCTCAGCCCCCATATTATTCTTATGGAGAATAACTAGAATGTTATATAGCGCTTATTTATGATTGAATATTGATGAAACTTAGTATGTGGCTTCGCCTAGTTAAATTCTATTTATATTTGCATAAAACTAATTATTTCTGTTCCTTGTTTCAGCAAACCTACGTACTCATTACCAATTTTATTCTTATGGAGAATAATTAAAATCGCTTATATGTGAATATATTTTTATGAAACTTGGTTTGTGGCTTTATGTGGTATTAAGACATATATTATGCATTGGAAATTCGCTGAGTACGCAGGTTTGCTGCGACGGGGGTATTTTCTATACACCCTGCATATGTGATTTTTTCACTCTAATTAATTTCAAAAATAGCTTGCAAATATATATAAATGTAACTCGCTCGCTGGGGGCTCCGCCCCCAGACCCCCGCTTTGCGTCACTCCAGTTATTATTGAAACTCAACGTCCCTTCGAGTATTTTTTATATAGTATACTATTTTGATTCATTTGGGACATATCAACTCTATATGTTATGTTTATTAAAAGGTTCTTTTATACTCTAACATGTGAAAGTTAATTTGACAGATTATTGGATATTTTTTACATTGACACCAAAAACATGAAAATCGGTTCAGTAATTTAGGAGGAGTGATTGTCACAAAAAACCTGCTCGCCTATTAAATAAGTATAGATAGATTTTTGTTAATTAAGGATATTTTAAGATAAGAATGTATCACTACCACTAAAATTGTTTCAAATACAACTCATATATTTATCTCTGAAGAACTTGTGTTTTCATATACGATCTGTTTACCAGTATTGAGGCTAAATAAATAACTTGTATAACTTGTATACTCACAAACTTCAAACCCTACCGCAAAAATTTAATGTGATCACTTCCTTTCTTCATTTGCCTTTTTACTCTGTGCAGACTTCGTAGTCTCTCCGTGATTTAAACGAAACTTTTAGATCATGTATGATTTTATTGATATTTTCTTGAGTTTGAGGGGTTGATTGAAGAAGTTTTAGGTTAGCGTTTTCAGGCTTTTGCTCAAAGAGATTGAGACGGGGACTAACTTTTTCGTACTGTAACCATGATTTTTGTATGGGTTTTATCTTGATGAACACAATGGTTTCAAAAATGTAAATACTAGAGACCGTAAGTAGGCTTTTTTGAGCAAACCCTACCAAACCCTACAGCTGGGTTTAACGGGTTGATGCAGAATTGCTCGCATGTTTTTTTTTGCCATACTAGGATCATATCTAGGTTTCCTTTACGCCTCCCCCCCCAAGCACTATCGAGTAGCTAATTACCTGTTCAAATAGGCCATGGTATACAATTTTGATAATGGGGTGAATTTTCTAATTTGCCTGAGGACAGAGAGTACATCAAACCCTCTTTCGAGTTTAAGGAGCCGTTTATTCCAGCTGAAATCATCGTTGATCTGCACTCCTAAAAATTAAGCCAATTTATAAATTTTTAGTTTGTTTTTGCCTAAAAAAAGGTTGGGGATTTCGTTGGTTTTTTAATTTGTTTTGCAAAGTTTGAAAACACACATAGCATTTACCATAAGGCAATTGCTAGAGGAGGTATTGAGCTTGGGTAGGAAAGTACATTCCAGGATTGTCCAAGGTGATATGAGAAAACAATTAAACTCAACTCAGAGTGGCAGTTTTTCGGTTGCACGTTCGATAAAAATACATAACAAAATAGCTAAAACCAGTAAACCAAAAAATAGCTAAAAATAGCTATCCATTTGCATAGCTAAAACATAAAACGAACAATTATAATGCTAGACTATAAATATCCAAATATCAACGTGAACATAACCATCAAGTATCATTAACTAATCTATTTCAAAGGAAGACTATATGATTACTGAAAATACCTTGGGAGTTCATACATGGAAATTTTATTTGGGTCGATATTGGAAGGCTTGTTAATTAAAATTTCCTACTACAAAAATGCGTTATTTTTATTTTTGTTAATATAAAATGTTTGTTTTTTTCCAATTATTGATTAAGTAAGTGTAGCAGTTGATTTATATTTATCAATTACTTTACGTTGTTTATAATTTATTATTCTACTACTTTATTATTAATTTAATTATTTTAACTTACTAGAGAACCCGCGCTGCTCTGCAGCATCAGTCAATAATACACCTTGAGTTTATGAGTAAAGGCTAATCAAGTTAAAATAATGCATGTTTTTTATGGGGAAATATAAAACTACTTTTACTTTCTCCCCTTATACATAGTATATGGAGAAAGTATTGTTTTCTCAAAATTTTCGAATTTGAGTTGTTAGTGGAAATATTTGTTTTGGGGCTCCCTGAACCAAAAAAAATGATATTTCCGTGATGTCTATCTGCCTATCTGTCTGTCTGTCAGTCTGGATGTGTACTAAGATTGGCCCACAAGAGCCCACACCAATTGGCCGATTTCAATTAAATTTTGTGTGTAGGTACTAATCCACAATATCTCCAGGCATTTTTCATTTTTTGGAATTTTTGGTTTTTAAGGGTAATTATCCACCAAAAACCGCTAAAAAACATGAAAATCCAAATTTCTCAAAATCGGCTCGAACGATTTTGATTAAACTTTGGTAGTTTGTAGAAATTTACGTTTCCAACAAAATGACACCACCCAAACCCCTGTAGAAATTCGAGTTCAGAAATCACAGGAATTAAAACATTTAAATCTCAGTTATTTTGATTTTTCATAAAAAAGCATAAATGTTAAAAAAGATTACTTATCACCATTAAAAATAGCTCAAAAACTAGCAGTATGAATTATTATTCTACGGTTACTGGTTGCGGAGAAAATTGAAATTTTCATTTAGCGGTAAACGCAGTACGTTGTCCAATGTTATTCTTATGGGGAATACAAAAATTACCATTTCTCTCTTATTGACTGATCAATTTCGTTAAAAACTTATATACAGGTCAAGTTAGCATTGACCAACAGAGAATATTTGAACTACGTTGCCCCTTACCCCTGGGGGGAGGAGGGGGCATTTCCGCACTTAAAACCATTGTATGTAGCAGAGGATTCTGTAGTGCCTCCAAAAGTGGGATTTGGGCGGACATTTCGGAAAACTTTCGCTAGAAGATTTTCTGTACATTCTACCGTGCTTTATGTTCTATATATAGTTAATAAATAATAATTTATTCATTAAAATGGGCTAAAAGGGAGAAAGTATGTGTCAGTTTCCTGATACCGTTTATTTAGTTAGCGATAACTCTTTCAAAAATGACATAAATATTTAGTGATTATATTTAAAAAGGTTTGCACTGAAAAAACTAACCTGTTTTAACTATAATAAACGGTATCAGAAAACTGACAAATGCTTTCTCCCTTTTAGCCCAACTTTAATGAATAAATTACTTTTTATTTACTAAATATAGAATACAAAGCACGGTCGAATATACAGAAAGTCTTGTAAACAAGTTGTTACAAAAACATCCACCCAAATCCCTGTTTTGGAGGCACTGCAGAATCCATTGTTACACACGTGGTTTTAAGAGGGGAAATGTCCCCTATCCCCCCCAAGGGTTATTAAGGGCAACATATTTGGAATTTCCTCTGTTGGTCAATGCTAACTTGATAAGTATATCAATTTTGAACGAATTCAGTAAATAAGAGAGAAATAGTAATTTTTCTATTTCCCATAAGAATAACATTGGACAATGTACTGCGTTTGCCGCAAAATGAAAATTTAAATTTCCTCCGCAACCAGCAATCGTAGAATAGCAATTCAAAATACTAAATCATTTTGTTTTTGAGCTCTTTTTAATGGTGAATAGTAATATTTTTTATATTTATGGTTTTTTATGAAAAATAAAAAACTGAATGTTTGATGTTTTAAGTCCTGTTATTTCTGAACCCGTATTTTTATATAAATTCGGGTGGTGTCATTTTATTTTAAAACGAAAGCTCTACAAACTACTAAAGTTGAATTAAAATCGTTAGAGCCGTTTTTGAGAAATTTTGACTTTTCATGTTTTTTGGCGGTTTTTTGGGGGATAATTACCCTTAAAAATCAAAAATTCCAAAAAATTAAAAAAAAACACCTGGAGATATTGTGGATTAGTTCCTACATACCAAATTTCATAAAAATCGGACCATTGGTTAGGGATCTAGCTCTTTACACATCCATACAAACAGACGGACAGACAGACACACAGACATCACGTAAACATCACTTTTTTTGGTTCAGGGAGCACCAAAACGAATATTTCCACTATCAACTCAAATTCGAAAATTTTGACGAAAACAATACTTTCTCCATATTCTATGTATAAGGGGAGAAAGTAAAAATGAAGGTATGTTCTCTTTATCCTTGAAATCGTTAGACCTAATATTTTTCCCGCCAGAGTTCAGCAGCACGGTTTTAATTTACTTTAACAGCTGTGATTTCTATGGCCAATTTATTTGCATAAAAAAGTTACAGGGAGATAATCTATGACCATACTATGATAGTTGTTTTAAAACATTGGCTTGAAATGACGTGCTGGTGCCGTCATATAATAATATTCTTAGCCGTCCTAATAATATTGTGTCGTGTACCCAATAATCCCAATTAGGGTAAAATTTGGTTTAATTTAGGTTTAACCTTGTGGGCAAGACCACGTTTTCAATAATAAGGCTAGGCTTAGCAGAACTGTAGACACTTGGACACTTTAAATAAAACCAGCACATTAGCAGAATATTATGTATTGTAAATACCCAAGATAATAAAAATAACTTTACACTTTCTTCAGTAAATTAGCATAATATTTCCATATGCCGATGAGACACCTTTTTAGACAAATAAATATCGTAACATACAACGGACAACGTTAACTATTTCAGTTTAAGTCCAAAATTCCATAACCATACTAATTATGAACCCAAAGTAAAAAGAACAATCTTACTGATTTGACGGATGACACCTTGGGGCTTGGATACGCCCTGACACACGAACTCGTATGTGGAAATTGTACAAAACGTAAGGTTAGTTATTATATAATACTGTTTAAATTAGTTTTAATGTTTAACAGCGAAAAATATATTTAATAAATTAAATGGAAGTGAGAAACAAAAGTAAAATTGACAGGTTCAGTTTTGCTTATTATTATTAAGAGCAATAATTACTTTACGACCACATGTGAAAACAAATGATTTTACGTACATTGGTTTTACAGGAATATATATAACTGAAATCACTAATGCTGAATACATCTGAGATAATACATTGTGCGAGAAATTACCGGCTTAATACAATTTTCAATCAACATTATCTACGAGAGTGTCTGGTTAAAGGTGTCGACCCAAAATGATTTTAACCGTTCCGTGGTTCCGTCTCAACTTTAAACGAGTTCGCACGCAGCACGCTGACGTGAGGGAAGTGAATTTCCACATAAAAAACTATAAAAACTCAAAATCAGTTAAAAATATACAATTATTCCAATTTTTATTCAAATCTGAAAATATTGATTTTTGTCTGTTCTGATGCTTCTGGTTCTATTTACCTGCAATGCTGGGAATAAAATTTTGCGCATTATAAGGTTAGGCGAAGGTCCAGTCAGGCTTTAAAGTAGGCGTGAGGTTGCTGGGGATGACAAAAGTACTCCAACAAAGGAATAACAGGCTTTTCTAGTGTAAAATCCCTATAAGACAACGTACTGTGTTTAGTCGATACACATTTTCTTTAATAACTCGGTAAATATGTATGATAGAATGACGATAGAGGAATTAAAACTTTCGCCTCACTAATTCCCATCTTTTTACATGCATTGATTTTACATCTGGGGCTTTTATGACCCTTTTTGGGCCCAAAAACCCAAAATTTGAAAGATTAATCCCCAAAAAAGGGGTGTAGAGTTTTCCGATTGTTTTTCCCAACGAACTTGTCCAACTGATTACAGAAAGGAATGTCCCTACCAAATTTGAAGTAAATCGGACAAAAAATGCGACCGCTAGAGTGCAAACACACACACACACACACACACACACACATATATATATATATATATATATATATATATATATATATATATGCATATATATACATAAAATTTTGAACGACCCCCCAAAACGTGTTCAGGGGGTCACGTTAGGAACTTCTACTTCTATGGTGGTCCCGGGCTTAAGTTTCACCGTGCGGGTCATGCTAATAGTTCACTTTCCAAAGAAAATTCACTAATTAGGCGGTGTGCCAACCAAACAAAACTAAATAACTAATTATCGATCACTCATATACGAGTTATTCCGCGTGACAAATAATCGTTATTATTTTTTTTTACTAACCAAAACAAATTGGTATAGTCGTAATATAATTACGTCATTATAGTATCCTAATAATATTGCGTCCTAATATCCAATGTGCCGTCCTAATAATATTCTTAGGATTTCTATCCCAATGCTGATTGACTATTCATTCCTATCTCACTCTTTGTCTAAGAAAATCCATACTTTCGTCATAATGGCATTTGTTAGCTTACCCCATTACACGATACACGTTAAAATATAATCAAAATTTGAACGAATGGTGTTGGCATCTAGGGACCTCAAAACGCAAAGTTATAACCGGCTTATACAGGGCTTAGCTATGTCCCCGACTACAGTAATAGCTTATTCCCTTTGGTAGAAATGTTAAAAAGGAAAATATTTTATCAACAATTATTATTTTTCTCATTGTGTAAGGTAATGGTAAAGTGTGATGCAGAGTTACTTTCTTGTGTTAAGTAAAGCGATGAGCAATGATGGCTTTACTTTTCTGAAAACTACCTTGAGAAAAAACTGATCACTTGAATAAGATATAACAAACAAACTTATAAAGCTACCCCGAATATTTTTAAATCAATAGAGTCCCCACGATTTAATTTGGCTTTGGCGCTCTTTTTGTGATATCCTGTCAAAGTTTCCCTCATTTTGGGTTCACTGTAGGACTTTAGGAAATAATATCAGAGTGTCAAACATTGTTAGGTTTAAAATCAATGGCTAAATAAAAATGCACACCTATCCATATTTGCACATGTACAAAATACACAAATGGAAACCCCTCATTGAGGAACCCCAAAGGTTTATATAAGAGAATATTTTATGAAGTTTGAAAAGAGAATCTAGAAAAATATTAAGCACGTCAAAGAAAATACCATTTTGTAGCAAGGTTCATTAAGGATCGTAATGAATAAGATGATCATGCATGTGTTTTAAGAAGGATTTAATTCAATCGGTTAGAAGTTGTTGAAACACGTAAAGTTAATAGCAAAACCTCCAAATATAAAACGTTCCTATTCAAATACACATAGTAAGCCTTCTTAGCTCATGGAGCAGATTTTCTCAACTTATCATCGTGCAATAATAACTGGATTACATGTACATGCTTGACTATATAAACACCCGAAAATAAAGTATTTTATTATGTGCTTCATTATTCTTTGGCGAATCAAATGAACTCTCTTGATTAGTAAACATATGTTTTAAGTAATCATCTAATGCAAACAAACTTCCTCCATAAGATTAACATGGGAACCCACTGGGGAAAATCCTATTAAAGACATGATAGTTTGGATGTGTGACATATCTAGGCATAATTACCTATCATTTTTTTTAAATCATGCAAATCGGTCCAAGAAAACGGTCTGACGGACTCGACAAAATGTTTCAATTTTTTATGATATATATGATTATTTATTATTTCACTTGTTTTTGTATATTTCCTTTCAAATCATTTCCATTACATCAATAATGGGTATTTAAATTTAAAACTATAGAAAATTTACGTCAGCAAACACCACTACCATATTTTGTAACTAATTGAGTAAAAATTATAAACCAATACCCAAGAATTATAGATTTTAGCACTCATATGTTGGTAATATAATAGTCTAAAGCTACTTTCAAAGTGATTGAATATTTATTTCTTATTTCTGTAGTTGAATTGAGTCTATTAGATGCAAGTTTTGCTATCCAATCAAGGTCCTTATCTAATACCACTGAACATTCATTATTTTATGTTGCCTTGTAATTAACTATTGAATATATTACAACTACCAAGCAACTAGTCAATTCTATCTGAGTTATTTGTAGGAATTCAAATGCCTAAGACCCTCTGCTGGTTTATTATAATTATTAACTAAAACATATTGCATACAAATCAATATAGGCCTAGAGACCACACCATTGACTCGATTTTGATAAAATTTTGTATGTAGGTACTAATCCATAGTATCTGTAGGAACTTTTAAACTATTTGGAATCTTTAATTTTTAAGGGTTTCCCTCAAACCCGCTAAAAACATGAGAAATCAAAAAATCTCAAAACCGCTTTGATAATTCTAATTAAGATTTGTGGTTTATAGTACTTTAGGTTTATAACAAAACGACACTCGGGAAAATGTCTAGTTCATAAATGTTAGTAATTAAAAGATCCAATATTCATTTGTTTATTTGTTATAAAACATACATCTGAAATAAGATCTACTAATCATCACTACTATTATGAAAATGAGGTGGTGTCTGTCTGTCTGTCTATTGTTCCATCACGCCAAAACCACTGGGCCAATTCTGCTGAAATTTTGCACAGATATTTACCGAGGAGTGTCATAGGCCTATCGCCGTTTAGAAATGTCCTCAGGGCTCTGCTCCACGGGACTTCGAAGATCCAATGTTATTCTTATGGAGGTGAGTTTTATTTAGTTTATGTCACATGTGTGTTTTCCTAATTCAATTCATTTAAATAAACAGCTGTTATAAGGAGCATATAACTACAAACTGCCATTGTTTTGTTTACAGTTTTTCTACTCTGAATTTTCACCCGTTGCGAAGCACGGGCATAGCAGCTAGTTACTGATAAAATATCCTTACAAACTAAGTGAATTTGTGTTTTGAATTATTAATCTACGACTAATAATTGCAAACAAATTTAAGTTTTCATTTAGCAGTTAATTACAGTACGTTTAACACTGTTAATCTTAAAGGGAATACACCATTTATAATTGCTCTTTTATTTACTGATACACTTAAATCAAACTTTTTTCATTTAGCAGTTAATTACAGTACGTTTAACACTGTTAATCTTAAAGGGAATACACCATTTATAATTGCTCTTTTATTTACTGATACACTTAAATCAAACTTTATATTAAAGTTAATATTAAATTTTATATTAAAGTTAAGTTAACATTGACCAATAGAGGATATTCGGAATATCTTGTCACTTAGCATTAAGGGGGGAGGTATTTCGCTTTTTCAACCACTGTGTGTATAAAACAACTCTTTAGTGCTTCTAATAAAGGGATTTGAATGTACATTTCTAAAAAAAGTTTACTATACAATTTTAATGCTACCGTACTTAATATTATTTGTTTAGTAAATACTAGCCATTACCCGTCACGGATTCGCCCGCGTTCCCTACATAGCGTTACCAGTAGTAAGATATGTTTCCTGTACCTTGGTTACTCTCGGAGTCCGGTTAGCGAAGGGCCGGTCGCTCTCACACACACACAGCCCGTCAAAGGGACTGAGGCAGGTAGAGACCCTTCGCCAACCGCACTCCGATAGGAACCAAGGAAGATTCGCATCGTCGTATTCCAAGGCAGAAATTTCAAAGACACCTTACGTATTTCTGGTGAACGTTTGTCGCCGCTGGACAGCTCTTGCGGCAATAGCTTGTCTGCGAGCTTCAGCTTCCTCGTCAGTTTCTGTAGATCGCTGCTCTGTCATTGTGTCACTTTAGTTGCTCAGAAACTAGGCTGTCGCTGAGCTTGCTTTTCACGTCTAAATTTTTGATTCTCTGGCGTTTCTTCTGCTCTGAGTACTGCCTGCCGTAGAGCTTGTTGGAGCCTTCTAATTTACATTTGTGCTAACAGGTACCTTGTGATTAAATGTGCATCAAAAGTGTAAACAATAATTTAAACAAATAAATAAACTTAAAATCTGAAATGCAGTACACCTATTTTAGTTATCATATGATCAAGTTAATGTTAATGTCCATAAGATTAACATGGGAAGTTTAGAGACCACTGGGGCAGAACCCTTAAGAAATTTTAAAATGTGAACAGGCCTTTATTCCTACCAAATTTCAGCTCAATCGGTTCAATTGTTGGAGCGTGATTGAGCCACAAACAAATAAACAAACTCACAAACTTTCAGCTTCATAATATTAGTATGATGAAGGAATGTATTGATTAAATTGGAGCTAAAAGGAAGCTAAAGGCAGACGAAACCGCCTTGTTTCCTTATGGGGGATATTAAACGTTATTTCTAGTTTGCTGGTCAAATTTTTGGAATACTGATATTTTTCCCGAGTCCCTGGGATCAAGACCTTTAATTTGAGCCCAATATAATTATCCTGCAATTTTCCACACTCCCACAATTTTGACTTTAAAATGTCACTTACAGAATTATATTTAAAGATTAGCTGCTATTCCCGTACTTCGCAACGGGGTAAAAATTCAGAGTAGAAAAATCATATCATACTAATATTATAAATGTGAAAGTATGGATGTTTGTGCATAAGTTTGCGCGTAACTCTGAAGTTCCATCACGTGAAAACTACTGGACCGATTGAGCTGAAATTTCGCAGAGAAGTACTTGATAGTCCCGAGTAACATATAGGCATATTAAAGTTGTGAAAATCCTATAGGGCTATGCCCCACGGGGGTACAAAATTCCATGGACATTAATTTTTGTTTGAGCTGATGAAAATACAAACAGCTGATCTTGATTCTTAGTAGTTCCACAGGCTAACCACAGAATGCAGCACACAAAATTATCATAGTTTTTATAAATAATTCGCGGAGCGAAGCCTGCGGGTAACAGCTAGTTATAAGTAAAACAATGACAGCCTGAGTTAGCTATAATCTTTATAACAGCTGTTTATTCAAATCAATTGAACTAATAAAAAACACTTATGACATAAAACAAATAAAACTCTCCTGCACATGAATATCTTAGGGACTTGTAAGTCTCGTGGGGCAAATCCCTGAGGACATTTCTAAATGGCAGTAGGCCTGTGACACTCCTGGGTACATAGACTATATTTTTGCAACCCTTCATCAGAATCGGTCCAGTGGTTTTGGGGTGATTGAACAATAGACAGACAGACAGACAGACGGACAAACAGACGGATAGACAGACACCACCTCATTTTTATAATAGGAGTGATTATGTTCTTGCCTAATAACTATAAATCGTGGTGTCAGGTGTGGGGTCTGGTTTCCCTTGTTTGTTAAGTAGTGACCAAGAAACTTAACATTCTTCTATACATACATAACTCGTCTATACTCTTCATACATAACTTCGATACCTTTCAGTCTAATCAAAGGGATAGTATCAGTGCACCCTAATCTTCATCTGAAAATTCAAGAAGTTTGGGTTTATTGCCAAATCGAAGATGTAGTATCACTGCACTCTAATCTTCATCTGAAAATTCAAGAATTTTGGGTTTATTGCCAAATCGAAGGTGTAGTATCAGTGCGCCCTATTCCTCACCTGAAAGTTCAAGAAGTTTAGGTTTGTTGCCAAATCGAAGGTGTAGTATCAGTGCGCCCTATTCCTCACCTGAAAGTTCAAGAAGTTTGGGTTTATTTCCAAATCGAAGGTGTAGTATCAGTGCGCCCTATTCCTCACCTGAAAGTTCAAGAAGTTTGGGTTTATTGCCAAATCGAAGGTGTGGTATCAGTGCGCCCTATTCCTCACCTGAAAGTTCAAGAAGTTTGGGTTTATTGCCAAATCGAAGGTGTAGTATCAGTGCGCCCTATTCCTCACCTGAAAGTTCAAGAAGTTTGGGTTTATTGCCAAATCGAAGGTGTAGTATCAGTGCGCCCTATTCCTCACCTGAAAGTTCAAGAAGTTTGGGTTTATTGCCAAACCGAAGGTGTAGTATCAGTGCGTCCTATTCCTCACCTGAAAGTTCAAGAAGTTTGGGTTTATTGCCAAATCGAAGGTGTAGTATCAGTGCGCCCTATTCCTCACCTGAAAGTTCAAGAAGTTTGGGTTTATTGCCAAATCGAAGGTGTAGTATCAGTGCGCCCTATTCCTCACCTGAAAGTTCAAGAAGTTTGGGTTTATTGCCAAATCGAAGGTGTAGTATCAGTGCGCCCTATTCCTCACCTGAAAGTTCAAGAAGTTTGGGTTTATTGCCAAATCGAAGGTGTAGTATCAGTGCGCCCTATTCCTCATCTGAAAGTTCAAGAAGTTTGGGTTTATTGCCAAATCGAAGGTGTGGTATCAGTGCGCCCTATTCCTCACCTGAAAGTTCAAGAAGATTGGGTTTATTGCCAAATCGAAGGTGTGGTATCAGTGCGCCCTATTCCTCATCTGAAAGTTCAAGAAGTTTGGGTTTATTGCCAAATCGAAGGTGTAGTATAAGTGCGCCCTATTCCTCACCTGAAAGTTCAAGAAGTTTGGGTTTATTGCCAAATCGAAGGTGTAGTATCAGTGCGCTCTATTCCTCACCTGAAAGTTCAAGAAGTTTGGGTTTATTGCCAAATCGAAGGTGTAGTATCAGTGCGCCCTATTCCTCACCTGAAAGTTCAAGAAGTTTGGGTTTATTGCCAAATCGAAGGTGTGGTATCAGTGCGCCCTATTCCTCACCTGAAAGTTCAAGAAGTTTGGGTTTATTGCCAAATCGAAGGTGTGGTATCAGTGCGCCCTATTCCTCATCTGAAAGTTCAAGAAGTTTGGGTTTATTGCCAAATCGAAGGTGTAGTATCAGTGCGCCCTATTCCTCACCTGAAAGTTCAAGAAGTTTGGGTTTATTGCCAAATCGAAGGTGTGGTATCAGTGCGCCCTATTCCTCACCTGAAAGTTCAAGAAGTTTGGGTTTATTGCCAAATCGAAGGTGTGGTATCAGTGCGCCCTATTCCTCACCTGAAAGTTCAAGAAGTTTGGGTTTATTGCCAAATCGAAGGTGTAGTATCAGTGCGCCCTATTCCTCACCTGAAAGTTCAAGAAGTTTGGGTTTATTGCCAAATCGAAGGTGTAGTATCAGTGCACCCTATTCCTCACCTGAAAGTTCAAGAAGTTTGGGTTTATTGCCAAATCGAAGGTGTAGTATCAGTGCGCCCTATTCCTCACCTGAAAGTTCAAGAAGTTTGGGTTTATTTTAGAGCTACTTTTTAATTTTTTTTTATCTCGAAATGATTAACTATTAAAAATGTATAATTTGATTAACAAACCTTATCGTTAATCAACCAGTAAATTTAAAATCCGACAGATACAGTGATAGAGACTCAAATGTCAACACCTTTCCACAACAAATCCAATAAAACTCAAACAACATAATAAAACAAATAAAATCCGTAAAATATCATCTCGAGTTTCAGCAGCTTTTCGGATTATCCGATCATCCGGGTCTAACCCTAAAACTCCCAAGTTCTCGATTAACTCGTCACTTCCTGTTCAGTAAGATACCGGAACCCGTCGGGGAAGTAGGCCTGTAGATTCCCACAGATCGTGGCTAACGGAGCCGCCCGATCATGACCGGAGTCGCCCGAACTGATACATCCATCCGGATACGCTCGGTTTATACTTTTGGCCTAGAAAATATCAAAAAGCATTAAATAAATTGGACAGGAAATGGAAGAGGTTGTATTTCTATAAATTAGGAACGGAGTGTGTGATTACCACTTCAAGCGGGCCGCCGCGTGTACTTTGCGACCGGTTTAACTATTTCAGGGCCTATAAATTACTAGCAATACTGCCTTGTCGCTGTCGCTCTGAATGTATAAGATATTGTGACGGGTTTCAGTAGGATGTGATTCCGTGATGCTGACTTGCGGTTCCCAGAGATTGTTCTCAGGTAGATAAGTTGTATCTGGATGAATAAGATATTTGCATCAGCGAGTTAATTAGGAGAAGTTGTTCAAAACAATCTGCGCAATACTTTTGCAAATTAATGCGTTAAGTTGTTTCTTTTTTGCTGTTTGAAACTGATTTACTCTTTCGTAAAAAGTTAAAGGTAGGGTCGCACAACAACAAGAGTGAAAACTTCCAACGCTTGAGCCTTTTTAAATTAGTTGATTTTGTAAGATATAACAGTCATCAAACTCAATAAGTATTACTCTAGCATTGTCTTAACCACTATGCTAACCTAACTTCTTGGTCATACAGTGGTCATGGTGGTCGGTCGTGAAAAGTATATTACTGTAGTTTTCATCTAGGATTGAATCAGACCACGTCTGAATTTTCACACCATCATTTTGCCATAAAAAAATCTTCCCTTAAGCCAAAAATCTTCCCTTTGATTGAGTGTAAACTTGGTTTACATAAAGGCCTCCTTTAGGAACAGTTTCGATTCAAGTGAAATGTACATCGTACAAAGGGACTGCACCTATATTATTCTGTGAAACCGTGATCAACAGTGTTAGAATACAATCATTTCAGAAAACTCTGAATTAAATCGCCTCTTCCTAAGATAAATTACAACGATCCTTAAAAGAACATTGAAGACACAAGTGCTGCTGATCCGGCGGAAGTTGCGGTGGAACTCGAAACCAACCAAATAATATATTGCGCCACCTAAATCACGCCTCAGGGTGTTTTACGTGAGTGAAAAAAACGCGGTTGCGACTTACATGTCTGGATAATAAATGTTTTATTTATTTTAATTTCTTTTGAAGTGTCCGCCAAGACGTTTGTATTTCTTCGCACCGGAAAGAGAGTAGTTTTTTAACAGGCCAGCTGTTTACAGCCTAACCAATAATAATTGTACAGTCGGGTTGCATTTGCCATGTCTTCTCTAAATACAATAGTTGTTATAATTTGACCAATTGTTATAAAGTCAATCTTTAATTCTATCAAATTTTGAATTTCGTTGGTGAAGTATTTGTTTTCTTAGTTTGAAAGAAAAATAAAGCAAGATTAATAACAAGTTGTTTTTACTTATTTTAGGAAATATATTTATTTGATGAAAAACATCACTCTCCAGCAAAATATATATTTAAGAGGACTTCACTTTGAGATATGAATCATAGTTTTATAATAATAAATAAACGATATCATGAGTTCCGTTGAACATTGGTTCTTTTGGAGTATAAATCCATCATGACCGCCGTCTCCAACGTCCTATTAAGAAGAACATGTTGAGACTAGAGTCTATCTTAAGATATCCAACGTGAGAAATAAAGTGTAGAAGAAATACGAATCAACTTGTTTATATATTCAAACCCCAGCAAAGTGTACCATCCTTATAGTATTTGTGAAAGTTTTAAATATATGTGGATTTAAAATGAATGTATTTTTAATCGTATTACTCGCTTAGTGCTCTAACCTACATCCCTTTGATGCGCTCCAACTGTCATTTTCAGTTTCATTCTAATATCTGTTTCGCCATGATGATAAACAAGTGTGGTCTTTAAAACGCTCCCTTAAAAATGAATACTGCCCTTTTACCCTTGGCCGTTTGTGTTTTACCTCTTCACATGTCAGTCACTCTATCATCCCAAGCTTTCTACCAGAGGAGCGAACGGGAAATATGTGTTAGGACATTTTATATATACATCAAAAATCAAAAAAATAGCTATAGATATTTCAAACTTATTTAATCCCTACGTATCATCAATCAATCGTAATTTTTAAAATTAATAAGAAACGCCCAATGGAGACTCATAAATATAAACATTAAGGACTAATTAAACTAACGATTTCGACCTGTAAAAGGAGCTAAGAAATGTTTGTTGTAGAAGGTTTCAAATATGATGTCCAATCAATAAATATTAAAAATAAAAACACATTATTTAAGTTCAACCACGTGTTTCAAACTGTATGTTTGAATGTTTCGCATCAAACAAATTTTAATCAGTCGAGACCTGTCTCCCACACCCCAAAGTAAGTAAGACAAAGTAAGAGCGAAGCACACCTTGACACGCATCCTACATGATTCGAGACCTACATTCTGTTAAAGCACTCAGTTCACTCCAATTCGCACTCTCGGGGAGAGTGTCCACTCCCTGATGACGAACCACGTAACACCCGTGAAACGTCGTGACAAAGGCTGAAAGTAGGCGGCCTACATGGCTCAGGCTCAGTGTCTGTGCGCTCAACCACTGTCGCTTTTACACTTTGCTTTAGATATAATGGTTTATCTTCGCTTCCTTTAATCTATTACTTTCTCCCCTATGGAGAAAGTATCGTTTTCGTCAAAATTTTTGAATTTGAGTTGTCGGTGGAAATATTCGTTTTGGTGCTCCCTGAACCCAAAAAAGTGATTTTTACGTGATGTCTGTCTGTCTGTCTGTCTGGATATGTACTGAGCTAGAGCCCACAACAATTGGCCGATTTTTATGAAATTCGGTATGTAGATACTAAACCACAATATCTCCAGGTGTTTTTTAATTTTTTTAGTTTTTTATTTTTAAGGGTGATTATCCCCCAAAAATCGCTAAAAACAAGAAAAATCAAAATTTCTCAAAATCATCTCTAACGATTTTAATTCAACTTTAGTGGTTTTTGTAGCTTTACGTTTTCAACAAAATGACACCACCCGCATTCCTGGAAAAATTTGGGTTCAGAAATCATAGGACTTAAAACATCAAAAATCAGTTTTTATTTTTATTTTTTTCATAAAAAACCTTAAATTTTATTTTTGATTACTTTAGTTTGAACACTATCTCGTAGTTATAATATGAAGTAAATCTATGAACGTGGTTAGTGCAGTAATTAGGGGACAGGTATTTTCTCAGAGGACAGTCATTGTTTTTAGTAGGTATTAAGATTTTTATAACCAAGTAGAATCAACGTGGCTCTCGGACTGACAGACTACATTTTGTGATCTGCTTACTCGCTGTTCCAAACGGGTGTATGTTTTTAACATTTATCATAGATTTCTTGTTGGCTTTGTTACTGATGGCCAGATAGAGTATTTGTCTTTGATGGGGCACTAAAGTGTGTACTTCGAGTGAATTCCCAATGTAGAAACTTTTTCTGTGTTATTTAGACTTCGAGTTCATTTAATTATTTGGTCGGGGAACGTATTTTTCAAGAATCTATGGTTACATCGTGTATGATTAATCCTCTGCCTTTATACCTTGAAGTTCAATGGTTGTTATTAAGTATATTATTTGTTATTTTTTAAGTAAATATGTTTAGAGCACTAAATTTTAGATCCAAATGAATTCTCTGAAGTTTAGATAATTTCTAATGTTTCTGTACCTAGAAAGTTCTAAATGTTCGTTTTATAAGACTCGTTGGGTTGGATTTTAAAATAATTTACAGATTTACTACTGTGCATGTACACGCAGACTCTAGTAAAATAATTAAGGACAATGTTTGTAAAACGTCCATGACATTTAAGAACGTAGCTTGATTTTGCAAAAGGTACTTGAAACGTAAATTAAATATATGGAACAAAAATCCTGCAAAGAACAGTAAAACACTATTGTTATTGTATTGTGTTAAAATATTTTAACCGATTTTTTTTTAAGTCGAGTATTCAGAGCAGTGTTAACCTTTGAGGAGACGCCCAAGTCTTTCACGGAACTCCTGAACAGAGAAGAACAATTTAAACCCTTGACCCAAACTGACGCACTGTGTAACTTATTTCAAAATTAAAATTATAGCCTACTGTGAATATTTTTTACGATATTTAGATGACAGCATCGTTTTAGCGAATTTCCCCTATAGGGAAGAAGCTATTACCGTAGGTCTCATGGTAAGACCGAGACCATGATAACTTTTCATTTTGAGGTCCCCAGATGCCAAAAAAACATTCGTTCAAATTTTTATGTATGTATATATAAATATATATATATATATATATATATATATTTATATATATATGTGTCCGTAAGCACGATAACTCTCGTAAAAGAGGTCCGATCGTAATGAAATTTGGTACAAACGTGTAAAGTACCATTTATTTGAACGAGTTCGAAAACCAGACAAATCGCACCATCCGAAGGGGAGTTTTGGGGGGGGTTTTGCACCCCAAAAATGGGTTTTTTGGGGTTTCCACATGTAATTTTTATTAAAATCAAATTTTAATTTTCACCATTGAATTCAGCATAAAAAACAAACAATTCGGTATCTTGATCATTGCTCTATGTCAATTGGTTACTGAGATATTGAAAGTGCTAAACACAGTACGTTGTCTAATGTTATTCTTATGGAGGAAAAGAAAAATTGTATATCTCGCTTATTTATGAACATAAACTGACCAAATTTGGTATATGGCTTCATCTGGTTGTGGTTTATTGTTGTTTGCACAAAAAAACAATTTTTCGCCTATGGGTCCCGTTGCAGCAAACCTAGGTACTCGGTCCCCATGTTATTCTTATGGAAAATAATTAAAATGTTATATATCGCTTATTTATGAATGTGTATGGATGAAACTTGGTATGTGACTTCACTTAGCTGAGTTCTATTGATATTTGCATAAAAACAAATTATTTTGTGTTCCTTGTTGCAGCAAACCTGCGTACTCATCCCCAATGTTATTCTTATGGAGAATAATTAATATTTTAAATATCGCTTATTTGTGTATATAGTTCTTATGAATCCCTGTTAAGTGGCTTAATGTGTTATGTTATAATTCATTGGAAATTCGCTGAGTATGCAGGTTTGCTGCAACGGGGGTATTCGTTCTTAGCAAATTATATATATATATATATATATATATATATATATTATACCGACAAGATGTTATTAACGAAACTTAATTTCTTGATTTCAAACAGGTTTTGAAGGAGGATACTGACTACAGCAACTCTAGAAAACCCTAATCAACCTCGTTGAAAAAATGTGGATTCTAATCTTTGAGGTACAACTGTTGGTTTGCAAAGCTAACTTTTCCTTTGTGTGTTGCAGGTAGGAGAGGACGTGGAGGTGGTGGAGGCAGTAGCAGGGGAGCAGGCGGACGCCAAGCACGCGGTCAGAGAGGATGCGGAGAGCTCGGACCAGATAGCGCTGGAGACGGCGAAGGACCAGGATGCGGCGGGGTCCTCGCAGAAGCTGGCTTACACGGGAACATCCTCCAGACATCCTGTTAGGAACGGCCCGGGACCATCGCACAAGCCTTTCGGAAACCATCTAGGGAAGCCTCCTGTATTTGACCACGGGGCGTATCACGGCCCACCTCCCCCGCCACCACCGGGCGCCGGGAACAAGCCTCCGCAGGAAGCGATGGACAAACTCTACGGCGGCGACCCGTGGCCCTCGTCAACACCCGACATGCCCAAGATCGTCTCACTCGATGTGAAATGCGAAAAGAATTTGATGAAGGTTTACATCGGCTTTGACAAACCTTTCTACGGCATCGTGTTCAGTAAGGGGCACTACAGCAATGTTAATTGCGTCCATCTCCCCGCTGGACTAGGAAGGACATCGGCGAACTTTGAAATTAGTATTCACGCGTGCGGGACCGCGGGTAACACGGAGAACGGGCTATACGGCTACGGGGCGGACTCGGGGTCAGGAACTTACTTCGAAAACATCATCGTCATCCAGTACGATCCTCAGGTGCAAGAGGTGTGGGATCAGGCCAGGAAGCTGAGGTGTACCTGGCACGATCAGTACGAAAAGAGCGTGACTTTCAGGCCCTTTCCTGTAGACATGCTGGACGTCGTCAGGGCCGACTTCGCAGGGGACAACGTCGGTTGTTGGATGCAGATACAAGTCGGGAAGGGACCTTGGGCCTCAGAGGTCTCCGGGTTAGTCAAGATAGGACAAACGATGACGATGGTGTTAGCGATAAAAGATGACGATTCGAAGTTCGATATGTTGGTTAGAAATTGTATGGCGCACGATGGGAAAAGGGCGCCTATTCAACTGGTAGATCAGAAAGGCTGTGTAACTAGGCCCAAACTCATGTCTAGATTTACAAAGATTAAAAACTTCGGGGCGAGCGCTTCGGTTCTTTCTTACGCGCACTTCCAAGCTTTTAAGTTTCCCGACTCGATGGAAGTCCATTTCCAATGCACCATTCAGATCTGTAGGTATCAGTGCCCCGACCAGTGTTCGGACCCTAACTCCATTCTGCACAGCGGCTTGATAGACGTCCAGCACACCCCGGTGGAAACCGCGTACGGCCCTCCTCCCCCTCCCTCGCTGCCACTGGAGGCTTATCTCCAAGGCAGGCCGAGGGACGAACGTCGTGTGAGGAGACATCGACGAGACACGTCCTCCGAGGAGGTCGGTGTCAACAGGATCATCCGCGTGGTATCGACAGGCGACCTTACCTTTTCTCTGGACGACAGTTCCAACAGCTCAGCTCCTACAATGGTCTTCCCTGGGAGGGTGGACTCCAACAGCATGATCTGCATGACCACTCCAGGGTTCGCTGCTACTCTCATCGTCCTCCTGGGCATCCTTATCACCTCCTGCCTATTATCAGCCTTCCTCTGCGTGCGCCTCAGACCCAGTAAAAGTATGAAGAACGTCGTTTCTCCCGTTTATCCCCGACCACAGCAAACCGCTCCCAAAAAGACGTCCAAGAGCTGTTTCTTCTCGTAGGCCATAGCTTTCACTTAGAAGAATTTCAGAATTGGCTCCTCGAGTTTTAAAATTATTTAGAATTTCGTTCTGAAAAGTGTTCATTTATAAATGTCTGGCTGAAATCAAATTAGTTTATAGAACATTTTGTAGGCTGAGTTTAAAATTAGAATTTTGTAGCCATCTGCCAAAGCTCACTTTTTATATTCTAATAATTGTAGATACGATTAGGAGTAAGGCCTCTATTTGAATTCACTTTATTCTGTACATAAAATAGTCACACACTTATCAGTACAAATGCAAAAATAGAAGTTTTTGAGTTACAGTGTATATTATCTTTTTTACGCTTAGATAAACTTCCTTTCTCTGTTGTCTGGTGAAATACGCTTAGAATACAATCAAAATTTCGTTTAGGCTCTAACGTAAATTTCGTGGCGAGTAAAAGGTTTCATGTATCTTTTACGTATTTGTTAACTCTCAGTTTATGGTAACAGTAGTGTTCTTTAGCAGCGAATCTATAAATATTTCCCATCGGATTCAGATTTCTCGAATTAGTTGACGTCGTAGTTTCAGAGTGTTTGGGAGCTGGATGTGTAGTAGTGCCTTGTTCATCGTTACCTCCTTATGGTGAGGTTCGTCGACTTTGACCGGACAGAATGCCAACTTTACTGTGTTAAACACGTAGGCAAGTAGTTTGTTCTAAAAATGCTCAATTTTCCCTCAACTAGAACTTAAGGATTTATGTATTTGTATAAGTGTAAATATATATTATTTATTTAAATAATTTACGATAAGTGTTATCGGGTATATTCATATTTAGGTTTTTGCTTTCTGAACCTGTGCGCGTCCCTGTGTTAGAATATTTTATTTCCTAAGTGACAGTTTTTGTTACAGAATATCATTGCAGTATAAACCGTTTGATGACAAATTATTTCAATGATTCTTCTATTGTTAAAACAGGAACATCTACATTTCATCATAAAACTTCTTATTTTAAGCAATAAGTATTTTTTTATTTTAAAATCAAAGAAAACAATTTTTATAAACACTTAAATTATGTTCTCTAACAGCTAGCAATTCACTAAGCACTTCAAATGATTACTACTTTGACAGGGCTCAGTTATTTAATCTTTAGTGTAAAATACTTACACATTGAAGCATCACAGTAATAATTATTCCACCGAAATAGTTCATTAAATGTTTACTCCATAATATAACTGATGCCCCTTATAAAATGGCTTAACTTTAAGGAACAGTACATGCATTGAACATTTTTCACTTTACCAACTCACTGGATAATGTTCAGCAAATTAGCGTCTTGTTAAAATCAAGGTTTAGCTTATGGAGGCCGAGCTTTTCTTGGAGGAATGTTACGTTACCAAGTAAGTAAACCAGCTCATTAGTTGTTTTTATCAGCTGTTATGATTATTTTTTTCCGAAATGAATCTTCATAAGCAAAATGTTACAGTTTCCAATTTTCAAAACCTTTTCTCAGCAAAATTTGAGTTTCCTGTGGTTAAGGATTTTGCCAATGGATTTCTGAAACCCCTATCTACAAAGTTTAAGACATTATCCATCTTGCTTCCATACATTGCTCGTTTCTTCAAACCAAGTTTCATTTGAATAATATCAATACAACTAGATCATTTACTAAGTCTATTTGGGGACTTTAAATGCAATTATTACATGATCAAATCACATTTAATGTTTTCACTTATCGCTTTGGTTGAAATGTGTCAGATCAAATGCCTAGTATTTTTAAACAAACTTAAGCGTTAAGTAAGCTATTTTTACTTTGCACACTTTAAATTGTATAGAGCTCTTACACAGCCACGCACATGGGTTGGAGCGGACCCTGGTTACTAACTCGAGTGTGTTCGTCTGTTTGTGTGTTTGTTGTGAAAGTTATTTATTTTGAGTGTGATTGCATCCGTGTGTAACTTATTTATTCAAACAAGGTATTTAGCATTATTTATGTCATTCAGAGGTATAGTATATAAATTTGTTTAAAATTGTTATATGGAGATCTGGTTATAATTTATTTGTTATTAATTTATTCGTATTGTTGTTTTTTGTTAGTTGTCTGTTATCGTTAACAATTTTAGTTTTAATATCGTCTAGCCATATCTCAGAGTATCTAGAACTAGGTTAACATAAAATGTTAAAAATTGGCCTCGCAAATGTAAAAATTTGTTGTTGTTTAAGTTTTGTGAAATCCTGTTAAGCAGCTTTAAGTTGTTGTTTTATATATGTGTCACGACGTATCCCTTGTATGGCGTAGCGCCAGTTGATGTAAATACATTATCGAATTGTTACAGTTGTAAATAGTGTTTCATTAATAAAGTTATATCATTTTTTATTAATTCACTTCCTATTTTCCTTCAGTTCTGCCGTTCCCGTGCAGTACGTAGACGGTCGTGTACTATAGTTGGGCCACTAAATAGGAAGCCTTCAAACAGGACTTGTACGTGGTATGGAACAAACTAATCGGTGTGGATTAAAAGACTGACGGTGTTTACTGCTCCAATCAGTCTTACTCAGTTTGTTGGACGTATATTGCATAAGTTATGAAAGGTTCAGCAGCCCAACTACAGTAGGTAGTAACAATACGAAAGTTGGCTCAATCAATCAATTCAATCAATCAATTTTAATACTCTTGAAATAAAAACGTTAAATATTCAAGTTGAAAGTTCACTTTACGGTACTGCAAGTCTATGAAATTAAATATTTATGAAACCGAATGTTCTACAAAGACGAATTAATTAGGCATAACAGAAAAACAGCTCATAATTTTAGAGTGGTAGCCTCAAATGTCACTGTAGTCAGAAGATCAGTCGTCTCATAATATATAGGTATTTTTTTCTAACAAAATATCCCATAATAACTTATGTAATTGGTAATTAGTAGATATAAATAGCACGTAATGCACTGATAATATTAGACACTTTTCATGAACAGTCCCGTCTGTCATGCACGTGACAAATGCCTTTCCGATATTCTACTAACCTTAGATCGCAGCACGATCTGCTTGACACTTGGCAAGGTCCGGAGAGAGCAGGAGCATCATGCATACATAAGGTCTGCTCATTTGACAATTAAATGATTCAGCAAATTATCCAGAGAAGACCTAGTTCGAAGTCCAAAAACAGCTGTAATGTCACGTTATTACCAGTCAATTTGTAGTGTTGCAGAAAACACAATACCTATTTATAGTGAATGTACCACACCTTTTATTTTACTCAAAACTTAAATTTTAAAATTTAAACTTTTAAAATTGCTAGCATGTTTTTCAGATTTCAATTCTTAAAACAAGAATTTTGTTTTTAATTTTAATATTTTGAAAATATTGGTGAATGTTTAAATTTTAAATTAGTTTATAATGAATACTACGGCTTCTTATTGAAGATTTATTTGTATTATTAGTTTTAAATTTTCATAAATTACATTTAATAAAAATCAGGTAATCCTACCAGGATACTTCAGAAACCAAGATATGTTTTATTTCTCTATTTTACATAGATACTAGCGTAATACCTGTTGAAAAATCAATAGCAATTACAGTACTATGAATATCTACCATTAACAATGAATCAACAACCATTAAATA
The DNA here is from genome assembly GCA_963675035.1 of Allygus modestus. Lineage (NCBI taxonomy): Eukaryota > Metazoa > Arthropoda > Insecta > Hemiptera > Cicadellidae > Allygus > Allygus modestus. Next base: position 336,541,471 of record OY776112.1, on the reverse strand, counting down.
ATTTAGTTCTGAAAAAAATAATAATGGGTTTTGCTTGTAACCTAATATTTGTTTTAATATAGGTGTGTAACTGACAGTTTTCAGTTGATCGCAGTCAAAACAAATATGAATATCAATAGTTCCGCAAATTTCCTTTTCTAGCCAACTTCATTGAGCTAGACATGTTGGCATTGAGCTAGCCATTTGCAAATTTGAACTGTACCATGTATTTACATTTTGGAAATCTGTATATTAAGTCTGTTTTGGTTATCTGTATACTATCTGTATCTCAATCGTTATAAAAACAGCACACATAGCTATAACACTAGATTCAGTAATAATTTTGTAGTAAGTTTTTGTTTTGTTTTTTTTTCGGAAAAAAGCCACTTTCTTCAGGATTCAAAGTTGTTCAAAAACTAATTTTAGTAATAAGACAGGAAAATACAGTGTGTAATTTTAAGAGGAGCCTTAATATATTTTACTACAGCATGCCTTTTATTCATTGGAAGAATTTTGTTCTCATTTCAGTAAACTCGTCTTGAAGACTGACTGTCCCCTCTGGAGTTGGGTATCTTGACAATTCCAACGCCGCTTCGGCCATTTAGAAGCTACGCAAGGTACAAGGTAGGTACTAGGTATCGACTATTGAAGGGCAGGAAAACACACAGTAAATACCCCCGTCGCAGCAAACCTGTGTACTCAGTGAATTTCCAATGCATGCATATGTTTCTCACTACCACATAAAGCCACTTACCAAGTTTCATAAAAATACATAAATAAATAAGTGATCCATAGCATCTCCATAAGAATAACATTAGGGCTGAGTACGAAGGTTTGCTGCAACAAGGAAGACAAAATATGTGTTTTTATGCAATTATCAATGTAACTCAACCAGGTGAAGCTACATACGAAGTTTTATTAATTTATTTTCATAATTAAGGGAGATATAAAACTTTACTTACTCTCCATATGAATTACATTAGGGCTGAGTGTGCAGGTTTTCTGCACTGGGATATTCAACAAAAAATCAACTGCTTGTGCAAATATCAATATACCAGTACTACATGGAGCCACATACCAAGTTCCAGCAATCTACATTCATAAATAATCGAGATATCAAATTTTATTTATTCTCTTAAGGATAACATTGGACAACGTACTGTGTTTAGCACTTTGAATATCTCTGCAATGGTTGGACGTAGAATCACAGTTTAAACACCAAAATGATTGTTTTGTAGAGCTCAATTGATTGGGAAAAGCAAATGTGAAGTTTACATTAAAATGAACTGAGGAAAAGCCAAAACCGAGATTTTATGAGCAGGTTTTTTGGTTTTTTGGTTTTTCTCCGCAACCACTTAACCTAGGTTAATAGTTTAAAATACTAAATTATTTGTTTTTTTAAGCTCTATAAAATGCTCAAAACCAAAATTGAGTGTTTTAAAAATTTTAGGGTGAAAAGTGCAAAAAACCGATTTTTGGAAAATTTAAAACCCCCATAAACCCCCCTTCCCATGGTCCGATTTTTCTGGTTTTCGAAAGTTATGAATGTCACTTTACACATTTGAGCCGAATTTCATCGAAATCGGAAGTTTTTTACTCAATTTATCGTGTTAACGGACACACACACACATATATAAATATATATATATATATAAATTTGAACGAATAGTGTTTTTGGCATCTTGGGACCTCAAAACAAAAAGTTATCATGGTCTTGGGCTTAAGTCTTACCATGAGACCTACAGAGCTACGGTAATAGCAGCTCCCCTATAGGGGAAATTCGCTAATACTAAATGAAATGACAAAGAAACAAATCAAGGAAATAGCCGGAAAGACACTAAAAAAAGAATGCTCAATTTCCGCCAGTATATGTCTGTCTGTGCGCAGTGCTAGAGAGAGGACAGGTGCGTCTTCCCGTTATGTCCCCCTTACCCGCTTGTCGACATGAATGGCGCTACCTTCTACACTCTGACCTTCAACCTATCTGAATGAGATTAAGGTCACAGGGAAAGTAAGACCGAGTCACAACCGAGGCGGTGCGGTGTGAGCGAGTGGAAATCTTCGGCTATGGTCTGGAACTGCCTTTACTGAGCGGAATGGCATGTCCTGGACAATGTACGGCAGTCTCACGGCTCCTGAAGGATAACAAACACCTGTGGAACTGAGGTCCACAGAAAGCAGCAGAACACGTTGCTGTTAAGGTCTGCTTATTTGGAATTTCAAAGGTTTGCTAATTAACCAGAAAAAATTGCAAGAAATCTAAAAACAGCTGTAATGCCTCGTGATGACCAGTCCAATAGTCAGTGATGGTTGAAACACTATAGGCAACATGATAAACAATCAAATCCTCTCTTCACATGTTATATGACAGTCAGCTGACAAACATTTAACTTGTGTTTCCCTCTTGTCATCCATCTCAGTATTTGATCACATATTTGTTTGGGTTTGGTTATCCTCCTATTTATAGATATCTATTTTTTCATCGTTAGGTGGTGTTTGAGGGGGTTTTTTAATGGAAAGAAAAACAGGTGGAGATAAATCAATAAATGTACTGCAACCGCCGTCGGCGCCGTCACCTCCATTAAACCTAGGCGCGATCTTGTCTGGCTTTATAAGGTCCGACACCGCCTAATCAAGCTGTTCTTGCAGCTCTGGACTGAGTTTGTATCCAGGGACGTAGTCCGAATCTCCCTCTCCCAGACTCTCATACCAACCAGCACTGCAACTTCTGAGGTGTATTTTCCTAAGTGTTTTTTCACAATCAATTCTGCTTGTCTGCTTACTTCTTCAGTTGTGACTTGCGATTTTCTTTCATTGTTAGTGAATTTTCTATGGTAAGTGTTCTATTAGCATGATCCGCATGGTGAAACTTAAGCCCGGAACCACCATAGAAGTTCCTAACGTGACCCCCTGAACACGTTTTTGGGGATCGTTCAAAATTATATATATATATATATATATATATATATATATATATATATATATATATATATATATATATGTGTGTGTGTGTGTGTGTGTGTGTGTGTATGCACTCTAGCGGTCTAATTTGTTGTCCGATTTACTTCAAATTTGGTAGGGACGTCCCTTTTTATAATCAGTTGGACAAGTTCGTTCGGCGAAACAATCGGAAAACTCTGAACCCATTTTTTGAGGATTATTCTTTCAAATTTGGAGTTTTTGGGCCCAAAAAGTGTCAGAAAAGCCCCGGAAGTAAAATCAATGCATGTATTAATATGGGAATTAGTGAAGCAAAAGTTTTAAGCCCTCTCTCGTCATTTTAGCATATATATTTACCGAGTTATTAAAGAAAATAACTAAACACAGCACATTGTCTTGTGGGGTTTTTATATTAGAAAAGAAAGTTATTCATGTGTCGGTTATTTGTATCATCCCCAGAAACCTCGCCCCTACTTTCAAGGCTGACTGGACCTTCTCCTAACCTTATAATGCACAAAATTGAATTCCTAGCATTGCAGGTAAATAAAAACAGGAGCATCAGAACAGCCAAAAATCAATGTTTTCAGATTTCAAAAAAATTGGAATAAATGTATTTTTTACACTAGTTTTGAGTTTTAAAAGTTTTGTATGTGGAAATTCACTTCCCTCATGTCAGCGTGCTGTTGCGATCTCGTTTTTAATTCATGTATCACACCTTTGTACACTTTGTCAAATAGTTGTATGGCTTTCTCAGTTATCTCCTGAAAGAGTGCAGACATTTTATCTGTTAAACATTAACTTCCATTTACATACTTATTTACCGAAATAACTAGCGAAATACGACACGTCATTGTGAAACGCCATATTTACAATGGTAATCTGCTAAACCGCTAAAGAGGAGAAAGAGATAGGAAAGGCACAAATAAAGAAATCAGTTTTATTTGTTTGACAAAATTTTGTATCAGCATTACAAAATATTACTTAAAACTAGCTATGGTAATTTTTAGCATTGTGCATAGTATTTATATGTATTATTTTCTTCGTGCTGTAGTGTTTTTCTTTTACTATAGTTTCTTGAAAGTACATAAAATTCAGTGGTGATTTTGATCACTAAACAATTCTTCCATTGTATAAACTTTTTTATCATTCTGCACGAAATCCACCTGTTTTTTGTTCTCTAAATAGTACGTAAAACGTCACTTTATTGTCCTAGGACCTAAAAAATCAGCTGTGATCTTTTTTAAGTCCTAGGACGTAAAAATTCAGCTGCTTGCTTTATCTATTCATGATTGAAGCGTTCCTTGCCACATGTTACAAAAAGTATTGTTTGTAAAAAACAGAAATGTAAACACTGTATATTACTTACTTTGTAAACATAACCTCAAAAATACAACTTTATAGTTAAATTGTCAATGATTAAAAGTCTAATTCCGCATTATGATAACTTTTTTTTCAATAACATAAGATTTAAATTCTTCAGAAGGTAAATTAATAAACTGGTCATTGATTTGCTTCCATTGTATATTAGTTTACGTTTGTAAAATGTTGATCTATGATAATTTATGGGAATGGTATTCTTTTTTTAAGATGTAAATTACAAGTATTTACATCCACGTTTTGGAAAAAGATAGATTTTGACAAAAATCAAAAATAAAATATTTGTAAGGTAAATAAATATTATTGGGAAAGAGCTTAGAATGTTCTTAAATGTAAATTTGGCGGGAATGGCAAAACATATTAAGTACTTCAGTGGACCAAAAAGAGACTCCTAGCTTTAACGTTGTCTTAATAATAGATTACCTTCTAGGGTTCCTGCTAAGTCGTGTTTTGTCAAACCAGAGACATAGTCTTGGCATCCGCATTAATGTTGCGTAACATAAGATACGTCCCGCAGTGGCCGCACTGCCCAAGAGGAGACTGGAGAAAGGAGAGATATCTAATAGATCCCACTCCGGGATTGGGATTTTCTCGTGTTCAAGGAGGGCTTTTAAAAGTGCTCGAGTTTAGTTTGAAGGTACACTCAGAGAGGGGCAGCTGAACTTAAAGAAGAAACTAGAAAAGGGTAGATGGAGTACATTTCAAAGTTTCTGAATACTAAAATTTGTTGCCCCCTCCCCCCCAAAAAAAATTACTGATTGTTGTGCTGCAATAGATTACATTCACAGAAAGTTTCCTTGTTAGGATAGAAAACAAACAACATTCATTTTACAAATGGTTTACAATGCAGCATATCTTAGGAAAACTTAGGGTAACTGACTTGAAACTTGGCATGTGCATTATACAAGTTTAAGGCTAATTTGTTATTAAGTTTGGCTTTTCTATCTTAAACTTTCAAAATGGCAGCCATTTTAAATCTTTATATCTTGAAAATAAAGGTCGAGTGACTTTTTAAATCTTCATACAATCCTTTTTAGCTTAAAATTCCATATTTGTTTTAAATACACAGACCAAATACTCGATTATTTGCCGTTTTCTAGATATTAAGCTTTAAATAGGTAGTTAAAATTGCCGCCATTTTAGATTAATACCATTGGATTAATACCAACACACCAGTTCTCTCATTGGCCTGATGATGACTGGTGTGACTGGTCGAAATCGATAGCCTAGTACCATCTTTTATATATGTTTACCGTCTGTATGTGAATCAGTATAAGTGTAAATATATCTTAAGTGTTGTAAGACATCTTTTATTACATCCCGTAAGTAATAACAACACGTAATATGCTAATAAAAAGTTGTGATAATTTTCTCACCATGAGATTTATATAAATCAGCTGTTACAAAACACTGTGGGCACATATCACCTACACGGGAGGTTCAATATCGCGAATATCGTTTATTACGATTTGGGAAAATGACATCAACCGATTATTTGTTTCTATCGAATGAATTTAGCCCAGTAGCCCAGTGGATATGTTGTTAGATTCACAATCATGCGGTGTCGGGTTCGAATCTTACTTCTGATGTTTACTTTTTGATGTCTGCAATTTCTGTTTAATTTAACTTTATTTTATTTTTACAAATCCATTTATCTGTAATTATGTTGCACAACGAACAGCCACCATACAGTGCTCTGTGGAGTTAAGTCAGGATAGGTTACTATAATTTTGTCGTGAACTGAAGAGTAATTTCTTTCTTATTTTTTTACATGTAAATCCGTTAGTAGAACTCCAATTTAACATTGTAACTACAACTTTTTATTTAACTTATATCTGATTGACTTTGAATTGAGTGAGCTCTTTTTGCTTGCATACACCTCGAAACAACCATCGTACTCAGGAGTTAATTCGATAAAACGAACAAGCGGCCTGTTAGTAAAATGTTTCTATATCAAACCGATATTGGACCGCCGGTATGGGCTATAATGTGCTCACCAAAGTCATTGATGTGTAGTTTTTTTTGGTTAACGGACTACAAAGAGTTTGATTTAAACTTGTGTTAACTGAGGAGTGCAAGTGAGCGAAGCGAACTCCAAAAGGGGGTTTGGGGGCGAAGCCTCCAACGGCGATAAGCCTAGTTTATATATAATACACAAAACATGTACAGACATTTACTGTTAGTATTCAAAGCATTCTTACATCTGACAATTCTTACATCTTTTGTTGTGTCACTATGCAGTCTCTGGTTAATTCTTGAGTAAAAGTGAAGGCACTGAAATTCCAATGAAGGACAATGAAAATGTTGGTGGAATTCATTACAGGTATTGTACAATCAGGTCATCTAACTTAGCATTATAGTTACAAATTTCAAAACAATTACAAATACGTTACCATGTTGGAAAAAATATTGATACTGACAATAACTGGTATAAAGTCCAAAAGATGTGCAAGAAACACGATTTACAAATGTAATTACTATTACTACTGTTGTAAAATTTATTACTTATATGCATGAACATTTTACAGAAGATTTGCGAGAAATAAATCACAAGGCACAAAAATCGACAGCATAACCATATTACCATTATATTCCAATGATCCAAATTAATTTAGGAACTGATTCATTACCTCACTAAGCAAATTAATTACAATGAACAAATAATAGATTCAAAATGCTCAAAACCCATATTACTTGAAAAAAGCGCTTTCTTTAACCCTTTGCGCTCGTATGTCCACACTCAGTGGACAGTATGGAGTCTGCGACAGCTGGGAATTATTGTCCGACGCTCAGGGCCCAGAGCTCGCATGTCCACACTCGGTGGCCGCACTAGGTTTCGTCGCCAGCTCGGCAGCCATTGTCGGTCGTCTGCTTCTGCCAGCTCGGAATTATTTTCTTCACTCTAGACTGAAACGTCAAGTTGAAGCATACATTCAAGGTATAAGGAAAACTCGTTGTATACTTTGAAACTTATTTATTTACAATCGAAAATCACATAATTTACTTATTGTTAATTATATTTAAGAAAATTTTAAGAAATAATTTAAAAAACTGCTTATAACATAAATAGAACAAGATGTCGATATCACTTTCATGGTCCGAATCACTGCCACACTCACTTTCACCTTCAAGCGCATTACAAATTTCGTCGGAAAGTAATATTTCCTCCATATTAAAATATAATAAAACTTGAAATATTACGTATAATAATAAAAATCAGGCATATAAGCCGAAGACTACACAGCGTAAGACAAAAGCGCTTGACTAACTGTTGTTGTTTACTGTTTACATTAGAATGCAACAGCCGACATTTATACCCGTTGCATTCTGGGATTGATCTAGTTTCAAAATCCACCGTCAGATTTCAGCACAATACAGTAGAAAGAATATTAAATGTTGTAGAAGTATGCGTTGTCACTGTCCACACACAGTGGACATGCGAGCGTTCGCGATCGCATGCGCCATTTAACTCTGTCCACTGGGTGTGGACATGTGAGCGCTGAGCATAAGTGTGACAGAAAAAAATCCTGGCTGGCGGGAAAATGGCTGCGGCCACAGAGTGTGGACAGACGACCCCAGGGGACCATTTCTAAAGAACCTATCCGAGCGCAAAGGGTTAAGTGTAAAATTTCTTGATATATTTAAATAAAATACTTTTAAACATTAGGATGCAGATAATGTTGGTAAGGATCGACAAGTGTGCAGTGTTTCTTTTCAGAGATAAAAATTCAACCAGGTGTCTTGTTGGTGGGGCAGGCAGGGCGGCCGATCGTTGCGTTCTTGACCTGCCTCGTGAATCCATTTGTTCAGCACTGGAACAAGTGTACAACGATAACTTAGCAACAATTCCGAGCAAATCATAGATACAGCTGCTGGAACAGCAGGAAGTAAATGCTTGAACAGTGGGAACTGCAACAAACATTCGATAATTCAAATTGTGCCAACAGTGACCAATATTTTCATCCATATCACATTCATTAATCCACACTAAAGTCTGCAAAAATAACGAGATCGTACACAGCACACTGATGTGAGGGAAGTGAATTTCCATATTAAAACCTTTAAATGAATCTAATAAAGGGTTTAAAACAACACCAATTTTATTTTTTGGCTGTTCTGGTGCTCCTGGTTAAATTTAAATTGACTATTAGGATGGCAATGTTGTACATTATAAGGTTAGAAGGAGGTATAGTCAGGATAACAAGTTGATATAGGGGTATTGGGGGTGATAAAACTACAACAAGATATGAAAAATAACCTTTACTAGTGTAAAATCCCCATAAGACAACGTACTGTTTTTATACAATTAAAATTTTCTTTAATAACTCGGTAAATACTTGTGCTAGAATGGTGAGGGAGGGCTTAAACGTTTTGGCATTTTACGTTAAATAATTCAATATGCAATAATGTTACATTCGGGGCTTTTCTGACACTTTTAGGGCCCAAAAACTCAAAATTTTAAAGATTAAAATCCCAAAAAGGGGGTTAGAGTTGTCCAATTGTTTTGCCCAACGAACTTGTCTAACTGTTTACGGAAGGGAAGGTTCCTACTAAATTTCAAGTGAATCTGATAAAAATTGCGACCGCTAGAGTGCGAACACATATATATAACATATGACAACAACACCCCTAACCCCCCAAGGTTCTTAGGTGTGTTCTGCGCTAAAATAGTTTTATATATATATATATATATAACTATTTTAGCGACCCCCAAAACGTGTTCAGGGGGTAATGTTAGGAACTTCTATGGTGGTACCGGGCTTAAGTTTCACGTGCGGGTCATGCTAATAGTTCACTTTTCCATAGGAAATTCACTAATAACTGCGCAGTTCTAAGTATGACTACTGGATGCATGGGATTGAGGCACAGTAGATTCTCAGAAATCCAGACCAATGTGGCAGACGGCCGGTCCAGCCACCAGGCCCACCCAGGGGGAGCAAGTACCCAGGCGCCCGACCTCTTTGGGGGCCCTGGGCGGATAATTGATTTTTAAAAACTACAATATACTCTTGGTTATCAGCAAGGCCCAAAGAACAAGAAAAAAATTACTATTGAAACAAACACACCTATATAAACTAGGGGTCTGCGGTGCACCGAAAAAACGGTACCGGTACGGTACACAACTAATTACCGTCATCGGTTCGGTACAGAACATAACCCCGGTACAGATTCGGTACGGTACAGTTTACTGCTTCAAACAATAAACAGAGATAAGCTAAACAATGTTTAGCAAAATAAGTGGTTTAAATAAGACCGACTCCTATTTATAACTAGTAATTTCCTTTAAGGAAAACAAGCCCCAAAACTCGTAGGAAAAGAGACGTTGACAGGTGTTATTTATAGCTGAACGAGAATGGAGATAAGAAAGGGGAGTGGGGAGTAGCTGGGTAGGGTCGCAAAAAATGTCCTTGAAGACAAGAAAGGTTTAGACTAGGAAAGCGTGAGGGGTAAGGGGGGAGGGAGGTAATTAGCTGTAAACCAGTTGTTTGTCAACAATATTCCTAGGGTGAGTGGCTGTAAATCAGTTGTTTGTCAACATCATTCCTAGAGTGAGAAAAGGAATACTATCTTTTAAATCGCTTTCGTTCTCCATTATGATTTCAAATTAAACTGCTTTTATTTATGTATTATTATTATTGTTATTGAATATACTAGTTGAATTTTTAAATTATATTAAAAAAGGTTTAAAAAATAGTTGAAAACTAATTCAAAAATAGCCACTAACTTAATAAATTTCAAATGGTACCATAAATTTGTTATTTTTTACTGTGCTGTGAACTTTGTACATACATATATCTGTTATATGTTAGATTATCTTGTGTGGTTTTGGAAAATTCAACTAAAATTTATTATTAACAATAACCTAAATTTATTTTTTGATAAGGTTAATAGCTAATTATTTCAAATATGATATAGGCAAATTAACATGATATAAAACTGTCTTACTTTTATTACTTTATTTATTTATTTTTCAGTTTTCCATGGTACTTATGTTTAAATAAATGTACTGTAATATTTGTTATGGACTTCAATTTTGAATTTAGTAATGTAATTAAGTAATTTTAGAATTATTTTGATTTTAATCTTCGGTATTTATTGGTCTAATTTTCTAATTTCTAATTTCTTTTAGTTTCACATCATACATAGTTTTATTTAAGTTATCTGATTTTACTTTGTATTAATGATACAATAATCTCCCAATGCAACAAGAATAGTATTTACAAAACTTTGATTTTTGTTGTTTGTATGAATTAAACCAATAGTTTTTATTTATATTGAAATCAATATAATTAATCAGATAGCAACTTATGCAATTGATTGATTTTCAAGTAATTTTTGAATTTATTTCTCATGATTATTTCAAGAACTTGCATTAATACCTAATAATAACAATGTTAAAATGTAATACTCCGAAGATGCAGGTTTTAAAAATATTTTTATCTTTAGTTATTTATTTGTTTAATCAAATTAATAATAATAATTGTATATGACCTTAATTATTACTCAATAATTTGTTTATGATACATTCAAATTAATAACTAAATTAGTATATATGACGGTACATTGTACCGTACCGAATTTGTACCGAGAACCGAGGTACAAAATCTTTTACCGTACCGAACCGTACCGATCTGAAATTGTTGGTACCGCAGACCCCTAATATAAACACACACACCATATATAACTCAAAATAATGAACGTTATATATTGGAAGGGGTAAAGGGGGCCCATACTCTCATTTGCCCAGGGGTCCGACATCTCTCTGAGCGGGCCTGCTAGCCATAGCAAGATTTTGACAAATCTAGATTTCCCAGAGGTGGCCATGAGTTATACAACTTCTGACCATGCGATAACTTCCACTGCCTTGTACATCATAAACGACATCAATTTGATTGAAACACAGAGCATCCAACAATGCAAACTACATGACATTTGTATAATTTGGGCTAATTGCGTCAAAACTGAAGGCACTAAAATATGAAGTTTTGATTTTTTGTTTATATTTGCAACAAAATATTGATGACAAAATCCAAGATCTTTATTGCTCTGGATTGCCCGGAGTTCGGACAAGGCCGATCCAGATTTCTGGGAGTCCATTGTAATAAGGATTTGGTCCAGTAAGGGTTGAGTATACTGTTTAATGTAAGCAGTTAGGTGTTGCACAGGCCAAATCCAAGTCCCATACAATACTGTGAGGAAAAGGTGTACTTTAACAGGTTCTTCTGAGGCCTAACAGACAGACCCAGGTCTATAGGAACACACTGGCACACTAGCACAGTATTGCAACAGTATAACTCACCCCACTTGGTGCCCACCACCACCGGGCAGCTTGCATGTCTCATCCGATAATCTACTGAGCCGTCGTGGTGCAGGTTGTACCAGAACAGAGCCGATCCCTTCTGAGGCCTAACAGACAGACCCAGGTCTATAGGAACACACTGGCACACTAGCACAGTATTGCAACAGTATAACTCACCCCACTTGGTGCCCACCACCACCGGGCAGCTTGCATGTCTCATCCGATAATCTACTGAGCCGTCATGGTGCAGGTTGTACCAGAACAGAGCCGATCCCTTCTGAGGCCTAACAGACAGACCCAGGTCTATAGGAACACACTGGCACACTATTATTGCAACAGTATAACTCACCCCACTTGTTGCCCACCACCACCGGGCAGCTTGCATGTCTCATCCGATAATCTACTGAGCCGTCATGGTGCAGGTTGTACCAGAACAGAGCCGATCCCTTCTGAGGCCTAACAGACAGACCCAGGTCTATAGGAACACACTGGCACACTAGCACAGTATTGCAACAGTATAACTCACCCCACTTGTTGCCCACCACCACCGGGCAGCTTGCATGTCTCATCCGATAATCTACTGAGCCATCGTAGGGCAGGTTGTACCAGAACAGAGCCGATCCCTTCTGAGGTCTAACAGACAGACCCAGGTCTATAGGAACACACTGGCACACTAGCACAGTATTGCAACAGTATAACTCACCCCACTTGTTGCCCACCACCACCGGGCAGCTTGCATGTCTCATTCGATAATCTACTGAGCCGTCGTGGTGCAGGTTGTACCAGAACAGAGCCGATCCCTTCTGAGGCCTAACAGACAGACCTAGGTCTATAGGAACACACTGGCACACTAGCACAGTATTGCAACAGTATAACTCACCCCACTTGTTGCCCACCACCACCGGGCAGCTTGCATGTCTCATCCGATAATCTACTGAGCCGTCGTGGTGCAGCTTGTACCAGAACAGAGCCGATCCCTTCTGAGGTCTAACAGACAGACCCAGGTCTATAGGAACACACTGGCACACTAGCACAGTATTGCAACAGTATAACTCACCCCATTTGGTGCCCACCACCACCGGGCAGCTTGCATGTCTCATCCGATAATCTACTGAGCCGTCGTGGTGCAGGTTGTACCAGAACAGAGCCGATCCCTTCTGAGGCCTAACAGACAGACCTAGGTCTAGGAACACAGTGTGGCCTCCCCACGCAACATCGCTCATCTGAAATGTGAAAGGAATGAGAGTTAGGTTGTCTCAATATTATAATTTGGTTTTAATTACATTAGATTAATTATAGACAGTTAAGAAATTGTGTTGAATGATTGTTTTGCCTTTAGGTTGATTTTTCTTCGAGACCATCATCACATTTTGTAACTAAGTTAAATTGGTAGTCCACAATGTTAATACACTGTTCTAAACTAGTCATCAATTAATTGTTGGTTCATCTTCAGTCCACTAGTATGAGGATTCATTTTGTAAGGGCCGCTTTCCCCAAGTAAAGTTTAACTTGGATTTAAACTTAAGAAATTCTGCTTTCCCAATGTGTTATGGGTAGTTTAATGTTTAATTGTTTCACGCCGGTAGAGTAAACAAGCAAACAAAATCGTATGAAACATGTTGCCAGCTTGATATTTTCTGGATTAAACTAAACTGGCTAGATAACATTTTGGGAAAAACGAACTGTGCCTTAATCCCAGGTTCAAAATAATCTCAGGTTTAGTTTAAACTTGAAATGGAGAAAGTGGCCCTAGTGGTAAAAATAACTGTAAACATTAACAAATGTATTAATTAACTCTTAATGATTTCAACTGAACATTGTCATTAAAATATGTTTAACAAATGAAAATTAAGTTGTGGGAATCACAAACCTTTTAGGGAAATAAACTTTGAAAATCTTCTTTTTTCACTTACATAAATCATGAAAGTTGCCAACCTGTTTCCATCTGGATCGCCATGAGTTAAGTTGACCTGAAACATAAATTCATACTTAACACCATTTAAATGATGTTTTCCTACAATGAAGGGGGGGGAGATGGTGCGAGGGTCATCCAGAAAGTAAAGAACGTTTGCTTGCTGCGTCTAGCACAGGTCCCCCATCACCGCCATTGCGTGTGCGGCAGTCCACTCACCTCTCCGCCAAAGTCTGAGCCGAGACTCGTTGCTGTGCGGTCACACGTCTTATTTCTACAGCGATTCAAAATGGCGGCGGCAATCGAAAATCCTGCCAAATATGGGATAAGCAGTTTTATTCGGTTTCTGAGTTAAAAAATGTCTAGATCATCAAATTTTTTAGAAAAACACCAAAAAGAATTGGTGGTGAAAGTGCAAACAAGTCTTCAAGTCGAGTTTTCAGGGGAAAAAATGGTGCAACAGGTTTAATGAAATAAAATCCATTATGCACGACGAGGATCGGAGTGGAAGGTCATTGCTCGCAAAAGACAATTTGAAAGAAAGACTTGAGGGAAGATTGGAGGAAAACAGCTGCTAAAATCTTAGCACATTACATCAATTTTAAGATTTGTTTTTTTGCACTTTCATCATTAACTTTATTTGGTGTTTTTCTAAAAATTTCTTCGGTATGGACATTTTTTTACTCAGAGACCGATTGACACTGCTTATCTTAGATTTGGCGAGATTTTCGATTGCCGCCACCATTTTGAATCGCTGTAGAAATAAGACGTGTGACCGCACAGCAACGAGACTTGGCTCAGACTTTGGTGGAGAGGTGAGTGGACTGCCGCACACGCAATGGCGGTGATGGGGGAGCTGTGCTAGACGCAGCAAGCAAACGTTCTTTACTTTCTGGATGACCCTCGTAAAACACCATTTTTATATACTCACTCCATGATATTCCAAACAACTTACAAGGATATCATTTACAACAGTGATGAATAACGAATTAAGTTATGATAATATGAATACCATCACGAAAAACACGTACCGGAATCAATTAACTTATAAGGATGGTACTTGGGGCCAAGCTTTTCTCAGGGAAGGTCAGTCAGTTTGATAAATTTTTCACCGAGTACTCGACTGACTTCTGATATAAAATGTAACACTTCAGTTGTTTTCTTTACTAAAAATAAAATACATGATAGTTGTTAAGTTGTAAAACATAATATGTGAAATGAAACAGTAGAACTACGAATTATTAGAATTATAAGTTGACACCGTACAATATACAATGTGTGTATGTGTGAATAATGCTTCCTGCTTGCACAAAACATAAGTTTTGAAATTTCATTATGATCGTTCTGTAAGCAGATTGTCTGCTGAGAAAAAAACAAATCATTATTTAATATTAAAATGTAATGGAAGAACTTTATTCCAAAAGACCTTTTTCTAATATTAAATAATTAGTACAAGTCTAAACGATATGTATAAAAATTAGTTTTATAGCAAATTTCATAAGAGATCAACACAGGCTTGATTCAACTGTATGATTAAAATGTCCTATCCAGGTAGATAACGCATTTAAAGGAAAAGGGTACAAAAAGGAATAATTTAAGCAATCAAATATAAGGATAAAAGAAGAGAGGAAATAGAAAGAGCGAATGAAGAAAAAGTTATATTTAAATTCAACTAGTTGATGTCCCGTTCTCCACACGGGGAGCTAGTAGGCATAGAGCCAGACGTTTTAAAAGTTTATTTACATTGTAATCAGCTGACTAAATAAATCAAATATAACTCATTTATCCTTGTTGAGAGGACCATAAGATTACGAATACCAACCCCCTCGACAGCATCCAAGTGGGTAGCGTACTCTCCCGCCAGCCCGTAGTTACTGACTTGGTTCTTCTCCGCTAAAGTGACGTCCAAGTCAGTCAGTGTTGCCACCCGTCTAGAGAGCCTCGCACTGACGGGGTCCGAGTCATCGACCCACGCGATGTGGCTGGTGCGGTAGTTGGCAACACTGTGGTTACCGTCTGCCATCCGCACCTTGGCCGGCTTCATCTACTGAACGCACAAACGAACATTTTGATTTGTGAATTCAAGATGGGTTGAGTTTTGATGGCTGAGTGATTTGCAACCTTATGAGACGTAGTTCTGGCTATTCCAGAAAAAACCGATGTATTTAATTAATTCAATCATGTAGACGTGGATTTTATTTCACACTTCTTCCCCTTCCATTTATGTTGAATAGATGGTTCCATTC
The DNA here is from genome assembly GCA_963675035.1 of Allygus modestus. Lineage (NCBI taxonomy): Eukaryota > Metazoa > Arthropoda > Insecta > Hemiptera > Cicadellidae > Allygus > Allygus modestus. The sequence goes on along the minus strand of OY776112.1, from coordinate 336,525,717 downwards.
ATGTTGAATGGATGGTTCCATTCATCTGAGTGGAGCAGACTTATACTCTCCTCAAATAAACACTTTATTTTTAATCAGAAGCAAATTTTACCAGGACCACTCACTTTACACCTTTTGCATTCAAATTCCCCTTGAGTGAGCAAAGGAGCAAAGTGTTATTTTTTACCATGTATATACTTTTGTCATACTACTTCAAAATCAGCTGTTTTCAACAAATGCATCGAGGTGCTAAAGTTATTTTTACTCCTAGGATAAAAAGTATCAATTTGATCAGGACGAAAAATATAATTTATTGACACTTTTCGGTCGAGGTCATCAGCTGTTAAGATGAATTGAACGAATTATTTGACTTGTCAACAATGAAAACTTGTGTCTTTTAATGGTAAAAAAGTAAACAAAATTTAGTTTTTGTGAAATTTTCATCTTAATATTGTTTGCAGTATGACGAAAAATATAGTTTGTCACTAGGACTAAAAGTGGCTTTTCTCTCCTCACTCATTTTCCACCTTGGAAGTTAAATTTTCCACCTTGGCTGTTCAATTGAGCTCATATCAAAAAGCTTCACTTTTGGTCCTAGCGATGAAATATAATATTGTTTATACCATTCCCTTTCAAAATATTGAACAATGTTGATTATACACAAAAATAATCTAGAACACAAAAATAATCTAGTACACAAAAAAATCTAGTACAATAAATTCTTTTAAGGTTATAGCCGTACATTGTTCAACAACCGATAACTCTCAACTCGTCTCTCACCAGAGGGTAGGCCGCTCGCTGGAAGTAATTGATCTCCTCGTCGGACAGGACGTGGTGGAACATGACCACAGGTGGCTCCAGGTGGAGCTCCTCCAACCTGACCGGCTGCAGGCGCAGGTGGGGGCGGCGGTAGTGCACCAGGTGGCACCTCAGGTGGCGGGGGGGCGGGGCAGGCGCTCGACACGCCGTGTTGTACTCCTCTATCCCCTCCTGCGGCATCTCCGGGATGCTCTGGGACAGATTGGAATGGAAGCATTATTGTTATTGTTACTGATGGATTAGGAAACCCCAGTTTAGCTGCTAGGCATGTCTTCGACTAGAGTAAGTAGCACCAAAGTAGTCTGATGGAAGTAAATGCAATATTGCCAAATCGTTCTTGTCTAGTAAAACATATGGTAAAGCATAGCTGTCGTCTGTTTTGAAATCCATTCCTATCGTACACAACATAAAAAGTCTCAAAATCGACCAGCATTTTTTTCTAAATCATGAGTTTGGTTTTTCAGTTAATGCATGAATTTTTAATTAACAGCACATCAATCAGTAATTTTCATCAAAAATTTACGGCTGTCATTACTCTTTCTGTATTGAAAGCCGAGCGACTTTAATGTTATGATTACAGAGTTCTCAGATTCGTAGTAATTCATTTTTTGTGTTGGATGAGAGGGGGTGGGGGGAATCATATGGTCAATCAGACCATTTCCATGCGGTCTGCTCTAGTGGGAATTTTGCGCAGGTTACCAGGAGGATAGGATATAGCAGGAAAGGAAAGGCTGTTATTTCATTTCATTTCATTTATTTATTCCAGCGGTTGCCACCATTTTGCAACTTTTCCAAATACATAGTGACATGAGGTTATATATATATACATTATACATTATATGTATATCCCACTGGAATGAGACAGGCAGCCAAATTGACCTTTCAGAGGGCCTACTCCCGTGCTCGTGTTACAGCTGTGATCAGGTTCAAACAGGCTCCCGCTCTGCCCTACAACTGGCAACTCAACTGATCCAGTAAGTATGTATAACAGCCACGGACCGCATTCTCAGGTCGGGAACGAAAAACGGACGTTTTGTCCCCAGCTGCTCAATGTTAAGGATGCGCCCTACCTGCCTTCCGCACGCTAAAATAAGGGTTTTGCATCTCCTACATTGTAGGCTCAATTGTTAACCAATTAAAAATAATTTGTTGTTATTTCATTCACTAAATGTTCATCTATGAATCATACGATTTAAAGATCGTAATTTTAATTCAAAATAAGTGGTTGGCCATTAGTAAAGTTTTAAAATTAACTGTTTTTCTAAAGCTTCTTAACGTAAGGAGAAAAATTATTTTGGAAAAAATGAACCGTACAAATTGGAATCTGAAAAGTGTGAAACTGCAAATAGTTTGGTAGAAATCTGTAAAATAACATTGAGGAGAACAAAAAGGTCTTCAAGTGTAAATAAGCATGGCCCTGTTTGGTGGCAGCGCGGCGTTAAACAACATCGTGCGGATCATTCAATCTGGGGTAGGGCACAACCTTAACATTTAACTCTCTTATAACTCATCATTGCATTATCCAATATCATTTTAAAAAAAAAAAACCCAACAGCCTGTTGCCTTAGGCCAATAGGCCTGCGTGGCGATCTAAAAACAGCGAGGTTCCTTCATGGTAAATAGTCACATAGGCAAGCCAGTGGTGACCACTCGTGAAATGGTCTCACTGCAGACAGCCAGGATCGAAACTACGCTTGAACACGGCTGACTTGCGAGTCCAGCGCTGAACCTCTGAGCTACCGCGTCCGATATTAATTTATAACTCATTTGAAAGAACAACAAAATACCTAGAAATTCTAGTAAGTAGTGAGTAGTACCACTACTACCACTACTACTAGTAGTCCTGTTGCTCCACACAAATCAAATTGGTTCCACCTTGTTTCCAACTTATTAGAAGAGCTAGCTGTAATGAACACTGAACACTATGCATTGCTGGTTGCCATATCAGTAATTTGTGTACCGGGTGTCCCACGAAGAGGTTTAAACGTTTGATTTTATATTACGTGCCCATTCATGCACCGAACTTTTTTAAACTTTACACAGTTTACAAAGTAGGTTCTAAAAATATTCTGGAAAAATTTCAGCTCCCTAACCTTAATAGAAACAAAATGGTGGCATATTGAAAAATTTACCAATTTGCTTCCTATAAAAACTACTTTCATGATTTATTATCTGATTTGTTTACTACGTTGCGGTTCTAACGCTCATTGTTGAAGAACAGCTGTTTGATTGTAAAATTTCGCTTGAGCCATAAAAACATAACCTAACTTTCTTCGGTACTGTTTTACTGAAAGTGGAGTCGAGAAATGGCTTTTAACGTTGAACAAAAAGTTAAGTGTTGTGCGTGGGCTATTGCTTTTGGCAACGTCACTGAAGCAATTAGACAATTTCAGGTTGCCTACCCAGGAATTGAACCACCTAGTAATCCAACAATAACCAAGTGGAAAAATCTTTTGTTAGAAACTGGTAGTGTTGTCAAAAAGTACTCTAGGCGATCTAATGAGGAAAGAGAAGAACTGGTGTGCGCATCAATGCTCCGCTCTCCAGGTAAACCGAAATCACTAAGGAAGGTTGAACTTGAAACCGGTGTTCCGAAGTCTTCTGTACAGAGAATTATTAAGAAAAACAAAATTAAATTTTTCAAAAGTCACCTAGTTCATCAACTTCTTGAAGATGATCCGGACAGGAGAGTGGAATTTTGTTCTCGTATCATTGAATACCATGAGTCAGATCCTGATTGGCATACTCAAATCATTTTCTCAGACGAGTCCACTTTCTACCGCAATGGTGTTGTAAATAGGCATAATTGTAATTATTATAATACCGTCAATCCCCACATTCTTGAAGAGACTCCAATTAAATCAAAAGGAATTACTGTTTGGGCGAGTGTCAGTTGTAACGGCGTGTTATCTTACGACATTTCAGACAATACAATGACTGGGATTAGGTATGCACGAGTTTTAAATGAACAGGTCTTGCCCCATTTGACGGTACCAGAAATGAATCAAGCAATCTTTCAACAAGATGGTGCTCCACCTCATTTTGCAAATCCTGTCAAGCAATTACTAAATGGCAACCTTCATGGCCGTTGGATTGGTCGTGGAAGTGATTTTTTAGATTGGCCACCCCGATCACCTGATTTAACTGTTTGTGACTTTTTTTTATGGGGTTATTTGAAGGAACAAGTTTATACCCATAGCTTCAATAATGATGAGGAACTAAAACGATCAATAGAAGAGGAACTTCTCCGGATACCGCGGAGTTTCTTTGTAAGAGCTTACGAATCATTTGTTACACGCTGTTATCAGTGTGTTGCTGTGGATGGGTTACAGTTTGAATAATTTTGGACTTTAAGGTTTTCTATTAGGCTATGTTCTAGTTCTTTTATTTAAAAGTCATATTGCCCAAGAATGTAACAATAAAAATATTTTATAAAACCAAAAACACCTTTTTTAATGTTTTTAAAGTATCGTTTTTCAATATGCCGCCATTTTGTTTCTATTAAGGTTAGGGAGCTGAAATTTTTCCAGATTATTTTTAGAACCTACTTTGTAAACTGTGTAAAGTTTAAAAAAGTTCGGTGCATGAATGGGCACGTAATATAAAATCAAACGTTTAAACCTCTTCGTGGGACACCCGGTATTTATATCCAACTCATAACATATGTTAGTGCTATAAATCTGTGTTTTATTGCATAACTGCTGGTTGAAAATTATATTGAATTAGAATACACCTCCATGTTATCCTTATGGGTAAAAATTTAATGAGGGTGGCATGTGCCCTTCACAATGGAAGCACCAAAAATTGAAAACCACTTTGTAAAACTATTAATCAAGGCAATTCTTTTTATCTCAATCATCAAAATCTTCTCGGAATCAACGGAAGAATTTGGTTTTCCAAATTTTCCATAGTGTATTATAGACAGACTGATCTTTTTGCTGCTATAGTTCCCTTTGAAAGTCTATGTTCAAGTCATCAATTTGTATTTTCCCAAAAATATACAAATCTAAATTCAGTCTGCAAGGAGTCGTTGGCTGCAATAACTGATATGTGCGAGGAAGAAACATCCCACTATCCCCTCCTTTCAGGATAGAATGCAAGGTATTTAGTGTGTAAATGAGAAAATTTCTTATGGTTTATTTTCTCTCTGCAAGAGTAAAATTGGAAAAGGTACTGGTTTACCACCAAAATAAGTATTAAAACTAGTTTTAAATTACTTTTTTTTTAGAAAAAACCTACTCCCCGTCATCATAGGCTATTGACCTGAGCGATGAACTAAAGACAGCAAGGTACCGTAACGGCATTAGTCACATGGGCAAGCCAGAAATGACCGCTCATGATCTTACAGGAGTCGGCCGGGACCGGGATCGAACCAGCCAAGTCTGACTTTCTCACTGCGTCCGATGAAATACTTACCTTATAAATTTCTGACCAACTGTCTCCCAGATTATAAGGTTTGTATTATTTCTGCCGAGAGATTGATGCACTATGAATTATTAAATGTTTTGGCTTTTTGAGGTTTTCGGGGGATAGTGTCCCCTGTAAGAGTCTGTGGTACCTAGCGAAAGTAGCGCATGTGACGGTGGCGCTACTTGGGCCGCGGCATATTCTAGAACTACCAATAAGGTCCCGGGGGCTCCGGCTAGACAGCGTACGTTGTTCGCGCACTTGGAGATCATCTGGGATGGTTTTGGGGGTTGTAGGGTTGTAAAACTGGTGAATGGAAGCGGTGAATGGAAGCGGTGAATGAAGCGGCGTTAGTGGCGAGAAACTTTCACCTCGAGACCACTCGACCAATGTAACCTGCCCTTGTTACTGTAGCCTCTGGATGTTGTCAAGGAACATGAATTTATTTTGAAACCGGGAGACATATACGCTTAAATTAATCAATAAAAATGTCTATTTTTTATTATGACCACTGACACTACGGATTTAGTCTATATTAACATATGAACTACCTTTCAGTTTAGCTTTTAAAAATATCTGTAATTAGGACCTATTAGGACCTATTATCACTGCAAATTTTGCTAGGTTTGTTGGCTGTTAGAAAGGGGGGGGGTATTAATGAACTAAAGTTTCCGGGTACCTTCCATATAACCATAAAACCCAAATGTGTGCGGTTTTTTTGGAGTCCGGCACAGATATATTTTTGTCTCAATCGTTAAAATCGGTCCAAAAATAATGGAGGAGTTCTGTTTACGAAAATACCTACGGGATGTAATAAAAGACGTCTTACAACAATTAAGATATATTTACACTTATACTGATTCACATACAGACGGTAAACATATATAAAAGATGGTACTAGGCTATCGATTTCGACCAGTCACACCAGTCATCATCAGGCCAATGAGGCCATCTTTTATATATGTTTACCGTCTGTATGTGAATCAGTATAAGTGTAAATATATCTTAAGTGTTGTAAGACGTCTTTTATTACATCCCGTAAGTAATAACAACACGTATTATGCTAATAAAAAACTTGTTTCGAAAATACCTTTCATGTATTATAGATATTAGTCAGATAAATAACCAGCCATTGGCGGACCTTATAAGAATTACAAAGTTTTTAAATCAAAACTCGCGGGCTTCTATTTTCAAAGGTGTCGTAGTACTCGGCATGGCGGCTAGGCGGCGCGTCGATCAGTAGTCTAGCCAAGTCGCATTCCTTGAAACGTGTATGTTTTTAAACACGTATTTTCTTAACACCTTCATATGGATGATTTTGAAACTTGAATATATTAATCATATTGATATTACGCACACAATTGTGACTTTAAACTATGAAAAAATATATTTTTTTAAGCTCAAACTGTTCTTGACTTTGCACTACTATTTTGTTAAATATCACTAAAGCAAGTAGGAAAACTCTAATTATGATCTCACAGTTGTGTAGCCATTGTTATTTTCTTTCAAATGACACTAAGTTTGAAATTTTTAACGAACAAATGATGGAGCAGCGAGTGTTTTAATTTAACATTGGTCTTATGGGGCTCAAATCCAAGATGGCGGAAGGTACTGCAGACTCTTAAGTCAAAATTTGGCCCGACGGTAGACCCTACACACCACCACTCATAGTACAATATTATTGAGAAATATATGGGCTAAATGTAAAAATAAAATAAATTATTCTTACTTTAACCCTGATCTTCCTTCTTGCCTCGGCAATCTCATCACATTTCCCTGTAAGAGCGAGGTTGTAATCCTTCACCTGACTGGCTGAGGGAAGATGCTCGGGATACTGGTCTAATAACTCATTAAGGTAGTACGAGGATAGTTCATGGTCTCCTGTAAACCAATTTAAAATACTGTTAGGTTTTCACTTCTATCAAGATTAGGTAAAATTAATGGGTATTGATTTTCAATGAAGAAAACAAAATAAATATTTTATAATGTCTAACGTACCCGCTGGAAAGTAAATACCCCCGTCGCAGCAAACCTGCATACTCAGCGAATTTCCAATGGATATATAACATAACACATTAACACTTAACGGGATTCATAAGAAATATATTCACAAACAAGCGATGTTAAAAATATTAATTATTCTCCATAAGAATAACATTGGGGATGAGTACGCAGGTTTGCTGCAACAAGGAACACAAAATAATGGGTTTTTATGCAAATATCATTAGAACTCATTTAACTAAAGTCACGTACCAAGTTTCATCCATATACATTCATAAATAACTGATATATAACATTTTAAGTATTTTCCATAAGAATAACATGGGGACCAAGTACCTAGGTTTGCTGCTACAGGAACCATAGGCGAAAAATTGTTTTTTTGTGCAAACAACAATAAACCATAACCAAATAAAGCCATATACCAAATTTTGTCAGTTTACGTTCATAAATAAGCGAGATATACAATTTTTCTTTTTCTCCATAAGAATAACATTAGACAACGTACTGTGTTTAGCACTTTCAATATCTCGGTAACCAATTAACGTAGAGCAATGATCAAAATACCAAATTGTTTGTTTTTTTAAGCTGAAATTAATGGTACAAATTAAAATTTGATTTAAATTAAAATTACATGTGAAAACCCCAAAAAACACATTTTTGGGGTACAAAACCCCCCCAAAACCCCCCTTCGGATGTTGCGATTCATCTGGTTTTCGAACTCGTTCAAATAAATGGTACTTTACATATTTGTACCAAATTTTATTAAGATCGGACCTTTTTTACGAGAGTTATCGTGCTTACGGACACATATATATATAAATATATATATATATATAAATATATATATATATATATACATATATAAAAATTTGAACGAATGGTGTTTTTGGCATCTCGGGACCTCAAAATGAAAAGTTATCATGGTCTTGGGCTTAAGTCTTACCATGAGACCTACGGTAATAGCTTCTTCCCTATAGGGGAAATTCGCTAAAACTACTAAAAACTTAATTGATCCATAAACTTTCCCTTTACGGTATTGTATGTGACTAAATAGATTATAGAAATCCCCAAAAGTGTTAAAACTGATTACTCTCAATTAGTTTTAAATAACCTAAACTGCCTGTTACCACGGGCTAGGAAAGCTTGTGTGGGGTCTAAAGACAGCGAGGTACCGTAACATCATTCAACACAGGGGCAAGCCAGTGACTGCTCGTGAAAAGTATCATGAGAGGCAGTCGGGATCGAACCTTTGCTCTGCCACGTCGGACTTGCGAGGCCAGCGCTCTACCTTTGAGCTAACACTTCTGCTGGCTAATATAAGGAATATTTTCTAGGTTTTGTATTGGCTTCAATCAGTCCGTCAAAACGATTTGAAATTACTCGGTTTCCCATTTATGAACTTATTTTCCCTAGTAAAAATATGAAAAACTAGTGATTTAAAAAATATTATAATTCTTAAAATAGGAATTTTTTAGTCAAATAAAATTAAAGCTGATCATGAATAAATGGGTTTGAGGAAAGCTTCTAGTTTCTTATTAACAAGACATGTTATGCATATTGTAAACAAAAATCAGGATTGTCAAATTTTAAATTTTCAACCGATTTTCACCTTCAAAACAAGTTGTGATGAACAGTTTTTCCAGCACAAGGGCAGGAGGGCAAGTCCTGTCTCTGTATGCCTTATCCAACGCCTGCATCAGCCAGTCTGTTGCTAGGGTGTAGTCCATCCTGGTTTGGTAGAAGTGGGCGACAGACTCACAGTCTGCAGCTGTAAAAAAGTATCAGGTGTATTGGATATGATAATTAGTTATTAAAGGAATCAAATACAGTAACGTTCATGTTTGTAAAATACAACTCAGTAGTTTATGTATAGTTTTTTTTAGCCCTTTGAGCCCCAATGGCTGATATATTATCACCAGATAATAGGCAATAGACAATTCCCATGAGAAAACGTGCTGGAATCCAACTTTTGATTACTAATCTGGTCTTGTACTGACAAAACATAAGTTTGTATCCAATGCAATTTGTTAGCCCATAGGTGATTATCAATTTCTTTATTACACTCAGTGTATTAAGGAGTTCAAATTGTTACCTGTGAGCACAGCAGTCCTGTGGGTGCCCGGCAGCAGGCCTAGAGCCAAGGTCTCAGCACTGAAGTTGTAGACATCTTGCAGCCTGGTCAAGGCCCTCACAGCCCCAGCTAAATCCACCTCAGAAGGGAGGCTGAAGTTTCTCAACAAATCTGCAACATTTTGTCCAACTCTGAAAATAATTTAACTTTGTGGAAACTGTAATTTTATAAAACAGTTCCTTTGTAGTGACAAGATAACATTTGTTTAAAGAGCCTCTGCTTATCGATTTCTATTGCTGACCATCCCACCTCTGTCGCTTTGGAACCAAATCAATATCAGCCAAACAAACATAGGTAAATCAACATGACCAGACATGGTCAATCTTATGGACATTCAATTTATTTGACCAGATGATAGCAAAAACAGATGTTATTGATTTGAACCAGTTCAAAAGGTTAACCACAGAATGCAGCACACACAACTTTTGCACTCCCGCAATGAATACAGTTTGATGTAGTGCTGCACTTAAACTTGAGATAGCGCCCTAAAGAGACAGCAGCTGATGTGTGCTCACAACGCAAACACTATCTTTTGTTTGAGTGTAGAACTTTGTCCACAAAAAGTGGAGTGTCTGAATTTTTAACATTATCATACTGTATATTTTGACAATTTATTGAAGTAGTTTTGCATCCGCACTTTGTCATATTCTTACATATGCGATCAATGTATATCTTGTATATAATCTTTGTATATCTTATTCAATGCATAATAATATGATATAAAGTATTGTATTGCTGTTTTAAATAAATGTGAGGGTCATCCAGAAAGGAAAGAACGTTTGTTTGCTTACTGCACCTAGCACAGCTCCCCCATCACCGTGATTGCGTGTGTGGCAATTCACTCTGACTCATTGCTGTGCGGTCACACGTCTTATTTCTACAGCGATTTAAAATGGCGGCGGCAATCGAAAATCCTGTCAAATACGATATACGCAGTGTTATTCGGTTTCTGTATTTAAAAAATGTTCAGACCATGGAAATTTTTAGAAAATAACAAAGCAAGTTTAAAGTGAAAGTGCAAACAAGTCTTCAAGTTGAGTCTTCGGGGAAAATGGTGCATAAAGTTTAATGAAGGAAAATCCATTGTACACGACGAGGATCGGAGAGCAGGTCATTGCTCGCTAAAGATGATTTGAAAGAAAGACTTGATGGAAAATTTTAGGAAAACAGCAGCTAAAATCGTAGCAAATTACATCAATTTTAAGATCTTGTTTTTTGCACTTTCACCATAAACTTTCTCTGGTTTTTATCTACAAATTTCAATAGGTCAGACATTTTGCACATTTAGAAACTGATAACATTGTGGATCTCATATTTGGCAGGATTTTTGATTGCCGCTGCCATTTTGAATCGCTTTAGAAATAAAAAGCGTGACACACAGCAACGAGACTCGGCTCATACTTTGGTGGGGAGGTGAGTGGACTGCCAAACATGTAATCGCAGTGATGGGGAGCTGTGCTAGGTGGAATAAGCAAACGTTCTTTACTTTCTGGATGACCCTCGTATATAAATAAATAAATATTGAACAATGAAAAACCTACTGATATCGACAAGACTGAGGGTCTTAGGCCAGTCCGTGGTCAGTCTCCTCACCAATGAGAAGGCATTTATGGGGTTGGCGACGTACTTCTCTCTGCTGACAATGTTGGACAAGGTGTGTACCGCCAGCTCGTAACGGCTGTAATAAAATACAAGAAGATATTGCAGTTGTATTTGTTGTGGTTTTTGTAATGTTACAGTTAATGAATTCAATGCTTCCATATGATTTTCGAAAAGATTTTAATCTACCTTTAAAGATTAACTAATTCTTAGAAAATATAGCCGGACTGAAAAAACCTAGGAAATTTACGATAATTGAAAGTAAAATTAGAAAATTTGGGGCCAAAAGTTTCAGCCGGGCTAATGTTTAAACTTGCTCTAGACAAACTCGACAGACGTGTAGAAGAAGAAGTAGAGAATAGTACAGGGCCGCCACGAGGGGGGCAGTCAGGGCATTTTGCCCCCAAATTCCAAGCGACCCCCAGCCAAAATAATAAATTACCAAAATAGTAAAAATATGGGTCTCTGGGACCCCCACAGAATTTTTGCCCCAGGCTGCCAACCGCCTCATGTCCAGGAAGGGTATTCACATTGACGGCCTAAAGGGAAACCGAAATGAGGTATTAATCTATCCTTTATGTGATCAAATAATTATTTTACTTTTATTCAAACATAGCAACATTATGGGAGCTATGAAATTTAATAAAAGTGTCTATTACTATTTTAAATACATACAGAACAATTACCCTATCAGGAGGGTTAGGATACTTTGTTGTTCCTTGATATAGTCTCCGACTTGGTTGAGGAGGGCTAGTTCCATCTCGTAAAGGTCTTCCAAGGCATCGTTGGATGTGTGGTAGAGGTACTGACGGCTGGCTTCGCTTATTTCGAGGGTTAAGACCATGGAAAAGGCCACTCGGAATAACCTGATGTTGTAAAGACAAATTGAAGCTTTTACTATGTCAAAATTGATATAATTTAAAGCATCATTAAAAGTTGCTTCAAAGACAATGTACATTTTTTTAACTAGCTTTTTCTAACAGATTCGCTTGTTCACCTGGTTTTAATTTTATAGTCAAATCTAATTGCAAACCTGATCAAATTCCATTAGTAAATATATGTTTTAACTCGACATATTGATTTAATTTACGACCTTAGGAGAGGTTATGTCAAAAAACTATTATTTTATTTTAACTTCAACTTTCCCACCCAGACCTATTCAAGTATATGGTTGATGGGTGTCAAAAACCATAAAAACCATAAAACCATAAAAACCCATTTTTTCCCTTGTTGCAGCAAACCTGCTTACTCAGCCCCCATGTTATTCTTATGGAGAATAACTAAAATGTTATATAGTGCTTATTTATGATTGAATATTCATGAAACTTGGTATGTGGCTTTTCCTGGTTAAATTATATTTATATTTGCATAAAAACCAATTATTTGTGTTCCTTGTTTCACCAAACCTATGTACTCATTACCATTGTTATTCTTATGGAGAATAATTAAAATCGCTTATATGTGAATACATTTTTATGAAACTTGGTATGCGGCTTTATATGGTATTAAGACAAATATTATGCATTGGAAATTGGAGTACACAGGTTTGCTGCGACGGGGGTATTTAGGTTTAACGGCGGTTGCCACGTTATTGTGTAAAAAGAGATAAAAGCTTTTGTGTATAGAAAAGTTTATTATTACACTAATAAATACATATTGTACATGTCCTAAAATAGAAAAGTCAAATATTTGTCTTAAACTTACAATATAAAACCTGTTATAATCAATAAAAAGTTAAATATTTACCTTGAAACTACATTTATTTGATGGGAAAAGTAAACCAAACAAAAGACTTAATGTATAACATAAAATTAAATAAAAAACATTTCTTGTAAACGGCTTTAAGCCCTTTAATTTTCAACCTAAGACATATAAAACCTGGTAATGTTTAGTTTTACGATAACGTTACTGTACGTACCTGACATGGTGGCAGTTTTCGAGATACAAGTAATTAAAATTTTGCTACGGCGGTTAAGCCTATTTATATCCAAGGGCGAAAGACTCAGCAGCGGTGGTGTTGCCAAGCCGAACACATGCAACTGCGCACGGTGGGACCAAAAAATTAAGGTTTTCCACTGGTCCTAGTACTGCCAATTTAAAAGATATCAACAAATAAATACCCTGCACTAGTTTAGGATACAACGTTACTGCTAGGGAGCCTTTTAATTGTGAATTTCTCCTTGTTTGAAAAAATGACAATTATTGACTTACTCTAGAGGATAATCAAGTGTTCCGATAATTCATCTAAAACTACCTTCAACCAGGGTTTAAGCTGCGGTTGCATTTGTCGCAAAATGCGACGTGCACCACGAAAATGTGACAATATTTGGGCAGGCTGTCGCTTTTTTGCTACAAAGAAAAGTATTTTTTAATTTTATTGCAGAAAATCTGGTTTTAACAACACAAATTGTATTGAAAGTCCGTGATCACGATCCACAACAAAAAAAGATTAGAAGAGTAGTTGGGATGTTGTAGAGGCTTAACGTTACGTTGGTTGTACTACGTCACTTTAGCGATCGCCTCTGAGCGAGTGGTAGAGGAAACGAGCCTACATTACATAATCAGTTGTTGTCGATTTCAACTGTGTACCGTGTAAACGGAACGGGCGAGTTACTGATATGACAGTTGTAGTGATAGTAGCTAACCCCCTAGCAGACGTCATGCGCTGTGTCTCGGTTAGGCACGCACTCCGTAGTAGTCGAGTCTAGCCGAGCGAATCGGCGAATGCGAGAATATCGAGGGCTAGTTCGTCACCGAAGGAATGACTGCGCTCGCCTCGCCATCGCACCGATTCTTGTCGGTTTTTGTGACCGAATCAAAGGAGACGAGCGGTAGGTCCTCCATACTTAGTGCCCCTCGCGGTCTCGAGTCGCTGCAGAATGTGGACGGTTACACGAGCACGAGTCGCTCAAAATCGCAACGATCGGGCGAAAGTGTAGAGGTTACCTTAGCGAAAACAGAAAAAAATCGGTGATGCGCAAATGCGATTGCAATACGCTTTGAGGTTATGTTTCAGAGTGTATAATGTTTGGGGTGTGTGAGTTTTAGTTGTTCTGGTGCCATATTGGGCCTATTCTATTATAATGTTTAGTATATTTCCATTACAGACTTTAATGGTTAAAATGGATAATTTACCAAGAAAAGTAGACTCTGCTAAATTATATATTATTTAAATGTTCAACCTTAAAAACAAATACAAGCAAAAAACAACTTAAGACCAAAAAATAGTATAACACGCGATAAAAATGCGAAAAGGAAAATATTTTTGCTACAAGTCTTTGAACGCTTGTAGCATTTTTGCTCAAAGAATTTTGTTCCCAGCTGAATCCCTGCCTTTAACATTCTCAAAGTGTTACCAGTGCAGTTATATTTTTTGGAATTATGAATTTGCCTTGCAACAACAGTCCCTTTCTTAACCAATCCCTTTTTCATTATCAATCATCAATCGGTTCAAGAGGGTGCTCTCAATCATGAATTTTTTTTTTTCTACCTACTTCTGCTGTAAGGCCAATGTTGATTTCCAAATCCAAACCCTCCTCAACGGATTATCCAAAATTGTTACCTATGAATCATTTTAAAGAGCACAAAAGTATTAAGCCATTTCAGTGTGCATATATAATGTTACTATCACCATTGATTAAACATCCTACATAATCCTACAGTATCAAAACAATCCTACAATCCTACATCCTTCCGTAGGATGTATAATCAATGTTATCACAAATAATAGTCTTTCAATTTGATTACAAAATATTCAACACTGATCTTATCCTATCCTATTCTTAGCTTTGACATAATTTTTTAGGGTAATTCTGGTAAGAGGACCAAAGTTTTTAAAATGCATAAACGAATCATCAAGGTAATATATGGTCTCAAAACCAGGGATCCATGTCAAAATACTTTCAAAAGTAGAAATATCCTTACCTTTCCCTGTATATATATATTTATAATTTGTATTATAAAAAGTTTATTATTACACTAAGTTTATTATTACATAAAATAAACTTGTTTAGGATATGTTTCTCCTAAACAATCCCTTGTATAAAACTCAAGACTTTTTTGTCTTAATTAGCTAAGGCATTCCTCTTGTATTTTAGCAAATTTTCCCTATAGGGAAGAAGCTATTACCGTAGTCAGCATGGTAAGACCTAGGCCCGGAACCATGATAACTTTTCGTTTTGAGGTCCCCAGACCCCAAAAACACCATTCGTTCGAAACTGTATATATATATATATATGTCCGTGGGTGCGATAACGCTCGTAAAAAAGGTCCGATTTTGATGAAATTTGGTATAAACGTGTAAAGTAACATTTATGACTTTAAGTTCGAAAACCAGCCAGATCGCTCTATCCGAAGGGGTATTTTGGGGGGGTTTTGTACCCCAAAAATGTTTTTTTTTGAATTTTTTACATATAATTTTGGAAATAGTCAAATTTTAGTTTTTCCCATTGGATTCAGCTTAAAAAAACACACAATTTGGTATTTTGATCATTTCTCTACGTCAATTGGTTACCGAGATATTGAAAGTGCTAAACACAGTACGTTGTCTAATGTTATTCTTATGGAGGAAAAGAAAAATTTTATATCTCGCTTATTTATGAACGTATACTGACGAAACTGGCTACGATACGGCTTCATCTGGTTGTGGACCATTGATATTTGCTCAAAAAAACAATTTTTTGCCAAAGGCTCCCGTAGCAGCAAACCTGCGTACTCAGCCCCATGTTATTCTTATGGAGAATAAGTAACGTGTTATCTCCCTTAATTATGAAAATAAATTAATGAAATTTGGTATGTGGCTTTACCTAAATGAGTTATATTGATATTTGTATAAAACCCCATATTTTGTGTTCCTTCCTTCAGCAAACCTGCATACTCAGCCGCCATGTTATTCTTATGGAGAATAATTAATACCCCCGTAGCAGCAAACCTGCGTACTCAGCGAATTTCCAATGCATATATATGTATCTTAATACCACATAAAGCCACATACCAAGTTTCATCAATATATATTCATAAATAAACGATTTATGACATTTTAATTATTCTCCATAAGAATAACATGGCGGCTGAGTATGCAGGTTTGCTGAAGCAAGGAACACAAAAAATGGAGTTTTATACAAATATCAATATAACTCATGAAGGTAAAGCCACATACCAAATTTCATTAATTTATTTTCATAATGAAGGGAGAAAGCACGTTACTTATTCTCCATAAGAATAACATGGGGCTGAGTACGCAGGTTTGCTGCTACGGGAGTCTTTGGTAAAAATTTGTTTTTTTGAGCCAATATCAATGGTTCACAACCAGATGAAGCCGTATACCAAGTTTCGTCAGTATACGTTCATAAATAAGCGAGATATAAAATTTTTATTTTCCTCCATAAGAATAACATTAGACAACGTACTGTGTTTAGCACTTTCAATATCTCGGTAACCAATTGACGTAGAGAAATGATCAAAATACCAAATTGTGTGTTTTTTTAAGCTGAATCCAATGGAAAAAAATAAAATTTGACTATTTCCAAAATTACATGTAAAAAATTCAAAAAACCAATTTTTGGGGTACAAAACCCCCCCAAAATACCCCTTCGGATAGGCCGATCGGGCTGGTTTTCGAACTTAAAGTCATAAATGTTGCTTTACACGTTTATACCAAATTTCATCAAAATCGGATAATTTTTACGAGAGTTATCGTGCTCACGGACACACATATATATATATATATATATATAGATATATATATATATATATATAGATATATATATATATATATATATATATATATATATATCTACAGTTTCGAACGAATGGTGTTTTTGGGGTCTGGGGACCTCAAAACGAAAAGTTATCATGGTCCCGGGCCTAGGTCTTACCATGCCGACTACGGTAATAGCTTCTTCCCTATAGGGGAAATTCGCTAAAATGTCATAAATCGTTTATTTATGAATTTATATTGATGAAACTTGGTATGTGGCTTTATGTGGTATGAAGATACATATATATGCATTGGAAATTCGCTGAGTACGCAGGTTTGCTGCTACGGGGGTATTTTAATCTAGTGTTAGATTATTTTATTTGAGTTTATTTTTTTTAGCGAATTTCCCCTATAGGAAAGAAGCTATTACCGTAGGTCTCATGGTAAGACTTAAGCCCGAGACCATGATAACTTTTCATTTTGAGGTCCCCAGATGCCAAAAACACCATTCGTTCAAATTTGTATATATGTATATATATATGTGTCCGTAAGCACGATAACTCTCGTAAAAAAGGTCCGATCTTAATGAAATTTGGTACAAACGTGTAAAGTACCATTTATTTGAACGAGTTCGAAAACCAGACAAATCGCACCATCCAAAAGGGGGTTTTGGGGGGGTTTTGTACCCCAAAAATGGGTTTTTTGGGATTTTTATATGTAACTTTTATTAAAATCAAATTTTAATTTTCACCATTGAATTCAGCATAAAATAAACGGTATCAGGAAACTGACACATACTTTCTCCCTTTAAGCCAAACTTTAATGACAAAAACATTTGTTATTTACTAAATATAGAATATGAAGTATAGATAAATGTACAGAAAATTGTCTAAAATAGTTATTTTCAGAAATATCCATCCAAATCCCTTTTTGGGAGGCACTATAGAGTCCGTTGCTACACACAGTGGTTTTGAGAGGGGAAATGCCCCCTTGCCCCCCCCAGGGTTAAATAGCAACACATTTCGAACATCATCTGTTGGTCAATGCTAACTTGACCTGCATATCAAATTTTAATGAAATTGATCAGTAAATAAGAGAGAAATAGTTATTTTTGTATTCCCCATAAGAATAACATTGGACAACGTACTGCGTTTACCGCTAAATGAAAATTTCAATTTTCTCCGCAACTAGCAATCGTAGAATAGTAATTTAAAATACCAATTTATTTAGTTTTTTGAGCTCTTTTTAATGGTGAATAGTAATCTTTTTTAACATTTATGATTTTTTATGAAAAATCCAAAAAACTGAATTTTTGATGTTTTAAGTCCTGTAATTTCTGAACCCGAATTTTTCCAGAAATGCGGGTGGTGTCATTTTGTTGGAAACCTAAAGTTCTACAAACCACTAAAGTTTAATCAAAATCGTTAGAGCCGTTTTTGAGAAATTTGGATTTTTCATGTTTTTTGGCGGTTTTTGGGGGATAATTACCCTTAAAAATCAAAAATTCAAAAAAATGAAAAAAACGCCTGGGGATATCGTGGATTAGTACCTACATACCAAATTTCATAAAAATCGGCCCATAGGTTAGGGCTCTAGCTCTGTACACATCCACACAGACACACACACACACACACACACACACACGGACACACACACACACACACACACACAGACAGACATCACGTAAAAACCACTTTTTTGGGTTCAGGGAGCACCAAAACGAATATTTCCACTAACAACTCAAATTCGAAAATTTTTACGAAAACAATACTTTCTCCATATACTATGTATAGGGGGAGAAAGTAAAAACAAACAATTTGGTATCTTGATCATTGCTCTACGTCAATTGGTTACTGAGATATTGAAAGTGCTAAACACAGTACGTTGTCTAATGTTATTCTTATGGAGAAAAAGACAAATTGTATATCTCGCTTATTTATGAACATAAACTGACGAAATTTGGTATATGGTTTCATCTGGTTGTGGTTTATTGTTGTTTGCACAAAAAAACAATTTTTGCCTATGGTTCCCGTAGCTGCAAACCTAGGTACTCGGTCCCCATGTTATTCTTATGGAAAATAATTAAAATGTTATATATCGCTTATTTATGAATGTATATGGATGAAACTTAGTATGTGACTTCACTTAGCTGAGTTCTATTGATATTTGCATAAAAACCCATTATTTTGTGTTCCTTGTTGCAGCAAACCTGCGTACTCATTCCCAATGTTATTCTTATGGAGAATAATTAATATTTTAAATATTGAATGTTTGTGAATATATTTCCTATGAATCTTGTTAAGTGGCTTAATGTGTCATGTTATAATTCATTGGAAATTCGCTGAGTTTGCAGGTTTGCTGCGACGGGGGTATTTTGGTAATGATATGTTTCAATTGTATTACTTAATGTTATGTGACGAGCTGGAAGATGTAATCCACACATTGTATTACTTACTGGCAATAAATTGAGTATTGAGTATAATTTAATTATATTTATCAAACAAAATATTTCAAATGTTTCAATTAATTCAAACTACCACAATTATAACACAAGACACAAAGGTAGGCTTGCATATCCAAGACATAAATCTTCTTGTTATGAATTCTCACTATATTATTCTGGAATTAAATTATATGATTGCCTGCTCGTCTCTATAAAGTGTGAGAATTCACTGAAGCTATTAAAAAAAGGTTTATTTAAGTTTTGTGTAATGTTTAATGTTTTGTGTTTTGTGTTTTGTGTAGCTATAAGGTAGATGATATTTCCAGCTAGTGTTATTATGTTTAAATGTTTGGATCATAGTGTGGTACTAAATTAAGTGACACTATTCATATATGAAATGTACAAAATGAATAAAAGATGTTCTGATTCTGATTCTTAAAGTATAGGGTGACTTACATATCGACACACCAGAGTCATTGTAATACTGTCTTATCATAGACAATCTAATCTTATCGGCTTAGTAAAAACTACAAAGTTTAATTTTAGTTTTTTTCTGGTGTGACTCATCAGTCCTATTGTTTGACAACATAGTTTTTTACCTTTTTAGTTCTTGTACATTCTATTTAATTAGGGAAACTTGTTGGTAAATGTACATCCCAAAAATACATTTTGTTATTTAAATTTTAAAACTTCGCTTATAGAAAACTTTGTAGCTACTTGGTTTCTGTCTAGAGATGATTTTATGGCAAGTAGATGCAAGCGTGTTGAAAAGGGTTGTTGATATTCTGGGATATTAAAACTCAATGTTTATTTTAGGTAAAAAACCACTTTTAAATGTAATTGAAGCACAAGTCAAAAATTTGTTTAAATGTCCTCCACACTTTGTCACTCTGAGGAAAACTTTGTAATGATGAAATTCATTCTAAATATGTGTTACAATTTATATGACCAGCGTAAATATTGATTCCTATCTTGAGCTCCAGAATTCTGGAGGTAAGGGGCTACCGGACGCAGTAGCTCAGAGGTAAAGTACCTGACTAGCAAGTCAGACGTGGATCGATCCCGATCCCGGACGACTCCTGTAAGATCATGAGCGGCCTCTGGCTTGCCGATGTGACTAATGCCATTCCGGTACCAGCTGTCTTTAGTTCACCGCACAGACCAATAGCCTAAGGTGATGGGCAGTTGAGGTTTAAACAAAAAAATTAAAAATTAAAAATAATGAAAACTTTATCCTTAACACAACTCTTTGTCTATTCCCACGAGCAATAGAGAAGACAGGTAAGGGCGTGGTTTACAGGCCTTTCAACCAAGCCCAGCCAATGTTAATGATATGGCCCTGCCTCATCCCTTTACTCTCTGTAGTAGAACTAGATAATTTTGTTTACGATTTACCGTAGTTTGTTAAGTAACTTAACTAAGCTAACTGCAATAGATCGTTAATTATACAGTTTAAACAAAACTAGTCAGATAGATAGGGCAAAGATTCACCATAAAATCAAACATACCACACCTTTGCTCATTCTTCCAAAGAGATATGAACAAAGATTCAAAAATTAAACTATAGCCCCTTTACAAGGTGGGTAAAATACCTTCAATACTTCACCTTTTAATGCTTGGTGGACTTATTATTTTGGCTGGTTTTCTTGACTTGCATAGTTAAAAATGGAAAATAACATTAGCATAATTGGTGTAAAAAATTTCATCTTTATTCACTGAGCAAAATAAAAAATTAATTAAAATAATCAGCTATTATAAATTTAACTTTTAAATAAAACATATTTTGTCTTCTTTTGTCCATAGTATTTCAACAATTTCTTGCGTAGCATGATACGAGTTGTTACACACACAATGTATTTATACGGACACCATAAATTACATATCACAACATTATTATTGTCTTTAGACAATTCACTTTAAACAACGACCTTTACTGGTTTTCTTATTGTCTTCTCGTCAATTCAGTGGACCTTGGAGAGTTCGAAACCCACGAGACCAGTGAAAAAACTACAAACTATCCAAAAATTTGAATCACAAAAGTTGTACAAAAAAGGCTTAAAACCTTTACAATTTCCATTAAAGAAAAAGTTAGTTGTATGTAAATCAACAACTTGCACTATTAGACGAAAGCAACAAGAAACACAGCTGCAAAACAAGAGGGATGGACCGGAAGGGGGAGAGGTTGAGTACAATATTCAATAATCTTGAAGACCCATTGATGACCATTGTGTGTAACAGGATCAGAGATGTACCAATCAGTTACTTACGCGAAACAGTTGCAGCTAGTTCCACAGACCCCGCGGAACTGCTTCCAAAACTCTTTAAAATAAACTTCAAAAGTTTGCGTCAGCTCCTATACTATTTGGAAACCAAAATCAAGTTTGTAAAATACTCAAAACCTTAAATTCTGGCTTTAACATTCCCTTCTACTCAGAATTACCTTTTTTATAAACATCATTATAATCTGTTAAGTGGATTAATGCTATACATTAAAAACTATAGAAAGATACTTAGTTTCTTTTAATATGTAGGATGAAGATTATATCAATAATCAATAATAACTAGCAATGAACAATAAACATGTGTTAGTATTCTCGCAATATAAACCCAAGTTGAGTTGGAGACTTGTTCACTTCAGTCAATTACATGTAGGTCTTGGCTCTTCAGGAGTATCGGCTGCTGAATACTCTCTCTGACTACATCAGCAGACAGCAAGCCAGGCTGTCTCCTCTCTATGTGAGTGGCCGAGGATCGAAGTACTGTAGAAGTAAAAGTTTGATATAAGTCCAAACACACATTGTGTATTTTTCTGGGCCTAAAAGAGACCCTCAACCAGTTTGAACTACTCGTTATTTGCCTGGGACTTTGTAGATTTTTTTGTTCTTTTGGTTTTTGGTCCCTCTCAGATTTTGGTTAGGCCTAGATTCTTTAGAAAGTCATGGTTAGGGATTACTTTATTACACGTTTCTGATTCTTTACATAATTTATCTTATGGTTTAAATGGCACAATGAAGCGTTGAAACCAGGTTGTTGTTTTACAATGGAAAATTGAACAGGAGATGAAAAGGTAATTTAAAACCAATTTATTTTGTCATACCAGTTCACGGGTAAATCAAAATGAGTAAATTTATGTTATAATGCGGTATTGGTTAAATCGAGCCATAATCAGTGATATTTGATTCGTTTTGTGGGTGAAAAAGATATCTACTCTATATACAACCTTTATTCAATGGTTCTAGTCACAGTTTTCAAGAAATCATTTGATAACAGTTTACCTTGTGTAAGTGTTAGGGCAATAAAGACCCATGGAGCACTGGGATTTTTGTTTGAATTTATTTGTTTACAATTTTAAAATTAGCATGTTATTACCTATATTAAAAGTATGTCTAGAATAGACATAATAATAATGCCTACTGCTTAATCATTCCAAGGCTAGTGTCATTTTCAAATTTTATTTCAACTATTTTAACGTACCATATCTCCCAATTTTCAGTTAACTTTACTTTGTTGAACCAAACATCTCCTAGCAAACAAATATTTGGATTAGTGTTACCCGTCTATAGTAAGCAGACACCTCTGAGCTCAGGGTGCGCCGTTGATTTAAATTTAAAATAACTGATATTCCAATAATTAATGTTCAACTATTTGGTGAGTCATAACTCAATCTTTCTGTAGCTAAGAAAAAGAATAGTTATTAAATAAGAATGAGGTTCATTAGATCGGGTGATTAAAAATGTAATCTATAAGTCTTTACAACATAAAATATATTCTTAAGAGCCTATACAACCTAAAGTACACAGATGCCATACAGCATGTCAAGGTGGGCTTGTTCAGAAGTCCGTGACTCTGCCTTTGCGCTCCCAGTCACCATAACGTGTCGGCTCTGGACCCCGCGGACCTCCTATCTCCCCAGTGTGAGGGTTGGTATTGTCAGGCCATTCGGGCAGTGGTTCTTTCTCTTGGAAAGGGTGTTTTCCCGCATCCAACTCGTCCAGTTTACCTGCACAGGTAAATGTGTTGTATTTATTTAAAATTAATTACAGGAAAGGATCAAGATTAAAAATTATGGTGAGATGAGAAAAACAGGTGGAGGGGTTGGCTTAAAAATTATGTAGCTAAATTATATTTTTAACACTCATCCATAACCAAAACGTAAATAAATAATAAAACACCACTAAAAAGGAAAGGGAACGGGGGTTTAAAACATACTGTAAAACAAATAACTTACCGGTATCTTTATTTTTATGGAAATAAACTGTTTACTGCTTTGATTTATTCAACAACAAAAAATATTGTACTTGTTAATATCTTAATATCTCTTTAAGACGCTGACGCAACCTGGGCGTTTTTAAGGTGAATATGAATGAATGATGAGTGTAGAATGGGTGAGATATCTTGTGTAGCCTTGTTACTGACTAAGACCGACTGATTTTTTAGCCAGGATCATTAATTAATTAATTAATAGCCCAATGACCAATGGTAGCTGGATCCAGTATCAAACCTTCACAAAATTTTCTCAGGATTGTTATATACGCAGATGACACTACACTATGCCTATCCAACAAAATTAAATCAACATTATAAATGAACGTGTTTCTAAATTTAAACTCACGTGTTCAATTCTTTTCATATAATAACTTAAAATTCAATTTTTCAAAATCTAAATACATTAAATTTCTCTGCTAAACCATCAATTGAGTGTGGTCCAACTGTAATGATAGAAATACTGAAACTGAAGAAGTTGACAGTACGAAATTTCTCGGAATATTCTTGAATAAAGAATTGACGTGGAGTTCTCATATAGATTATACGAGGGTCATCCAGAAAGTAAAGAACGTTTGCTTGCTGCGTCTAGCACAGCTCCCCCATCACCGCCATTGCGTGTGCGGCAGTCCACTCACCTCCCCACCTAAGTCTGAGCCGAGTCTCGTTGCTGTGCGGTCACACGTCTTATTTCTACAGCGATTCAAAATGGCGGCGGCAATCGAAAATCTCGCCAAACCTAAGACAAGCAGTGTCAATCGGTCTCTGAGTAAAAAAATGTCCATACCAAAGAAATTTTTAGAAAAACACCAAAGAAAGTTAATGATGAAAGTGCAAACAAAAAATCTTAAAATTGATGTAATGTGCTAAGATTTAGCAGCTGTTTTCCTCCAATCTTCCCTCAAGTCTTTCTTTCAAATCGTCTTTTGTGAGCAATGACCTGCCACTCCGATCCTCGTCGTGCATAATAAATGCATTTGAAAAAATACTGCCCTATGAATTCTTCTTTTGGCATGTAACGGATTAATTTACAGTCATTTATCTTACGGGATTATAGTTTGGGGCTCATGTTCCAAAAGAGATTTAAAAATATTATTTGTTTTACAAAAAAAAAACCATAAGAATCATTTTTCATTTAAGTATTAAAGAATCATGTAAAGACTCTTTCAAGATTATGCATTTACTCACCCTGCCATGCATCTACATATTATAAATAATAGTACATCATCTTTCCAAATGTGAAATAATGTGTGGTAGGAATATTCATAAATATAATACAAAATCAAGTAGTAAGTTCCGCATTCATTAACACAAACTTAATGTTTTCAAAAATCTCTCATCACAAATGGGAGTAAGACTCATTAATAACTTACCAAAGGAATTAATTAATATTAAAAATTTGCTCTCTTTCAAAGCAAAATTAAAATAATATTTATCTAAGAATGCATTTTACAGTTTTGATGAATTTTATTACAGTTTTGGTGACTTTCTCTCGTTTCCCTGAACTCTCTCACAACTCATAACTTGGGTACTTTGGTATTATACGGATGCCACCCTTATACAGCGCGCTGCGGCAGTTATGTTAGGACGGGTTATCATAAAAATGATTGTAGGACTTTCCTTGTTTCGTTACGAATCGAATGATACCTGATGAGTCATACTTCAGGCCGCCAAACCCCCTCCAAATAGGCCAAGGTCAGGTCATTGACCGGAGCGCGCGCATCACCTGTCACCGCCTGTATCTGGGTCAGTGTCATGAGTGATTTATTGCCGTCACTACGTTACATTTGTTTTCATAATGAGTGACGTTCTTTTGGTGTGGGATTTACCTCGAAATGAAGAGGAAACCGTACGTATTTTTATGATAACCCATCCTAACATAACTGCCGCAGCGCGCTGTATATTTGGCGGAGTACATGTGGCGATCGGGTGTGGCTGATCGCGGCGGCGACGCATTCAACACGATCCTAGCGGACATCGCTGTATTTGGGAGGCACAACACAAAGACCGCTCATCAGAATGATGTAAAATTTGTACAGTAAGTCAATAAAAGTACGTTTTTTCGAATTATGTAGTTATCCTTTGTATCCGGTAAAAGTTTAACCTCCAAAAATAGTGGCATGCGTATAATACCAAAGTACCATAACTTATATATCCAAAGAATAAATAGCCCTATCCCACCATAATTTATAACAGCATGCCCATATACCTTCATGCCGAATGTCAGGATATAAATACTGAAATAGACCATGGTCCAAATTTGAATAGCAATAGCGTAATATTTTAATTAAACCCTTTTTTACTATACAAATTAGTTCATTAATAAAACTAAGATTAATTATTTTACTTTGGTGTATGAGAGATTAAACTAGGGTGTACAATTTTTATTTTAAATAATTTGTATTAGGTACTAAGTTTTTAATCTAGGCTATAGGCTATTAATTAAATTCAAAATTTTTGTTTAGTATTAACATTGCTGGTAACACATATTTGTTGTAACGGCAATACAAAATATTACTATTATTAAATATGAAGTGTCATTTTGTAAGGCATGTCATAGCAGTTAGGCTAAGTAGTTTAAATGATAAATATGTTAGGTTGAATCATATTGAATCAAAACATAGTCACTCATAGTAAAGACACAAATTTGTATGATAAACTAACCCAGCCTAATCACCGATCTGTATACCGGTAATGCATACGTACTGAAAAAAGTAAAAGCCGGCAAAAGGTAGGCAAGGCCTTTGTGACTTAGATAACAACAATGGGATGAATCACAGTATTGATAAAAACACAAAAGCTTTGAACAACTGCAATTTTAATCATTAATTTGTGATATTATATTGATAATAACCTGACTTCCTATAACTAAACAGCACCGCACATTGGACGTGACTAAATATTGAATGATAGAGTTATGCAGGAAGGAAGGAATGTAGCGTGATAGGTTGATAGAGAGGTCTGAAATCACAACATTTGCTAAACAAAATGCCCATAGCATGAGCTCCTGAAAGAAAAACTGACTCGGTATAAAGTGTAAACTAGGTTAAAGAGGCTTGAGGGAAAGCGGTAGGGGAGTTACTCCTCTGCTCATCATATAGTAGATCTACTACCGTTGTTACAGCTAACCACGGGAATTATCAGTTCAACATAAAATGACCTAAAATAATTATGATCGGCAGTTATGAAAGAGTGAAATGAAAAATGTATGGCGAAAGATGCTTTATCTACTAGCAGAGCCTAGCAAAGACTGTGACAAGGTGACTTTCTCTCGTTTCCCTGAACTCTCTCACAACTCATAACTTGTATATCCAAAGAATAAATAGCCCTATCCCACCATAATTTATAACAGCATGCCCATATACGGTCATGCTGAATGTCAGGATAGAAATACTGAAATAGAAATAATTAAACAAATTAACTTTTATGTTTATAGTTACCTATTGGTGTTTTGGCACGAAGTTTCTTTGAAACCTTGTCAGTTTTTTCACAAGCTGAACCTTCTTCATTGCCAGATTCAGGTTTAGTACTTGAAGTTGAAGCAAATTTACAAATATTAAGTGAATTATACTTGCACACACGAATTAACCTATGGGACACATTTGTTAAACTTATAAAACTCATATCTAAATTATTTACTGATCCTTATATAACTATAAACAACACTCTAAAGACCTGTCACAAAACTCGTTCAATCAAATCAAAACACCTTAACTAAAAAGCGTCTGCTACTTTTTTCTCAATTCAACAAACATCTGTGTATATTATTGACCGAAGATTACACATTCACTATTCACTGGTCGTTAGTGATGTGCGATACGTATCGTATCGTATCGGAATATTGCGATACACTAGGGACGAAACGATATTTTGTCACGATAATTTTAAAACGATACGTATCGTATCGCCTAAAACGATACTTGATTTTGTATCGGCACATAAAGACGATATTTCGCTATTATTTTCTAGGCTGTAAAACAATGAGGTTATAAATATATTCAACAAGAATTCTTCAAAGTGTTCTTTCCGTGGTACTACAATTAAAACAAGTGGAAATACCTCGACGGCCGTATTTTAACTGCAGTGTATAAAACGATTTGCTTCGTATCGTTTATGCACAATATGTTAAGCGATACGATACACGTATCGCGATACATAGCACCGTAACGATACGGCCGATACGATATCTGACTCCGATACGTATCGCGATACGCGGCCGTATCGCACATCAAGGTTCGTAGAGCTTTCAGACCAGGTGTACTTATTTACATAAGAGCAATGTTCGCAGCAAAGAACGAGTGCGTCCAGCTGATTCATAAATCAACAATATACCATAAAGTGTTGCCAACCTTAAGAGTATAATAATGGTTCAGCTATTTTTAAATTGTCACTGGACATGAAGAAATAAAATTTAAACCCTTAATCCATTAATCTAATAATACAAATAAATCAAAACAATATATTAGTTTCATAAAATAACAGCTTATCATAGAATGTAAGCAGTTAAACAATGTTAATTCTGATTACACTGATGAGGGAAATATTGTACTCATACGATAAATATCGTGTTTCCAGCAACATTGCAGATTGGATTGGTGATCACGTGACCTTCAGCTGTTTTACGAGGTCTCTTCCGGTAAAGTATAAAACCTTAAATAGATCGACTCAGCACACCTGGTGTGAAAGCTCTACGAACCTTGTTTCAGTTATAAGCAGTTGAAAAAAATTACCCAGTTGGTAGGATTCCTGCCAACGTACAGCTGGCCGCGCACATGCATTGGCAGGATATCCTGCCATGGCCAGACGGCTCAATAGTACAAAATCAGGTATGGCCAGACCAGCGATCTCTATAACCACGACTGGATAGCTATTTGCTGGGTTTAGGATACAATTTTGTATATAATTGGAGTGTAGGTGTCTTTCTCGGGTATAACCTCTTAAAGTATAAAATTTAAATCCGTCTCACAATGTATAATCTGAAATTGTCTCATAACGTATAAAACTGGCAGGAATAATTACTTAAATTATATGTCATGTCTCACTTTAACTTATACCTTATATCACTTATTATATTCTTTACTTGTACCCTATGAGACAATTTGAAATTAGGTTTGTCTCATAACGAATAATAGAAAAATGAATGTTAGTGGAAATTAAGAGGTTAAAATTGTCGCATAAAGAACAGTTCGGATTGAATGGCTCCAGAAAAGATTTGTTTACTTTCCCATTCCTTCGACACCAACGGTATGACACTCCATATAAAGATAAGTGGACACGAAATAGTGAGTCTGTACGAGTAATGCAAAACAAGGCAAGGTACTCGCTTTTCTATACTTCCCATGTGTTTTATCGGAATTTCAGTCATTATGTATCAGTTTCAATTTCAGTGAGTAATTGAAACACAAATATTTATATAAGATTAAAGAATATTAAACTCTGTGTTAGCTTTAGAGGAACTTTTGGATCCGAATCCGAAGTCAGCACAAAACAAAGGTCTGTAAATAATTTCAAACACGGACAACACACTAAAATTACAACATGAAAACCATGTCCTGATACAGTGAATCAATGTTTTATGGGTATATACAAAAAAAACCGCTTCAAAGTTTATGGCTGTATAGCTGACTTCGTTGTGTAGGAGTCGTGGAGTGGTTCATAGCATATGCCTGAACAGCACACAATCTACCAAGGTGAGTGAAGCCTAATCAATTTCAAAGAATACTACACCCCAACAAAAATCATGTCATTCAAAAGTAAAAGAACTTTATAATAGTCAATAACATGTACAAAAATAATGATCCTTTACGGTTAAAAAAGTATATAAGAAAACCATTAGAGTCTAGCTCTGGAATGAAAGCTTTTAGGTGTCAAACTCACTTTGATAGCTTTAACTGTTATCTATACTATTTTGGTTACTTATGGAGCCAATGCTGTCAATACAGCAGAATACAAAAGTGGTAAACCAAAAATTATAATTCACTCGTAAAACTATGATTTGTGAGATGATAAATCAAGAACAGGCATATGATCAAAAGGAACAAACAGGTATTAACAAAAAACACACAAATATAATAACATGAGTTTAATGTAAACTAGTCAGCTAAATTATAATCAGTTTGATGGCTTATACTTTTCAATAGTTTTCAGCAGATCGTCAGCCTCCTCGGCAGTCTTGACGCGCAACAGCACGGTGGTGGGGGGAGGGGAGTCCTTGGGGGTCGGCAGACACACTAGCATCACGTTGTTCTTGCCCATCCGCTGCGTCGGGACGCCGCTAGACAGCAGCACGTTGAGGAGAACGTTCCCCAAGACTGTCTCTGCCCTCACTAGCAGCTGGTGCTTCTCTTCATCTACCTTCTTGATGTACAGAGTCCCCACTCCCTTGTCCTTGTAGTTGTTGTCCTTCTTGACAAACACCTTGCATCTGAAACAATCGGTCTTGTGTTACGATTGACAAACACCTTGCATCTGAAACAATCAGCCTTGTGTTACAATTGAAAAACACCTTGGATCTGAAACAGTCGGTCCTAGTGTTACGATCGACGACCACCTTACATCTGGAAAAATCAGCCTTGTGTTACGATTGACAAACACCTTGTATCTATTACAATTTGTGTTACGATTGACAAACACCTTGCATCTGGAACAATCCTTGTGTTACAATTGACAAACACCTTGGATCTGAGAAAATCAGCCTTGTGTTACGATTGACAAACACCTTGCATCTGGAACAATCCTTGTGTTACGATTGACAAACCCCTTGCATCTGGAACAATCCTTGTGTTACAATTGACAAACACCTTGGATCTGAGAAAATCGGTCTTGTGTTACGATTTGTTTGCATTTGACCGAAGGAAGTCCATACAAATCGCTTATCCGTCACCAATAGGTGCAGGTGGATAGGTTGATACACAAAAAAGGTTAAATATTAAAACAACTTTGTTGATTTAAAAAATAACGCAAAAATCTAATGTCAACTGCAAACACAGTAAACTCTCAGAAATTCGGACTACTATGGAGGATGACCGGTCCGGATATAAAACTCGATTTCCCGGAGGTGGGTATGAGTCATACAAGGCACAAACAAAGCAAAGTGACACCTGCACTAACAAAGCGGGCGCAGTGAATTGAAACTCCCTCACCCCTCCTCCCCCTGAGCAACAACTTCCACTGTCCTGTACATCTTAAACGGCATCACATTTACTGAAACACTGAGCCCTCTACGAAGCAAACTACATGACATTTTTGTAATGCGAACCAATCAATTGAGACTGAAGGCGCTAAAACGTAAAGTTTAGTTTTTTTGTTTTTATTTGCAACAAACATTTAAAATAAAATCAAAATCAACGACCTGGACCACCTGGAGTCCAGACTAGGCCGATCCGGATTTCTGAGAGTCTACTGTACTGTAATTTGCAAGTGAGTTGACATGTTCTGTACAAGCATTGTACGTTGACCCACTACAAAACCAAATACAATCTTAGATTATAAATCACAAGATCAGCGTTCTATTGTATTAAAGAAGCATTTTAAAACTATCAATGAATCATCCGCAAGTATAGATATGAGTGGAACAATGACCAGGGCATGTAAACAATCTTGTCAGCAGTAAGGTCAAACTAAGCTCAGAATTGAATCACCCGACGTTGGACCAGCATCCTTACTGCTTTAATAAAATAAATAGAAAATAGACATAAATGTTAATGATACAACTATTATTATGTTATAACTTAGTTATAACTTGTCAAGTTGTTCCTACCTTTTTCAATTATTACAGCTGAGGAACTAGATACAACTTGGCAGGACAAAACTCTTAAATCCTAACTTTAGCATACAGCTGATATTTATTTATAAATTCTGACTTCACTCTCACGGTTCGTTGGTAATCTCACAATTGCTGTTTTGTCTTAAACTCAGTATTTTTTCCCAGACAGACTTGTCTTATTTATTAACTCTGGCTGCATTCTAGAGATAATAAATAAAGTCAGATAATACTGAAGTAATCAACGACATTAGATAATAATGAAGTAGTCAGTGACAGCAGATAACACTGACATAATCAATGACATCAGATAAAACTGAAGTAATCAACAACAGATCAGATAATACTGAACTAACTGAACAGAGGAAATCTGAGTGAAGCAGCAGCAGTGTTAATGCTGGCCTCACATTTGCTTAGACCAACCATTCTTGAGCAGAGTTTGTACAATTAATTGCTCTTCTTACTCTGCTCAAGTAAATGCTGGAATAGTTCCACAAAAGTTTGCATTTCACCAAACTCGGTGGTAAGAGTCAATTCCACAGTTCCACCCTCTCTCTAAAAAAATAAATATCCTTGATGTAGCAAACTTGAGTATTTATCTAATAGTTTTTAGATGAAATGTGTATCTTAAACAAGGCACCTTTTACCATCAATTTATCTGATTTTATAAATGTGAAGACAAGCGAGTATTTGGCTTGGGACCGTTGATGTGAATGAGATAAGAATCATTAATATTAGAATTACCACGAGTGAAGTGAACTGGCAATAGCGAAGGCAGTTTGTTGAACTCTCTGTAAACCTAATGCTGAACAAGGTTTCGTGGGTTGACATTTTAAAAACCATCTGGTTAAAGCTTTAAGCGAATTTTGCCTGGATGTGTAGCTTTATGTTAACCACACCCTGTACAAATATCAGTCCATGTCATCAAGGTGATTTTGTAGTGTCTTTTTTCCTAAGCATTTATGAATACCACAGTACTGTAAAATATACAGTAATACAAAACTCCTCAGTGAAAAAAACATGAAAATAAATATTTACAAATTACATTAAAAGAGAGAGAACCATGTATAGAAAACTGTATTCCATAACTTTATTCTATACAGAATACAATCTGACGGTTACCAGATAAAATCTTGGTCAACGTTTTAAACATTTGCTTAAGTTCAAATCTGAATCCAGCTACCATTTTATTTATTTCTAGATGGTTTGTAAGACAAGGTAGCACACCCAGGGTTCTGACAGACCATTCCTGGGCTGTCAGAAACGCTGCTGGTATCAAACCCGATATGAAAACCAGAAACCTGTTACTCACCTGGTGGAAAACACAGATCCCTTCTCCTCAATGGGTTTCACCTCCACCTTAGGAGGCTCGTCTGACTCTTCCTCTTCATCGTCTTCTTTCTTCTCACTAGAACTGTTCACGTTATGTGTCAATAACAATAAACATTGTGTTTTATCTCTTATTTTGATCAAGTTAAAATGTGGAAATGGAGTATTTTTTGTCGTTTATGTAAAATATGTTATCAGAGAAAGGCAAAATGTCATTAACTAGTTGACAAAAGGGGACATCAAACATGTGAGATTGAAGATGAAAAGAAACAATAAGAAGGATTAACTGCGATGCCCACTAGTATGACGGCAAAGATAAACCTCAACATCTTAAAGCAATGTAGATGTCGGCGCATGTACAGGAGGGAAGAGGTGGTGGGAAAATGAGGGGAGGTAAGGAGGCTTGCTCTCCTCCTCCCAACTCTCGGACCAATTACAACGGTCGCTGGAATGGAGGAGTGAGAGGTAGGCTACCAAGCAGGCCAGGGGATGGGGTGTCGGTAAAAGAAAAGTGAACAATTAATTTTGTCTTCAAAAGTTAGGCCTCCAATTCCAAAATTCCTAACATGTTTTGATAATTCTAAAATAATTATCTGTTCTCTGTTTAAAAATCATCATTGGTGATGGTGAGTTTATCTTAGCCTATTTAAGAAATAACTGCGGTCATTTTCCATCACTGATTAGTAAAACAAAGAAACACAACGTTTTGGGGTCTGGAATCTGATCCCGTCTTCAGGTGAAAATTCATAGAACATGACAAAATTGGGAAAGGCAAAGCTGGGTAACGTAATTATCTGATTCAGTGATTCTCAGCGCCTAGGCCTTATACCACCCAGTCCGATGCAGCTATTAGACTGATCAGGGCCATACTCAGGGGGGGGACAACTGCCCCGGGGCCCGGGCTCGTCGGAGAAGGCTGGCGGCCAGGCCGGTGTCTTATTTAGGACACTGTTGTCTAAAGAAAGGTCACAAACTTGGATCCAGACGTCAACAAGGGCCCACACCACCAGGCCTGCCCAGGGGCCCGTGAAAGCTGAGCCGAGCGGTCTAAGGTGCAACTTTCTGGCCAGGGGTGACACATGAAAGGGTTCTAATCCCATCTCAATCGGTGGTTTTTGCATACAAGTAATGGATGGATATGTATGTGGCAGAGTTGAAAAGGAGGGCGGACCTTACGCAAACATTGGACGGCTCAAGTCCAAGCTAACGGGTGAATTATTTGTGAGTTGGACATCCAATGCGGTGTTTTGCTGCATTTTACCCATCCTTACTGCATGTTTTTAAATAATTTCAAAAGTTCAAACTTTGAAGATAGTAGGCCTAGTCATCTACAAAACAACACAAGATTCAACCACTTCATCCACAAGCTTAGGATTGAAAGAGTTAAATTAAATAAGAGAATATTAAAATCAACAGATTAGTGATAAAATAAAACATTTCCAATTCAAGTTATATTTTCACGTTAATGTTGACATTTATATTGAATTTCCAAGTTTTTTGTCTTATTATTAATGCTTTGCTCTAAGTTATACCAGCTAACATTACCTCATGTTACTATAAATTTCCCAAACCGCAGTTTAGCCTTAAAACCAAACTAAATTTACCTTGCAGGAGCTGAAGCGTTGCCAGCCGCCGGTTTGCTGAGGGAAGACGTGAAAGGGTTGATCATCAGAGACGCAGGGTCCGGTTTCTTTAAAAGACTCGACCCTGTCGAATCACTCTTGAAATTTCCAAAAATCGAAGGTGTGCTCAGTTTATTCGTCGAATCTCCCTGTAGTAACGGACTTTTCCCTGTACCGGACTCACTCTCTTTTGGAATTCCAAACATAGACTGACCGAGTTTACTTGTATCAGTAGAATTTGTATTCACATTACTGTCTACAAATTTAAAAGTTTTCTTATCACTGTCTTGCGATGTCGTAGGAACGTTGATCGTGAACTTGTTGTCACTTGTGCTACTGCTAACAAAACTGAAGGATGAAAGTGTTTTGGGTGCAGATGAAACTGCAGTTGACCCTGCCTTCTCCGAAGCATCTCGTTCGTCTTGGATTTCTTTTAAATACCTGTCGATGAAAGAAATAATTAAGAGTTACACCATTTTTAAGAACTGAAATAGTGCAGTCTGCAATATTAACACAATTTTATCTGAAATGTTTTAACACGTTCGCTGCGGCCCACCAATGGCGGGCGTGGGCCGAGCGCGGCAGCGAACCAGATTGGCACAGACGAATTCAATTATTTCGGTCTGACGAATCACAAAACAGCGATGCGGTGATGTGCTGCATTTCCACGAGACTGGACGTAGTTAGCTGAAACACCCACAGGAAGCAGCACTGCCTGGGTACTAGCCATTTCCCTTGTAATGTCAATTACAGGGAGAATATCTCAGAAATATGGGGCAAAAACTGGTTTTTTGTCCCGTATGAACGGGAATTTTACGGGGAAATTTACTACCAACCTACACCAAAATAAAGCTCGCATTCCTAGCTAAAATGCTGACAAAATACCCGTCCTCACCACAGTGCTGCCAGCACGAGACCAAATGGAACTTGCATGTAGACAGAGCGCCTTGTGGCGCTCTCAGATCGTGGCGTTGTTCTGCCGAGCGCCACATGGCGCTCGCCGCAGCGAACGTGTTAAATCTATTATTACTCAATTTAAATCCATTTGGATGGCAAAATGTCTATCCATGAACTCACAAACCAATATTTCCAGGTACTAGACCACCGTGTTCTTCAGACTTATGCAACATAATTATGCACACAATGAACACCAGCTTTGTTTTTTCTGGCTTGAAGAAACAAAACCCAGTGTCTATGACCTATGACACTTCAGCCTCATTTATTTTAAGAACTTGTAACTATTAAAGAAATACATGCTGTGTACAAAGTTCAGCATGCAGTACATAACAATATGAGCATTATTTGTTTTGAGTCTATAACTTTGAGCTTTAGTGTTAAGAGTGTGAGTGTTTCTTCCACAAGAGTAATTGAAGTTCAAGTCTACACATCTCCAAGAAACTACACGACTGATAAACTAGTTTAAAGAGTTTGGCCTTATAATTGCATACTATCACCCGCTCTGAGAATTAGTAATATCCCCTATTGCATATCAATGCACCGGCAATGCATATCAACTATGTTAAAGTTAAATGGCTGCACAGAAATATATCAAAAACTTGATACATCACTAGCAAATTTAATATTTCACTTCTGAAACTGTTAATCACAAATATATGTTGGTCCAGCTATTAACAACACCCAAACAGCTGTATTTCTTTGAACTAAAATATATCTTTACTTACTTTTCATAATCTTTAAAAACAGGAGTTAAAATACAAAAAGGGTTTTTGTCTACATGAGACTTTATCCAGTCCGACACACTCTTGTTAAGCTGCTGGAGATTACTCAAATACTTCTGCTGAGGAGTGACTTCTGTTGTCGTGTTGGTCGTGCCGTTAGTCGTCAGTGTCGAACTACCGGGTGGTGTCGAATTCCCCAAGAATGCAAAACTCGGCTTGGTAGTGGGTGTTGGGTTTAGCGTAGGAACATTTGGCTTGAAGCCGGTAAAAGAGGCGAAGAGAGATTTGCCTGCTTCCTGAAAAAAAAACAGGAATCTCAGCATTTAATTTCTCCAAAACTAAAATATCTAAGCTTTCACAGACTTAAATTATGTAAACACATTTTACTCAGCTTAAAGAATTATTGGAAATGCAAAATACCAGTTTATTCTCCCCAATTTGTAGGATGTCACAGCTTGTGCATAGTATTATCCTTGAATATACTACTTTTGCAACTAACACCATTTAATATGAACTAATTATAAAGTTCAACTTTTATTATTAGAAATATATTGGGAAAATATTACTTTAGGGAATATTTAGGCCTACTGGTGGAATATTTATTCAGATACTGATTTGTATTGTTTAGTTTAGAAATGAAAATCCATTTTTTTATAAGGCCCAAAATTGTTTTAAGACATCACAACAGCCTTACCTCAGTGACTTGCCAAATACCATTAACAGTTAAAACATATATACTAGCAAATCCAGCTGCTCGAATACCAAAAAAATACAATTCTGTTAAATTTTAATGTCATTCCAAAGTTAGCTTAAAACAGCTGATCTTTCTTCTAAATATCTGTCAAATGCTCAATTTCAATGATTACTATTCTTCAATAAGATTAACATTGCAACATTGAAGGCCTGTGGGGCGTAGCCCTGAGGGCTGAGGTAAATGTTAATGATTTCCTGCAAACCTACGCATTGAGACCTTTCCATGCGTATTTCAATCATAAAAATTTATCCAGTGGTTTCTGAGATTTCAGCGTGACACAAAATCGACTTGGTATTAACAACAACAAGTTTGACAGTACAAAAAGTCTTTGTGAAAAAAATAAGTTGAGATAAGTCAGTAATACTCAGATAATTGGCATAAGCGGAAATCATTGGTTGTGAGACCTCTGATTTGTGTATCCTATAGTTTTTATAAAGCGGAAAACATTTTCTAAAAGTTTCCATTATTCTTTTAAAAAGGGAAAAGTTTTAAGACCTAGGTTAGACCTATATTGATGTAGGTTATTGGATTGGCTCCATCCTCGGTAATACTCACATTATTTTCAGAGGTTTTCACTCTTCGTCGAGCTACTTTGATGGCACGCTTCTGCAGCAAGTCCATAGAAGCGGGCTTGAAGGTTCCTGCTTCCTCAGTCTCTAACTCTTCATTCCAATTGTCATGATTAAGGTCTGATGTTGCAGATCTTTTGGCCATCTAAAAAGGTAAATGACCTCAGGGTGAATCGAGTTCATGTAATCTATAAATATCTCCATTGCAGGAAATCTGCATCCTCAGGAAATTTCAAATGCAACTAAGTTATTTAAACCACCACATTAAGGATAGGTTCCAAGTTTTATCAAAATACATTCACTAAAAAGCATGTATAAATAACATAATAAATATACCAGGTGTCCACAATAGTATATTTCATAACAAGAGTGAAAAGTGGCTCTTTCCGGGCCGAGATCGAGTTTACCCACGAGGCTTTAGCCGAGCGCGGAATTTCGATCAAGGCACGGAATAACACTTTCTACTCGAGTTATGAACAATATTTTTCATCACACTGTAGAGTTAATTAATAATAATACAGTAATGAATTAATATAAGTTTAAGAAATAACCTGTAGGTGCTCAATTGATTTCCGCAGTACAATGAAAACAGTGATACTGTCAACACAGCTGATTAAGTTATTGAGAACAGCTGATTTATTTTCATTTACATTTTCTACAAAATGAAGATGAGGTGTGTTTTCGGTTCATTACTACAAGATGTGATGTTCGAGTTCGAAGAAATTTTAAAACCTCAGTGAGCAAGGAATCTCTTTATATCCCACCAATCGACATTGGAACAAGAAATTCATGGAAACAGAAAGTGTACTCCACCAAATAAAACAGCACTTGTGGAATCAAGACACACATTTTAACCTCCACTCAGGAGAAACCACATTTGTTTAAATTAGATAGTTATGAAATTAAGTAAAATAATGTAGGCTAATATGATAAAAGTGTAAATAAAAAAACTTTAGAGCTCGTGTTTCACAACAAATCAATCCTCGCAAATATGTCACTTTTATTTGACTTACTAAACACGTTTAAAATTGTAAAGTTAATTTATGAACACCCGGTATAATAAGCATAATAAATACATTCATCAAATCTCCATAGGACTTAATTTCAGTAAAACCTTACTTTTTTCAACACCATCGGCATTTTTGTTAATAGAGTAAACAAACACTCTTAGGGAAAGCGGTCCAAACCCCTCCAATCAATGTTTATAGTCTTCAATATATTGTTTACAGTCTTCAATATATATCCCTTTAAAATATGTAGTTGGGTTACTCAGACTTTTAAAAGAGAACATGGGCAACAAAGGTGGAAAAAATTAAGTAAAAGAAACAATGTAATTAACCCTCCACGACTACACACACTGCTCAAATCCAATCTGCTGAGGACAGTGGAGCAAGACAGACGGAATAAGTGGTTGGGAGTGAGAAGCATAATAACTGTCAACCACCAGCAAACGTTAGCTGCATTACTCATTGCAATTTGTTTTCAATTTTTTTTTAGTACCGGTATCACTATTTCAAATTAACATGAAACAAAACAACAAGAGGTAACACTGGATTTCTTCAACAGAAGAGCAAACCAAGGTTTTATCGAGTGGGTGAGCTAGTCCTTGATGTTCAGATAGTACGTACTAACGATGGGGAGCAGAACCATGTTACAGTACCAATGAATATGGTACTCACATTTTATATTAGCCTATAGACAGATAATATTAAACAATTAATAAGTAAATTAAACCAGAAGCTATGAGTGTCCCAATAATTGGATCTGATAGGCTAATAAGAACAGAGCTGTACTCGTGGGGGGGGGACAACTGCCCTGAGGCCCGGGTCTGTCAAGGGTGGCCCGGGCGGCCGGGCCAGTGTCTTATTTAGGACACAGTTGTCTAAAAAAATGGTCACCAACTTGGATCACGACAGCAACAAGGGCCCACACCACCAGGCCTGCCCAGGGGCCCGTGAAAGCTGAGTACAGCCCTGAATAAGAGTATTTTACTATTCCTCAATACCTATTTCAAACTGGCAAATGAGACAGGAAAATGGTGTGACAGGAGTTCAGAGCATCTTGCACATTGCTGTGTCATCAAACGGTAAATTAATTTTTAACTTGCTGCAGCTGAGGTGGTATCTTAGGTCATTTTACTGACCATATTTCATTACCTATATTGGAACAAGGCATACAATGAGATAGGCATTACTCATGAAGTCACTTTTTTACTTTTGAAAGATTGGCACCAAGTTAATCTTATTAGGCCTACATGTAAAGAGTTGAACATTTACTTTTGCTACTTCACTATTCACAAAATACACCAACTAAGTCATTAGGCACAGTCCTCTAAACACGCTGTATTGGATCCATTGACAGAAGGATTATTAATTAACCTAACCATGATTTTAAAAGAAACACCAGTGGAGTTTATATTTAGCAGATGGAACCTTTGTAGACATAGGGTAGGCCTAGGCTCAACAGTGGAGATTTTAAAATAAATCAATTGGTCTCCATTTGTATAACTGATATTAAGAAAACCACAATGGTGTTTATACATTTTTCAATTTCATCGTTTCTATAATATATAGTATGGAGGGCATGGGCTTACTCCTATTAAACACAAAAAGTGTTTTTTTTATAACCTACTTCAGGGTAGAATATGCTTAAAAATAACAACTGTGCAATAAATGTATACCTCAAAGGATTTATGCGAAGACTTCTGACTGGATTAAACACTCCTTAAATATATAAAAAATACTCAAATACGATAAAACTATCTTTTAATTGTAATATTTTAACGTAAAATTATCACTTTCACATTTCTAACCTCAACTCACTTCACTTCGATTCACTTCACTTTACTTTTTTGTTTTTTACTGTGTGCGTACATAGAGTACCAAATTAAATTATATCATCATTCCACATGAATTAATGCAGACTTATTCTATGGTAATATAACAACAGCTATCGGATTAAATTACAATTAGCATTGTCTATGCTATTAATAATTTAAAATTATATGAGAAGTGTTATTCGTGATTATATATTACTTTTACCACCATCCATACAAATTATTTATTTCATAAAATAACATATTAATACACTTTATAATTTGTTATAATGGAATAACATTAATTCAAAGAAATATTAATTATAATCTCAATTTATTATTCCCTACGGTTTTTTCCGGTATTTATGTTTTTATTTCAATTACAATTAATGAGTCACATGAAAGAGAATTTCCGCTATACTCGTTTCCACATTAACCGTGCACTACCACTGGCACTACTGCGAGAGCACACAAGATGACACATGTATTTCAGGTGGCAGTTTGATATGTACCTGTCCTGAAAGCATTAACTTGAACGCCTTAACGCTTCTTGCGAGGACGATTAATTTACGCAACTAGTATGACAACACACATAACACAAAAATAAATGTAAACAAAAAACCTAGTTTGGCCTAGAACTGTGAAGCCGTCGAGCTTAATCCTTCTATAGAGCTCATCTGGGGTAAAAAGGTGAAGCCTCACTAGCTGGAGTATATTTTAGTAAACAACTCTTCACATGTAAAATTCATTCAATCATCATTGTTTTAGTGTCATTAAATTATTGCCATAAAGTTGTCTATCATGAAATGGTTTGTATGCCGTTGGAATTTAAATAAAATAAAAAACAATGGTTTACACATGAACGGATTTATAGGAGCTGTGGGCCCCTAATCTCAACCAGTGGTTGAGACTAGTCTTATTTTTTGCTTGTATAAGACTTTTGTGTGTGGTTCTGTGTGGTGTGGGCCCCCCTTCTGGTGCGGGCCAATAATTCTAAATGTGGCGTGATGCTTAAATCCGGCCCTGGGTTTACTGCAAACATATGTTAAAAAATATATATTTGGCTTAAACATTATTATTTTTAAAGAAGGATTTTGTTTCCTCCTTGTTATTATATATTCATTAACAACTTTAATTATTAAATCTTAAAACCCCTTTTAACGTAATAGTACCGGTATATGTGTTTATGAAGTCTTGTTAACCGTTTCCGTTTGGCTAGTTGGGTTGCCAAGGAAACTGAGGGAATAGAGGGAAAATGGCAGCCACCATGTAGGCTTCACTTTTCCTTCGAGATTAACACGTTCCTATATACGCCCTCCCTTCCTTGCCGTTCCTTCGCGTTCCTTTCTTTAGCTCGTTATGTAAAGAAAGGTGTGCGTAGAATCTATAATAGATTATTAAAGAGAGGAATTTATTTTTCAATTGGACCACTGTCAGGACCACTGTCAGGACCACTGAGCTTTATGTTATATCTGGAGTCACCACTCCGTCGTGAAAAAGCGTGCCGCTGTGCTTATAGTCGTTATGTTGGCCACATGTGTTTTTGACGTTTTGGTGGTATAGTTATTTTATTTCCTATTGGTTGAAATTTTGACATCGTCCACCCAATGTATTTTGATTGATCCAGTTAACGGTAAGGTGACAACATAATAGAGCAAAAAGTCAGTGTTGACCAAGGAGTTCTATTGAAATTACTGGAGGTACCACTGTTGAACAAAACTGCGAGCCGTTCTTTCCAAATGTTGGTGAGGCAAAGAACTACTCGCTGAAATCGAACGAGTCGACAAAGTGAATCAACCAAGTACCTATCCATGATTTTAAACTTAATAAACTTGTATTTGTTTATTTCCTCATAATTAATCATGTTTCACGGAAAGATTAGATACATAAACCAAACGAAAAAATTAATTTACTCCAACTTTTATTCCAGTTTTTTGCATGAGTAGATTAACTTACAGCTTAAAACAGCCAATCAGTTCAAAGAACGATAAATTTGCCTCGCCAAGTATACCAACCTGACAAAATTACCGGCTCGCGTTTTTGACCAAAATAGTTAAGCAGTGTTACCTCCAGTTATACAATAAATCTCCCTGGTGTTGACGGCACGTTCTTGGAAAATAATTAGGCAGAAAGTAGTGACTCCAGATATAACATAGAGCTCAGTGGTCAGGACACTCTCAGTGGCCCACAAGGTAGGTTAGGAGGCACATTAGTGACAGGAAAATAAATAAACAAACCACTAATAAATATTACATTTTTAATAATTAAAATTTACGTTTTTTTTCGAACTTCACCTTAAAATACAGTTATATACTCATATTAGGCCTATTCACCATGTTTTAATATTTTATATCCTGTGTTTTACTTTATATGAGGAAATATTTAATGACATTGTTAACAAATGTGCAAATGATAAATTTAGCTATATTTTATCATGTGAGTAAGGATGTTTTTTTTGTTTTTGTTTTTTGTATAAGACGGAAAATCCGAATTGAGGTTGAAATTAATATTACACCTTTTTCTGCCAACTTACGAGCCTCGTATTCTATGTTATTCTTATGGAAGGAATATTTTATTGGCTTATTTTAAATGTGTTTGATCTTACATGAATATGTTGTGTGTGCTACTTAATTTAGACATAAATAGTTGTTAAGTTGTTTTGAATATAGACTATATATGGCCGGTGCGCATCTTGCGCATTAGTATCCCAATCAGTGTTATGATGACTTAATTTTGTGTTTTTCATTCTCCCACTCTAACAATAGTCTATAGTCAATGCTGTAACCCTCCATAATAATATGTTCTTTCAAATCCAATCCCATTTTATACTATAACTGTTAGTCACCTGTTTTGATTTCAACTTACCGCTTGAAGATATGACGTCAGTAGGCCTACGTTAAAAAACTGAGAATAACTCACCAAAATATATATAACTCTTATAGTAAATAATTTTTAGATTACCGGTAGTTAGTCTATGCCGGTACTATATTATTCGTCAATAGTTTTATCTTAAAAATCTCAATCTTATCTTTAAAACGGTGCCTTATATATATAATTTGGTTACATATATGACAAGCATAAACAAATCATCATTTAGAATATTAATGTGATTAAATTGAAAATGTACCAGTTTTTTGTTACTAAAAGCAAGACTGATACAACTGTTTCAAAGCTAACTTTTGGAATGACATCACGATATAAAATAATATAACCGTGTCGACGAGCTGAATAATCCCAAAAGTAAAATATTTGCTTAAACCCTAGCAAAACTGGATTTACTAGTATTTGTATTCAGAATAATATAAATAATAACCACACAGTAGATGGAATATACGGTACGCGTATATTGCAAATTGCCGGCACCACAGACGTGAGCACGTGTCAGAGTTAGGTTAGTAGGGGAAGTATCATATAACGTTGTAAACTGTAAAGTTAAACAAATAAGTAATACAAAATATCTAGTGAAAGTATAGTAGCCAATAGAGTATCTACCTTTCTTGAGAAACGTTGATTTAATTAGGTTGAACTTTGTTAGGCAATGAATATTTTATTCACCGTTTTACCGCTTGGAATGCGTTTGGAGAGTGGGATATGTATATGCGTGATAAAGTTTAAACATGAAAAGTAATTGTTTTGTACAAAAACTTGTGTACTATGCAATAACACAAAATATTGCATATGTAATCAATTACTTTTCTTAATTTATAGATCGTATAGTCAATAGTCAGTTAATGTTAATTAGAATGTGAAAATCAAGTAAACGCATCCATTAGGATATTCATATTTTTATAGAGTCGATCGTTTACTGTACTATAGAGGTAAATCATTCAATTTTATTGACATTTGTTATTTTTGACTTTTAACATTAACATCTCTGCTGCTTCCACTTTATTAAATAAACTCGTCAGTAATCCTGCAAAAATTAAATTTTCGTTTTCCCTAACTAGAATTTAAAAAGAAACGGTAGAATTTTGAATACGGATATATATTCGGATATTTCTCTACATTATAATTTTTCTTAGTTTATTGTGTCTGGTCCGCCAACTGTACGCAGCAATTAACAACGCTGAGTGTTCCAAACCCAAAGTTGAAATAATTCAGCTATAGTTTGAGCACGTGTTTGAATAGATAACAAATGTGTACATAAAATGTATGACTAAACAATATGGCCCAAACTTTGCTTCATAATACGGTTTAACATTTGATTTTAGTTTATTTATTGCTAATTGTAATATTATCAATTTATTTATCTTTCCAACGGCAATACACCAATTTACATTCCAATACATGACGATGGCTACAATTAAAATCAACAATTTAACAAAACAATAACATCAATTAACAAATGCAACAGAATTGTATAACAATACAAACAGCGAAAAAAATGTTATTTCCTGATAAATACTAGAAACACCAGGTTCTCTTGAAGATCCAAAGAGCTTCAATGAAGATTGTCATCAATCCAATCAGAATGTTGTATCATTAATGTATATGGACATCGTCACATCATGTCTAAATAGTTAATACAATTAATAACATATACACTTTCACCAAAACACGTTTAAATAAAATTGTTAATGTTTATGAGAACCTTTTTTGTAAATTCCATGGCAATTGTAAATTTGTCATTTGTTTTCATCAACACTATAATTATTTGTATTTGTTATTTACATTTGTAAGTGTAAATATAACTATATGTTGTCC
Source organism: Allygus modestus (assembly GCA_963675035.1). Lineage (NCBI taxonomy): Eukaryota > Metazoa > Arthropoda > Insecta > Hemiptera > Cicadellidae > Allygus > Allygus modestus. Next base: position 336,481,143 of record OY776112.1, on the reverse strand, counting down.
GCCTTGTACAATGGTTAGCTAATGCTTTGGCATGATGCTTGGTTGGATAATGCGGTCACCTACATTTCCATATACAGCTGTCAATTAATAAAGTTGATTGTTTACTATTTCTCTGTTAATTTTTCAGAAAATATATGACATCATAAATTTATTAGTTCTGCGCTTTTTTTATAGCAAGCTAATTATTATTTGCACCGAACCCAACCATATATAATTTTACGCGTAACAAATGTTACCCATTTTGTTTCTATTTTACTTTTGTTAAATCATATGATTTTAAAATGAAAAGTTTCCCTGTCAAAAGCGGGGGTTGTACCGGTACTTAGTTTAAAATATGTACCGAGAACCTGTTATTTGATTACTGCGCCCAAAATGTCTTTGATGAAATGTAATTGATATACTGCAATATTATCTAAACGAAATGTTGCCCTAATTTCAAGTAATTCAAAAACTTATTTTGCAGTATCTACCCGTCTCTAGTACATTTGTTATCGTTGCGAACTTATTTTCGAGCTTCTTTTGTGTTTAGATAAGCACGGAGTTATTGATTTCTCGTAAGGACGAGGAAAACCTGATACAATTTTTGTAGTAAAGGATTGATCGATTTGATTTAGAAGTTCTTTCCCCACAAATCAGGATTTCTCAACAATAATCTTCTAAACAAAATTATAACTGTGAATGCTGCTAGATAAAAGCCCACAAACTAAGTTGAGATTATTGACGTAACGGCATCAATTAGCTTTAGTTTCGAGTTGTGGTGGCAGAGTGCGCGCGCGCGAATCTGTTGCAAGGACTTTACAAGCACGGCCACGGCCGCGACTCTTGAGGTGGAAGGGGTTGGATTTGGTTGTGTTGTGTGAAGTGTGAACCGAACTGTGATTTTCTCCACATCTGCATTAAACATTCTGTTGTAGTTTTCTTATTAAATCATGGACATAACCAAGACTTTGCAAAGTGATATTGTGAAGATTCAAAATGAACTTATTACTGCTATTCAGAATCATCAGGTTGGTTGTTTTTAAGTTATTTTAGAGAAGTTGGTTAACGATTCAAGTAATTCTTATTCTTTGAAGTTTAAAAGTATGATTGTTTTTTGAAGGAAATTTACTATCAGACCTTAAGAAAGGTACTTTTTGCAACTTTTAACCACTCTTTACGGAGTTACCCATATTATTTCTGAACACCAGGGATATTTTTAACTCCAAAGAACTTTGCAGAGCTATTGCTTTATGACTACTTGCAAACAAAGTTGAGGGAGCTTGAACAGATGTATAACTTGTTTCTCTTTTATTTAGGTTTAAAGTTTACTTTTTGGAATTTAAAAGTTTTGTTTGAGTTTTTATGAGTTATTAACAAACTGTTATTAACAATACGGTAGTTTTAAGTTTTATCATCATAATTAACCAAGTTATTTATAGACAGGTTAACAAATCAAATAACTTAATTTTGTAAATTAAATGTCTAATTGTGTAATTTATAGTTCGAGTTCACCCCAAAACATGTAGTTTTTTATTTACAATTTTGTAATGCTGCTGTTACTTGCTTCAATGGACCCAGTTATCATTGAATATATTTATTTATAAAAGGCTAAGCCTGAAATGGATACTGCAAGGTAAATAAAATAAATTGTTTTCATACAGTTTAAATTTAAGTTAGGCCTAGTTTTGATAGTTTGAAACTTTAAGATCAGGTTTCGAGATTATAATCTTGACTTTAGATCTAACCTATAATAACCTCAAATATTTTAAGCCCTTCAAAAGTCTGACAAAAATAAAAATAAAATTGATTTAACATATGGGATGTGCATCAGCTGTCTACTTCATATTCCAGTATTGTGTGTGCAGTTAGTGGTTTGTTCATGTAGTACCTTCAGCTATTAATTTAACTTATCAGCTGGTGTAGCCTATTGCCTATACAGCTTACTTATCTATGCTCAACTTGTAGAATCTTAAGTTATGGGGTGCAGTTCCGTATCGGGGCTACCATACTATTGAATGAAAATATTGAAGTTGTAACAATCGATATATATATATAATAATTAAACTGTATTCGATTTTTAATAATTATATGTTTTTAAACATTATTAATTAAAATTGTTTATTTACATTTTACAATAAAGTAAATAAAAATGGAAGTAGAACGTGATTGTGATTTTGGGAATTTTAGATATTCGTGTAAAAATGTGTTCAATTCAATAGAAAAATGTGTTAGTTTTCTTCAAGACAAAGAACTAATAAGTTAGGGCCTACCTAATAATTCTTAACTTTAGTTTATTTTTTTGTATAAATGTTGTAAATTATGATTTTTAATAAGAGAAACAAGCACATCAACATCTAAAACCAGAAGGAAAACTATCGCTGATTGGATATCGTTTTGTAGAGAGGTCTGCTTTTGCTACATCGACAGCAAATTTGGAGAATAAGAGCAATCAATATATTAATTGTTAAAACTTCGATATTTTCATTCGATAGTATGGTAGCCCAGATACGGAACTGTTAAAAGAATTTCTTGATTGTTGTTCGGCGATTTTAGGCTTCTAAAACTGATAATTTTCTTAGATATGATTGGTATCAATTGAAAGCTCTTAACCTCAACATGTGCCTTTTAGGATTAAAAAAATCCACCTTCAGGGCTCCGCCTCAAGGGCTTAAAGTTTAAATGTTAAGCTTATGGAGTTATATTTTATAATTTATTCAAGCTTATCTAAACAGCTGATTAAATATTTGTAAAACAAACATTATTGTTTCAAAATCGCTAATTAAAGACCTTATTTATTTATTATTTTATTTATTTTAAATAAAGGAAAACAGTTAAAAACACCTAATACCGCCTGTGAGATTCCCATGCAGAGAACGGGACTCCTGTTAGGCCTAGTACCGGTACCTATATTAACTGAAAACTTTCACAAATTTCATAACACATGAGAGGTCTTTCATAATGTTGACTCCATAAAATGTTATATACTTTATTTTTGGCGTTATAGCCACCAAATCGCCGAGAATAAACTGAATTTATATAATTTGTATTCACACCAGTTTAGAACTTACTTTAGTTATATGTTTAACTTATAAGTTATCAGGCCTACTAATTCTGTTGTAGACATTTTGGGCGCTTGGTAAATTCAGGATGATAGGAGGTGGATAAAATTGGAGCTAGCCTATTAACTTAACTCAAGAGACTTGAGAAAAGTGTGTTAGTATTTTTTTATTTTGTTATTTAGCAAACTTCCTCTAACTTACATGGAAGCCAGAAGGCGGGGGGGGGGGATGCGGGGTACTTTTCTCCAGGCCCTCAAATTCCAGAAGCCCAGGGGACCCCCAGCCAAAAGAAAACAAATTACTAAGATTTAACACGTTGGTTACCGACGGTCCGGAATTCGGGTCGCTGGGAGTTCCCAGCAGACCAAACCTAATACACGAAACTCTCACCATAGACCAAGTCATTGTGACCAATTGTAACCCAGAGAACGAAATTTTTTCCCGTATTTTTATGTTTTGAAGTAGACTATATATATTTACTCATAAAAGTAGCAATAAAATATCATTCCAGTGCTATTTTAGCATTTTTATTGCGTCACGTATGTGTGACGTCGGTCTATAGTAAAATTGTATATGATATATTTTGCGATAGACCGACTGTCTCACATACGTGATGTGAGTTTTCAAACTTTGGATGACTGAGAAATAAAATAAAAAACAGTTTTTTTTCATTTCTTTTATTGAGAACAAACTGAAATCGGTTTCAAAACAAAATTATAAAATTTGTATCAGACAATGAAATATGAAACCTATCAAATATGGATGGCCAACCTTGAAAATCTGTAAAAAAAATTAGATCGTACCCCGAGACTGAGCAACATGCATACGTGTCACACATCCCTATAGACCGATATACAGGCTTCAGATAGATTTAGTGTACTGTATAGACGTGGCAAGTCATTTAACTGATCGGTGACTGCGTCCCGTATACGTGTCGTCGGTCCACTGGAATCAGCCTGAGCAACACGTATATATGAAGCTGGTCTATTTTAAGGTTTTTTTTAACATTACGTCACACATACGTGACGATTGGTAGTCAATGTGTTAATAAAATAGAGGTCTCTGGGGGTCCCACACAGAGTTTTTTGCCCCAGGCCCCCAATCGCCTGGTGGCAGCCCTGTAGGGAAAACGCTTGCAAATATCTGTGAAGTCGGCATAGTAAAATCAAGGCCGGGGACCATGATAACTTTTTGTTCTAAGGTTCCCATGTACCAAAAACACTTATTTGTTAAAAACTATATATATTTGTATTTCTGTCTGTGAATTGTAAAACTGATCTGCTTTTGATGCAGTTTTGTACAAACATGTAAGTTAAAGCAACACATTTATAACTTAAGATTTATGAAGTTCGAAAACTATACAGATAGTCCCACCCAAAAGGAAATTTTAGTGGGACCCAATATTTTTTATATAGTTAACATCTTTACAAAACCTCCCCCCTCCAAACCTCCCTTTGGATGGTGTGATTCGTCTGGTTTTCAAACTCTTTCAAATAAATGGTACCTTATACATTTGTACCAAATTTTATTAAGATCGGACGATTTTTACGAGAGTTATCGTGCTTACGGACACATATATATATATATATATATATACGTATGTACATATATAACAATTTGAACGAATGGTGTTTTTGGCATCTGGGGACCACAAAACAAAAAGTTATCATGGTCTTGGGCCTAAGTCTTATCATGAGACCTACGGTAATAGCTTCTTCCCTATAGGGGAAATTCGCTAAAATGTTATATATCGCTTATTTATGAATGTATTTTTATGAACTTCGTAACTGGCTTTATGTGTTTATGAGACACATGTATGCTTCACAAATTCGCTGAGTAGGCAGGATTTCTGCGACGGGGGTATTTAATTGCATGACTCTCCCCCTCGCGGAGCAAAAGATGTGTTTCCAGTGGCCCCAATTTCTACCTACTCTATCCCCGGAGCAAAAGATGTGTATTGAAATTACCCTAAACCGCGGAGCAAAAGTCATGCAGCCTTTTGGACAAACCCACTAGACTGTAACTATACCGTAGCTTGTGTTTGTTGTTTTCAGTTGAATTCAACTGATTTTGCGTGGATGAGTGCTTGACATTCTGTTTTAAATATCATACATGTTAATCAGTCGTGAGTTTTGTTTGCGATATGGGTGATAAATTGCACTAAATATTGTTGGTTTACTTTATTTTCATAGATTTGTTTACGTGTGTATTTATATAAAAATTTGTTTTATTTATGTAGAAAAATTAAGTTTATAGCTTTGTTCAGTTACAAAGGCCGCCCGCAATCTTTTTTTTAATAAGGAGCGCCTGGAACGGTAAATAACACCGGCCCCTGGAGGCTGCACTGCCACATATTTTACTGCCTGCATTGGTTAACACTTATGTCCTTTATAGATAGCCGTGGGCATAATCTACGTTACATGTAGGTCTGGTCTGCTTTACTTCTAGTTAACGAATTCCAGAAAAATTAATGTTGTAAATAAAATACAACCTTTCACGAATCAATAGTGAAATTTAATTTTACTATTAGGCCTATTTTTTTGTTTTGAAGCATTATTTTGTAAGTTATTAATGTTGTATTGTATATAAATTATATGAAAATATGTTTATTCAAAGTTTTGATTAGAGTAAAAAATATATGTTATCAATCAAGTCAAACTTATCATTTTACATACGGTATGTGGCTTTGAATATTACCATTTACCAAGGCTTAGTTTTAATAGTAAGAAAATGTTTATGTACTAGTAAGGGGAGTTTTTTGTCATTAGCATGATTTTGTGGTTATTTTTGGTAAATTTAAGGTAAAAATGAATTCTTTAAAATAACAAATTAAAAGAAGCAACAAAACCTGATGTCTTTCCAGGAAAACTAAAATGCATGCAAAGCAGGATTTTTTGGCAGGCCGTTTTATTCCTGCACCAAGCTCCCACGTCCCCTTTCACATTTCATTTATATCGTTGTGTTAATCATGGACAATTGGGAATATATAGTCTCTTGTGTTTCATTTTTCTTGTTCAGTTAGCCAGATATACCCACTATGCAAGTATTCACTAGCTACAGGGGCGCAACACATGGACGAATGTGGAAAAATTATCCTGCTAAACTCTGTAGCTAATGCTCTTTCACTGTGATTTAGTACAGGAATGTTTGTGAAAAACCGTGACTATGCATCTATAGCGGTTTTAATATGTTTCTACTCTTTAAATAAATTTGTAGATTTAGTAACAAATATTTAGGTTAGAATTAAAATGGTATTTCTAATATTCGTATTGATGATTATGTTTGTTTTAGCGAATTTCCCCTATAGGGAATTAGCGAATTTCCCCTATAGGGAAGAAGCTATTACCGTAGTCGGCATGGTAAGACCTAGGCCCGGGACCATGATAACTTTTCGTTTTGAGGTCCCCAGACCCCAAAAACACCATTCGTTCGAAACTGTATATATATATATATATATATATATATATCTATATATATATATATATATATATATATATATATATGTGTCCGTGAGCACGATAACTCTCGTAAAAATTATCCGATTTTGATGAAATTTGGTATAAACGTGTAAAGCAACATTTATGACTTTAAGTTCGAAAACCAGCCAGATCGCTCTATCCGAAGGGGTATTTTGGGGGGGTTTTGTACCCCAAAAATGGGTTTTTCGAATGTTTTACATATAATTTTGGAAATAGTCAAATTTTATTTTTTCCCATTGGATTCAGCTTAAAAAAACACACAATTTGGTATTTTGATCATTTCTCTACGTCAATTGGTTACCGAGATATTGAAAGTGCTAAACACAGTACGTTGTCTAATGTTATTCTTATGGAGAAAAATAAAAATGTTATATCTCGCTTATTTATGAACCTATACTGACGAAACTTGGTATACGGCTTCATCTGGTTGTGGACCATTGATATTTGCTCAAAAAGACACTTTTTTACCCAAGGCTCCCGTAGCAGCAAACCTGCGTACTCAGCCCCATGTTATTCTTATGGAGAATAAGTAACGTGTTATCTGCCTTCATTATGAAAATAAATTAATGAAATTTGGTGTGTGGCTTTACCTACATGAGTTATATTGATATTTGTATAAAACCCCATTTTTTGTGTTCCTTGCTTCAGCAAACCTGCATACTCAGCTGCCATGTTATTCTTATGGAGAATAATTAAAATGTCATAAATCGTTTATTTATGAATGTATATTGATGAAACTTGGTATGTGGCTTTATGTGGTATTGAGATACATATATATGCATTGGAAATTCGCTGAGTACGCAGGTTTGCTGCTACGGGGGTATTTTATTCTCTAATACTCCCTCAACCCACCATAAATCTCACTCGAAGGTATTCTAATATCTTGGTAAAGGAAAGGAGATTGTTTTCATTTGACCTGTTATTTTATGTTTCAATAAATGGGATTGTAAAGGAAAATCCATCGCATGTAATTTCAAGAGAATTTATTCTAGCTATAAACGTATACAGAGCGTAGGGTGGTTAGATTACTTTAATTTTGTAAAAACCTCTTTAGTTTTCAACATATATGCATTTGTATTTCAAAATACTGGGCTAATTAGGATTGCTATATTGCTCTAATTGCTTTAGAATCTATATTTTTAATATAGGTACATTCACTGAAAATTCCCAAAGTTCTTTTCAGTTCTTTTCAAGTAGCCTATCTATCTTTTCAGTTTTGAACATCAAACATTCAGACAGTTGTGGTTTAATACAATTAAATTAAAATATCTAATATAAACATAATTTGTCAAAATAAACTTCATTCTCACACTCTTTTTAAAATATATTCCTCTAAAATATATTATATTTGTAACATGTATTTGCATTGGCATCCTGTTTTCTGCCACATTTGCTTGTTCCGCTCTAGAATATATTCATCTGTCTCCAAAATGAACCACCAATAGCATCACAGCCGCTGATATATAGGGAGTGGTTGACATTACCTAACTGAAATATAACCACTTTGATCTTCACTTCGGCCAAGCTGCTAATATTACCAAGTTGAAAGCTTACCATATTGAAGAGATTCCATCTCTGATTTAACCAAATTGAAGTTGGCAAAAATATAGGGTGGCCATTAATGTAATGATCAAAAACGGGACGAACGGCGAGACGATTTGTAGGTTCGTGGGCCTTATCTAGGCTCGACTGTTTCAGTTGGCAACCTTGTTTTCTTCGTATCTAGCCCCAAAATGGCAGCGAGGAAAAGAAAATTTGAGGCAGATCATTACCATTATGTAAATTGTTTATTCGATCACAACAAAACAAGATATTTATCAAATAAAACTGGATATTTTGGAAACCGATAGGGTGCTTCAAATAATGAGGCATGTGGCCATCATATAAAAAAAATTTAGAAATATATTTTTACCAACTTTTGTTTATACTTTGCATGTTACCAACTTTTGTTTATACTTTGCTTGTATGTAAGTACAGTATAATTGTTAATAGATTTGTCTAACTAGCCTTTAACTAAACTTTTACTAAAATAAAAAGTAAACTGATAAAAGTATGATTGCTTTACAAATATATTTAGAGAAAAAAACTTAAATTTTACCAAATTGACATCTATAAATAAATTTTAAAATATTTATTTTCCTGACAAGCATTAAATGAACATTCTTCATAAAGTTGGAATATATTTTTGAGTGGTGTAGGGATGAGTGGTTGTGGCAATGTCTGGGAGAAAATGCCCATGAGGCGCAGTGAAGCTTATGGCCTTTGGCCGCAGGGTACAGGATATTTAGCGAATCATCTCCATCTCTGTATCTTCTGTGTTATCTCCTGGGTTAAGAAAGAAATACGGTATTTGAGTTCTACAATTGTTGGATACTTCTTGAAATTCTCTTATCGACAATAAGGTTTTTTCATACCCTTTCATGAGTTTTCGACCATTTTATAACTGGCTGATTTTAAAATCCTTTTTATTCAATTTCTGGGTTTTTATATTTTAATAATAGTAATATTATATTTTGAAGTATTACATTAAGGAAGCACTTTTTTATTGTTTTTGTTTGTTTTGAATTATTACGGATCTGGATTGATATTTCTCATATATTTGTTATTATTTACTATACAACATGTAGATATCAATGTATTATAACTAGTAGCCTGTCGCGGCTTCGCTCGCGATCACAAATTAATATTATACTGACATTCCCGTATAAATATTAGTGTTACCGTTCCAAAGCCAACATGGCATGCTGATTAACTGTGTTTACTCTATCCAGCTGATTGCTTAAAACTTATAGTTATTTCCCAATGTTAAGCTTATGGGAAACTAATGAACTTTAAGGGGCCCCAGGGCCTCACTCACAAATTATTTCTCCTTAAAAAAAGTTTCCTGCACAACTTCACCTTAGGCTCTTTCCAATGACACCAAAAACATGAAAATCGGTTCGGTTCAGAAGTTTAGGAGGAGTGATTGTCACAAAAAATCTGCTCGCCTATTAAATAAGTATAGAATAGATGTATGGTATTTAATTTTGACTTTGTCTATAACCTGTAGAGTGTTGATGACAGTAAAATATTCATTATTCATTATTGCTTTCTTATGTTAACGATTTGAAATGGGAATAAATCATGTTGTTTTGTAATAAATCCTTTTTTATTTTTTTATGTGTCATTATTTATGATTTTTGGAATACATCATTTCATCATTAAGGGTCTATAGCCTAATAAAATATAAATAAGTACTTTTGTCATTTAATTTTCTGGATTAACTCTATGACTTCAAAAATGACAAAACCTCCAGTTTTTATAGAATGTATAAAGCTGTAGAATTTTACTTTGTTGTGTAAAAAAGGAAATTCTGAAAGATTTATGATTTCTTTCTTTCTGAGTAAGAATATGATGAGAAAAAGCAAATACCTACAATTTTTATGATTTTTTACATTTTTTCTATGCAAGTTTTTAAACACATAATTTAGGTTTTTGTAATTTAAAAGAGCTTTAATAATTTTTGGTTTGATTTGTTGACCTATACAAATTGCCTAGTTTAGGTGCAATTAAAAAATAAATTTGTTGTAAACTAATTTAAATTGTTTTAGCAGGAACTTACATCAAGTGGTTGCTGAGATTAATAAAAAAAATGTGTACACACAGTATTTTGTCCTATGTAATTATTAGAGGATAAAAATTATGTGTTACACTTAATTTATTTATATTAAGTAATAACTTCTCGTTCACTGTAGTCTGTTATGTAATTATTAACACATATATATATTGATAAAATTCTGAGTGTGTTAATCATTATAAACAAAAATTTATATGTATTTCAGTTTTACACCCATGAATGTGAACAAATAAGCAGTTTGATTTTGTTTATTGAAATACAAGATTTGTTCAGTGTATTTAGGTACACTCTTAAATACAAAAAGCTACAACCAACATGCATTAGTAATATGGGACAACAATCAGGAAGATAAGCCGAGTTTGGTGATTCATCTGTGTTTGTTGATAAGCTGTTTAGTTATTACGTTATGGTCTTTGTATGCACGGCCTACTTATCAAATAAAGTTGTTGTTGTTGTTATTATTAAATAGCTGACTTGAAGTCTTGGTATTACAACTCTGACATTGGGGAAGTAACTTGATAATGGGCTACAATCAATTAAAACATAAGAAGTGTTTATCTTTATATATAATTCTGTAAGCAAAATGTTTAAGACCAAATGGGTGGGAGTTTTGCAAATTGCAGGATAATGGGGGAGGGCTCATATTATAGATCTTGATCCCAGAGACTCAGGGAAATAGCAGTATTTCTAAAAAGCTACAAGCAAACAATAAATGACGTAAAACATCCCCCATAAAAAATCATGAGGATTTAAAAAGTATGTTTTGATATATTAAAACATGTGATTAAATAACACAAGCTACTTTGTTTACCAACTGAACATGTGTTCCTACTTAAATTGATTTATTTTCCTCAGCATGTAAAGAGTAAAAGAGGTCGCACGCAGCACGCTGACGTGAGGGAAATGAATGTCCACATTAAAACCTTAAAAAGATCAAATAAAGGGTTTAAACTAACACTGGTTACATTTGTTTTGAAAATTGAAAAATTTTATTTTTTGGCTGTTCTGATGCTCCTGGTTATATTTAAATTCACTAATAGGATGCCAATATTGTACATTATAAAGTTAGAAGAAGGTATAGTCGGGATAACAAGTTGGTATAGGGGTATTGGGGGTGATAAAACGATATTACGATATGAAAAATAGCCTTTTCCAGTGTAAAATCCCCATAAGACAACGTACTGTATTTTGACAATTAACATTTTCTTTAATAACTTGGTAAGTACTTGTGCTAGAATGATGAGGGAGGGCTTAAAATCTTTGGCTTTTTACGTACAGTAATTTAACGTGCAATAAGTGTACATTCGGGGCTTTTCCGACCCTTTTTAGGCCCAAAAACTCAAAATTGTAAAACGTAAAATCCCCGAAAAAGGGGCTTAGAGTTTTTCGATTGCCCAACGAACTTGTCCAACTGATTATAAAAAGGAATGTCTACTAAATTTGAAGTAAATCAGACCAAAATTGCGACCACTAGAGTGCGAACACATATAAATATATATATATATAGAAATATATATATATGTACATATATATATACATATATATAAAGTTTTTAGATACCCCTAAAACGTGTTCAGGGGGTCATGTTAGGAACTTTTATGGTGGTCCCGGGCTGAAGTCTCACCGTGCGGGTCATGCTAATAGTTCACTTTTCCATAGGAAATTCACTAAAAATTCAGATGAGGCAGAGTATTGGAGCAAGGTTATGGGTTATGGCCCCTTCAAGCCACTAATCAATAATATTTACTTGACTAATAAATCATTTTAGAATTAAATCTTTGGGCTGAATAATTTATGATCTTTTCATTAAACCAGGTACATAATTTCAAACTTCAGTTTTGAGGATTGACTTAGTTAAGTCAACCAAATCGTCATCCGAGAACAATATGCCTACAGTGCTTGTAATGTTAAAGCAAAAAGTCAGTTAACATTTCTGATAACTTAGACAATGTTTTAGATAATGTATAATGGTACTGTAAAATGTATCAGTTTATATACAATTATTTATATTTGAAAATTGGTTTCAGGTGCTGGTGCTTAGGCAACAAGTGAGCCCGTCGGTAAGTGTGAAAATGTATTTTTGATCTTGAACACAAATTCAGTATACTTAAAATATTGACTTGTTTGTTTTCAAATTAAACTACCTACTTAGAAAAATATACTTAGACAAGTGTCTATGTTTAATATATGAAACTAATGAAAGTTAAAACAATCTTTCTATACTAATAGTATTACTTTTAAATGCTTAACTTATAAAATGGCAGAGCAGAAACAACCAATGACCTTTTTTATATAAGACTAGCTGGCACGACATATGTTGTCCTGTCCTAATGTCATTGAATTTGTTTTATGTCAAATACTCGTTCATTTTCAAGATGAGCTCGTTCGCTTTGCTCACTTGCATCCGAGATGACGTCGTTCGCTACGCTCACTCGCCTTTTTTACATAGTGCTGACTTCAGCATCGAAAAAAAAGTTTGAGTTGCCATTCAAGTACATTGGTTATTTCCATAATGAACATTTGTTTATGCCTTTCAAGTATGTTTAGATATAATCCTTGTTAACAACTGTTTGGTGTAACTAACTGAACTTTGATCAAATCAATGGGAACTTTGATGGCCAGAGCCCTTAGGTCGGATTAACAATTTTCTTTTATAAAAACCTTGTCCTGACATTAACAAACATAAAAAAAAGAATTATTCAATTTGGTGCACTCATTCCCAAGTTTTATGGCGTGACAATATGATTTATTGATTTATTCATTAACTTATATTGTTACTGCCTAATGTAAATTGTCAATAAAGAATAACTTTTCAGGGTTAACATTTAGATTCTAGCTTTTATAAACAGTCACTATGCTTAAGTAATTTTTTAAATAAGCTAAATAATTCTAGATAATTATATGAATACTTTTAAATCTGATTTTCGTAATGCTTCAATGCGGTTTGTGCAACGGTTGTCAGCATTTAGATCTTAAAATAAAACTTTTTCCTGAGTAAATTGTACCGGCTTTTGAATAGTTCCCCAGCTTCAATTAAATATCCTACCATCTACTTCCTTTTCTAATACTTAATAGCATTCCTATAGATTACATTTTGTTGTCGTTTCCTGATAAATTTTATTGATTTATTCAACGATGATTTTTTTCAATCCACACAGTTGACAAATAAAAAAGTAGCCTACTGCAAAGATTATTCTAGTTAAAATTTAAAATTATCAATTGGCATTATTTAAATTATTATCAGGTAAGCAAAGTGAACCTGAAATCAGAATTTTATCATTTTGCTTGATTTTGCCTAACTTTTATTTTGGCTCTTCTGACCACCCAATATTGAATTAATATTTTATTACCACCTGGCTCCATGTATTGCCTATACAGTTTTCTAATGTTTGTGAATGATGTTAGCTTATTTATTTATTTATTAGGACAACTTCATTTTGCAGGAGAACGTAAAGAAGCAAATTGATGAAGTTCAGCGGCATATCATATGTTTAGGAGAGTCTCAGGTAATTTTTAATTCTTGGTTGATACTTGTAGTAAATAAATAAATAAATAATTAATTAAATAAATAAATAAAATTGTACTGTCATTAAGCATATATACAGCAATAGACAAGGTCAGAACAGATCTTATCCTAACACAGGTATAGCATGAGTATACAGTACAACATACACTTTACAATTGTGCAGTCTACAGCAAAGTCATTAAGGCAACATTCATAACAGTCCACAATTAAAGTAAAATTAAATTATTTTGTGGATAATTATATTTCAATGTGCGAGTTACTCCACTGCAAATCACAAAAACAAAGAACATATAGCTAAAACAACAAGCTGTGCAAATAAATATAAAATCTTCCTTAAAATACAAATAACTTAGGCTAATTACATTGGTTGCACAATTTCACCGAAGGGACATGGTGTCACAATAAAAAAACTCAACTATATTATAAATACCCCCGTAGCAGCAAACCTGCGTACTCAGCGAATTTCCAATGCATATATATGTGTCTTAATACCACATAAAGCCACATACCAGGTTTCATCAATATACATTCATAAATAAACGATTTATGACATTTTAATTATTCTCCATAAGAATAACATGGCGGCTGAGTATGCAGGTTTGCTGAAGGAAGGAACACAAAAAATTGGGGTTTTATAGAAATATCAATATAACTCATTTAGGCAAAGTCACATACCAAATTTCATTAATTTATTTTAATAATTAAGGGAGATAACACATGACTTGTCCTCCATAAGAATAACATGGGGCTGAGTACGCAGGTTTGCTGCTACGGGAGCCGTTGGCAAAAAATTGTTTTTTTGAGCAAATATCAATGGTCCACAACCAGATGAAGCCGTATACCAAGTTTCGTCAGTATACGTTCATAAATAAGCGAGATATAAAATTGTTCTTTTTCTCCATAAGAATAACATTAGACAACGTACTGTGTTTAGCACTTTCAATATCTCGGTAACCAATTGTCGTAGAGAAATGATCAAAATACCAAATTGTGTGTTTTTTTAAGCCAAATCCAATGGTAAAAACCAAAATTTGACTTTTTCCAAAATTATATGTAAAAAATTCAAAAAACCCATTTTTGGGGTACAAAACCCCTCCAAAATACCCCTTCGGATGGAGCGATCTGGCTGGTTTTCGAACTTAAAGTCATAAATGTTGCTTTACACGTTTATACCAAATTTCATCAAAATCGGATAATTTTTACGAGAGTTATCGTGCTCACGGACACATATATATATATATATATATATATATAGATATATATATATATATATATACAGTTTCGAACGAATGGTGTTTTTGGGGTCTGGGGACCTCAAAACGAAAAGTTATCATGGTCCCGGGCCTAGGTCTTACCATGCCGACTACGGTAATAGCTTCTTCCCTATAGGGGAAATTCGCTAATTCCCTATAGGGGAAATTCGCTAAAAGGATTGTCAACTAACCAGTTGTACAGTTTTCTTTTAAATTCGTTTAGAGGAATGTCATGTAGGTACAATGGGAGTTTATTAAAGAGTTTCTGGCCAATTACTTCATAACTATTAACGGATTTTGATAACCTATGGAATGGGATGTTAATGTGCTTTCTACTTCTAGTATTGTGAGTATGAATATCCTCTCTTCTTTTAAAATTCGGCAACTTATTTTAGCGAATTTCCCCTATAGGGAAGAAGCTATTACCGTAGTCGGCATGGTAAGACCTAGGCCCGGGACCATGATAACTTTTCGTTTTGAGGTCCCCAGACCCCAAAAACACCATTCGTTCGAAACTGTATATATATATATATATATATATATATATATATATATATATATATATATATATATATATGTGTCCGTGAGCACGATAACTCTCGTAAAAATTATCCGATTTTGATGAAATTTGGTATAAACGTGTAAAGCAACATTTATGACTTCAAGTTCGAAAACCAGCCAGATCGCTCTATCCAAAGGGGTATTTTGGGGGGGTTTTGTACCCCAAAAATGGGTTTTTTGAATTTTTTACATATAATTTTGGAAATAGTCAAATTTTAGTTTTTTCCATTGAATTCAGCTTAAAAAACACACAATTCGGTATTTTGATCATTTCTCTACGTCAATTGGTTACCGAGATATTGAAAGTGCTAAACACAGTACGTTGTCTAATGTTATTCTTATGAAGGCAAATAAAAATTTTATATCTAGCTTATTTATGAACATATACTGACGAAACTTGGTATACGGCTTCATCTGGTTGTGAACCATTGATATTTGCTCAAAAAAACAATTTTTTGCCAAAGGCTCCCGTAGCAGCAAACCTGCGTACTCAGCCCCATGTTATTCTTATGGAGAATAAGTAACGTGTTATCTCCCTTAATTATGAAAATAAATTAATGAAATTTGGTATGTGACTTCACCTAGTTGAGTCATATTGATATTAGCATAAAACCCCCCCCTTTTTTGTGTTCCTTGCTTCAGCAAACCTGCATACTCTGCCGCCATGTTATTCTTATGGAGAATAATTAAAATGTCATAAATTGTTTATTTATGAATGTATATTGATGAAACTTGGTATGTGGCTTTATGTGGTATTAAGATAAATATATATGCATTGGAAAGTCGCTAAGTACGCAGGTTTGCTGCTACGGGGGTATTTGGTAAAAATTAGGCCAGAGTAAATATACAGGTTTATCACAGACATAATTCTGTGTTCAATAAACAGTGGTTTGCAGAGTGCCATGTATGATGAGCCCGTAATTACTCTAATCGCTTTTTTTTGTAGTAACAAAATATTATTGACATGACTACAGTTTCCCCACAGTATAATACCATACATTACTATACTTTGGAAGAATGAGAAGTAAGACGACTTTACATAGTTATCAGGTACACAATTCACAAGACGCCTCAACAAATATATCACTCTAGACAACTTAACACCAATGTACTTTACATGATGCTCCCATGTTAGTTTGGAGTCAATATAAAGACCTAGAAATTTAATACTTGGAACATCCTCTATGTAAGAGGAAAGTATTGCTAGGTTAAGCCTCTGTATCACATGTAAGACTAATTAAATTGCTTTCCATCAATCAGCTCAATTGTAGGCCACGTTTCATTGTGAATTCATTAGAACATGTCCTGAACATGAATTCTACAATTTAGCCGATTGGCAGTACGCAAGTTATTCAGTCCCATATAATATCCACAGCTAAGGGACAAAACCAAACCATAGATAAAATATTATAGTAATCTTACAAACCATATATTAAGTACAAAGATATTTACTTTTAGGGACAAAATTGGATACCATTCAGTCTTGCAGTTAACAGAGAACTGTAATTCAATTCTTTTGATGTGTTTGCTCTATTACCAACAACTTACACAGTTTTCCAGTAATTCTCACTTCTTATCATGTTCCTGTATACACTTCCCTCTACTGCCCGCTCTTATCACTGTTCCAGACATAACAGTTTTTGACACCAAGTGTTTCTGTTTATTTCTCAGAGGCATTTTTTGTGACAACCTCATGTGTCTTTTGTGTTTTTTATTTATGTGAAGAATTATGGACAATCTCGATGAATACAGACAGTAGGGAAACCTTTTTTTAAGGCTCAGTAATAATGTGTTGAAATATTGCATTATCAGTTTGTCACCACTTTTACTGACTGTGTCCTTTAATGTGTCTTGCACTTCTTTAGCTTTGACTTGCTGTAGAGAAATTTATTTTCATGTTTAATGTAGGTATCCCTGACAGTATTAGAATTATAAAAAGTTAGGGGTTTTGGTCTAAAATAGTATTTATTTGTAGTAATGTTTATAAAACATTGGTTTTCTCCATCGGTACAATTGTCAATATAGTATTATTAAATTTCTTCGAGAAGATAAAAACTGCCATCTAAAATGTTTTTAGATACTCTTTTGTATTTGTTAACAATCGTATAATTTATTTTTGTATTAATACACACTTGCACAAGTGTGTATATAGAAACTAGTTTTGTCAACAGGGAATAAGAAACAAAAAAGATTTATTATTTATTTACATTTCAAAATATTCCTGCAGTGTGCAATTGTCTTCTTGCAATAAAAAGAAGACTAAATTCTAAATACCCCCGTAGCAGCAAACCTGCGTACTCAGCGAATTTCCAATGCATATATATGTATCTTAATACCACATAAAGCCACATACCAAGTTTCATCAATATACATTCATAAATGAACGATTTGTGACATTTTAATTATTCTCCATAAGAATAACATGGCGGCTGAGTATGCAGGTTTGCTGAAGGAAGGAAAACAAAAAAAGGGTTTTATACAAATATCAATATAACTCATTTAGGTAAAGCCAGATACCAAATTTCATTAATTTATTTTCATAATTAAGGGAGATAACACGTTACTTATTCTCCATAAGAATAACATGGGGCTGAGTACGCAGGTTTGCTGCTACGGGAGCATTTGGCAAAAAAAATTTTTGAGCAAATATCAATGGTCCACAACCAGATGAAACCGTATACCAAGTTTTGTCAGTATACGTTCATAAATAAGCGAGATATAACATTTTTCTTTTCCTTCATAAGAATAACATTAGACAACGTACTGTGTTTAGCACTTTCAATATCTCGGTAACCAATTGACGTAGGGAAATGATCAAAATACCAAATTGTGTGTTTTTTAAGCTGAATCCAATGGTAAAAACTAAAATTTGACTATTTCCAAAATTAATTGTAAAAAATTCAAAAAACCCATTTTTAGGGTACAAAACCCCCCCCAAAATACCCCTTCGGATGAAGCGATCTGGCTGGTTTTCGAACTTAAAGTCATAAATGTTGCTTTACACGTTTGCACCAAATTTCATCAAAATCGGATAATTTTTACGAGAGTTATCGTAGATATATATCTATACAGTTTCGAACGAATGGTGTATTTGGGGTCTGGGGACCTCAAAACGAAAAGTTATCATGGTCCCGGGCCTAGGTCTTACCATGCCGACTAAGGTAATAGCTTCTTCCCTATAGGGGAAATTCGCTAAAAGAATTGTGTATACCTTAAAAGAAGATATATACATAGGGGTCTGTAATCCCATTATTAATTACATATAGGGTTCAATACATGTTGTCTGCTTAATATCTAAAAAGAAGATGAATTGTATTATCTTGATTACTTTTATGTTCTGTACATAATTTAAATTTTGTAAAATTATCTTTACAGAAGATATTAGTTACCCGGCTGCGAAATGAGCTGAATAATTCTCAGTCGTTACGAGTGAACAAGAAGAAGAAAGATCCTCCTAATGAAAAACCTTCCTTTAAGACTGGCAGTGAAAATGACAAGTTCAACAACAAACAAAAGAATTCAGACCTTAATCGCTCACTTCTTATTAAAAACGCTAACAACAGAGACCGACCCTTGTTGGTAACTTCTCACGCGGGTGATAGTGATATATGTGATCGAAATAATGTGTTACCAAAAGAAAGACAACCTTCGGTGGATAGTTCTAGCGAAGAGAATAGGACCCCACCCTGCCAATCCCCCGTCAATGGGAACAACGGTAAGTTGGGTTCATTCAAGGTTCTAGATCCTTGCGCATATAATCTAGTGGTGTAACCTCATTGTAACAACCATCCTTGCGAAGTGAAAGTGGAATATTAAAGCAATATAGGCAAACTAATTTAGAAAAAAATGCAGCTGCTTTTCCTTAAGTACTTTCTTAGCATTAACTGTAATCTTAGACTTAATCATAAAGTGACACAGGCAGTGTGTCTTGTCTTCATATTAACTATGAGCAGCCAGATAAAGTAACTGGCTACCCTTCCAACGGATAGTGTCAGCAAATCTGTAATTACAAACTTACATTAAGTATGAAGGGAGACTTTTGTTTTCAAATTTGTTCATGCATGAGTTAATTTAAATCAGTAACAATTGTTGTCAACAATATAGAATACATTTAAAGCAGTGGTCATAGCTGAGTGGTTTGAATACTGGCCTACCAAGATCCAAGTTCAATTCCCAACAAAATCTATCTGAATTTTAAAACTCAGGCTGCCACCGTGCTTTTGGAAGACATGTTAAGTCGTTGTCCTGACCATATAAATGGTTGTTAGGAAATAACAGGTACTAGTGCGTCCTTAACACATTGGATGCGGAGGACGATAATTCCTGCCCTCTAATTAACATTGAAACTTATGTGATTTTCATGTTTAAACATGTTTGTAAGCATTGAACGTGTTAAAGCAGACCTTGGCCAGAGGGTTACAGGAACTTTAATTTCCCTTTACCTTTAACGGATAGAATCAATATTTCTGAGTCAAGGTACACACCTATTTAATAAAAATGCTCTTATCTACATTGCCTAGTCCAGTCCAGGGCCGTAGAGAGCCGTGGCGGGCCTCCCGGCAAGACCTCGACATGGGCCCCCACTTCTTTAGGTTATGAACATGTAATTTAGGCCACCACATATAATCTTGAGTTATGAACATGTTATTTACGGCTTTATTATTTCTATCAAATTCATAAACAATTGTACTGATCCATGTATCACTATTTTTTTCTGGCCAGGCCCCCTGGAAGGCCGGGCTCCCCGGATCTATCCTTACCTGCCGTCCCCTCTCTACGAGCCTGGTCCAGTCTTACCTTGATTTGCTGGATCATTTTTGAGTATTTTACTATCCTTGCATTAGTTCTTTGAGTATTCTTTAATCCTATGAATCAAATGCTGTTTTCAACAATTCCTCGTTACCTTTACAGTGGACTATATGTTTTACAAATGGATAACTAATTGTAATGTAATCACAAATACATATTTTTTACTTACTAAGTGTATTTTTTAGGGTTTTTGTCTAGCAGAACTCCACTGGTATTATTATACTCTAGGCAATAATTTTATGCTCTTAATTATTTCCTCTCAAGTTCCAGACTTTGAACAGAGAGGTGTGAAGCGGTCGGTGAGTGAACCCCACCACAACTCAAGCCCGAGTAAGCGGCCTAAATCCACCCTACAAGTCACGCCTCGGCCCAGCTCACCCGTTCCCGTCAGAACCAAGACACTAGAGTGAGTCTTAATACTTTCTGGTTTATTTAAAGTCTTACTCCCAGTGTTTTGTAATGATAACTAAAATTTAGTCATATCATTCAGAACCTATCTAGTAAATTAAATTATAATTCACATGTTTTTCTTTTTTGTGTAGGCCTAGTTGACAAAATATTGCAGTTACGGGACTTCCCCGCATTACTTTTGTCCCAGTAGTCCCTGTAGTCAACACTGGTCACCTGCTGCTATCTGAATTGTGCTGCTGCCTATTGGCGTCTCTTAGAACTACATTGCGTATTGTTTTAACCCAGGACAGTGTCGTACAGTGTTACTGCCATTCGCTATCGGAAATTTAAAACAACTGATCCCATCACATCTGATCCCGCGTGAGGAACATTCCTCCCCACGGTAGCGCAGTGAACGCGTTATATAACTTGATTTTCTGACCGTACTAGACATTTTAACTAGGTAGGCATTGCAGCCTATTTCAGGATTTAATATTTTCTCGATGAAACACGGCTTTAACAAGTTCACACAACAGCAAGGAGCTCATGGAGTCACTAGACCACAGTAGAGATGGTTTTAAAATGTTTCTAGATTAATAAAAATGATCTTTGTCAATTTTGGATTTCCCTAAAAATCCAATTGTTGTGGTGTGGTTGGTTAATATCTAAACTACCAAATCTGGTAACTCAGTATAACTCATTGTGAATTCTGTAAAGTTTACTCGGTAAATCCAAGGAAAGTAAACGATAAACTGACTCTGAACACCTTGCCGGTTTTGAGTTGCAAACCCTACATTGATGTGCTAAAAGAGTTATCTTAATTTGGACATTTTAAGTCACTACCAATAATCATTTACATTGGAAGTCATTATAATTTATGCTTTAATCTTACTCTGTGGGTTAAAACTGATCATATTGAACATTGAGGTTTCAATTAAGGTTTCAAATCCCCTTATCAACCTTGTTATTGACATATTTATATAAACTCCTCTAATATTTGTTTTTCAATATAAATTCGTTAGCTTTAACTCCAATTGGAAAGTATCCACAAAATGTCCAATAAAGTTAAGTTTCTTTGTTCAAAAGTTCCTAGTGATATAAACCGAACAGTAGGGAATAGAGGGATGTTTATATATTTAATAGGCAACAAGAATTTCCACACTTATCTACCAAAACGCCATAAATTAAAAAGAGCAGTAATAAAAATAGTTTTAAGTTTGTAAAATTTAGCTACAGCTTGTCAACATCCCAACAAACAATTTTGATTTTCTGTTGCAGTGTTTTAAGTAGTTCTTCAGAAGAATCTTTAGATTCATCGATATCACAGCAGGCCTCGGAAACAGAGAATAAAATAGATTTTGCTCTGGCTTTAGGTAAGTTCTAGAGGATTTTATATAAGCTTATAGAAAAAATTTATGATCTGCCATTTATGGCAGAACAATTTAAGCTGTTTTCTGCAAATATTAACCCAGCCAGATTTTTTTACCAGAAGGGCTGATGATTTAGGCCTTCGGGTTTGTGTGTAGTTCAATGCCTAGAACTTGTTCACAGTGGCAGGTTCCCTAAGGACATTGCACTGTAAAGCATTTTTGCAGGATACTTCTAGAACTTGTACGTATTCTATCCTATCCTATACTCTAATATGAGTAAGGTTTGCTTGCTTGCGACACTGATCTCAAAAATGGCTCCCAACGATTTCCTTCAAATGTTCGAAATAACTAATTTCTGGGATAAAAATAAGTTCTAGACAGGCCTCATACCTAGAAAAAATCAAATAATGTAAAAAAACAAAAGTGAAAAGTTAAAAAAATTAACATTGGGCTTATGGAGTTTCAAATCAAAACAAAAGAATTGTAACACCTGTTCATAATCAACCAGGGAACTGTCAAAGTAATACTCATGTTGTTTATGATCATTAACATGTGGTTTCCTGAGAGCAGAGATTAAAATATTTGAGTGAAGATTACATATATAGAGTAGGAAAATAAATCAAAGTGACATTGAGCTATAAATAACAACTGGAGTGACCTTAAAAATATATAAAAGAATGAATGAGGTATAAAAATCTGATTATCAGTGGGGGAAGTGGTGAAGTATTACTCCAAGTCATCTAAAAAAACTGACTGGCCTTCCGCCGAGCAAAGCGCGGCCCCCAGGTACTTTAACATAATTGGCTTAAACCGTCTCCACCAGCTATCCAGTCACTGAGCCAAATATTTTGGCAGAATCATATCTTATTATTCCCTTTAGACCTTAAATATTTTTAAGGACCTTATGGCTATAACTGTGCAGTAGGAAGAATGTTTTTCAAGATACCATAACATAGTTTTTGAAGTTTATAATTGTTTCAATACAACTCTTTTTTATGTAACCTTTCACAGCTTATTTTTAAAAGGATCACTCCATTCCCTTTTAAGTTTTAGGAGTATTATTTTTGGGTAAATAAACCTTGTTAGTGTTTGCTTTCAGTTGTTAGAATACCTTTTTACTAGCATTTTAGGTTAATTATTATCCTTAAATCATTTTAAAATATCCTAATATTTAAAGGAAAAAGTAATTATTTAATGCTTAGGTATGAGAAATTATCATAAGCATATTTTCATAATTTGTTTGCCAGTAAAAAAAAAACTTGTGTCAAATTTTTAGAAATTGTATATACTTTGTTTTCTTATCATATGTTTATATTACAGGTCTTATTACTAAGGAAGTGTATAATAAAGTAATCAAGAAAAAGAGTGAAAGGAGAAGAAGAAGAGTAAACAGTCATCACCACCACCACCTTTACAACAACCTGTGGGACCTGACAGTGGTATGGCAATTTGCTTTAATGAGCTAAAACCTTAACTTAATAATTAATATCAGTTGATTAAAAAATAAAATATTTTAAACAATTTGAAATCCTTATTTTGATTCAGAACTAACTCCAGACAAGACAGTATATTTTGTTGGTGTCAGAATCACTTTTGTTTGAGTTTATTCATGCTCAACCATCCATACAATGGTTTCAATCTACTGAAGCGTAAAAGTGCCAAATTACTAACTTTCTAAAATCTTCCTTCATTCATTTGATCGTTCCTACAGAGGAAGCCAATCAATACGGTTGAGGATTCAATCAATATGGAAAGCATAAATGCCATTAACACATTCACTGTGTTCATGTTTAATCATGGTACTTGCATTTGTTTCCCTGTTAAGCAACCGCCGGAAATCCCGTTAATTAGAGCGCTGCACTGAACACGTTCATTAGAGTCCTGAACCTAGGTGTTCAAGGAAGAGTGTTTCCAGGTCTTCTTTTACTAGACAAAGGAAGTCCTCTCAACCACATTATCTGGTGTATGGTAAATAAGGTGAATATTGTCCTTTCGGTCATGTTCTTGAACATCCAGTCCATTTGGGAAAAAACTCTTTGAGCTTGATATGGTTTTGAGGGAGATGCAAACCGATGTCTTATGCATCTCGGAACACTGACTTAAACCGGAGGAAAAACACTTTTTATCAGTTAAGTGACTATAAATTAGCAACTTTGTTTGCACGTGAAGATTTGGTTCATGTTGGTAAAAATGAACTGCTATACAAAGTAATGGATATAAATAGTTGTTGCCATACAATTTGAGTGTAACTTAATTGTAGTTAGTGTGCATAGATCACCAAATGGGGACACATAAATTTTTTTGGAATATTTTTAAAAGTTGTTGGGCCTGGTATTATGGCAGAAGTCATGTGTTCGCCTTGTCTTGGGTGGGGACTATAATGTGAACTTAATTGCAGAACATACAAAACCCATTCAGCGTGAGCTAGCTAGGTTGATGAGACAAGTGATGTGCTTAAATCAATACTGCTAGCAGTTTTTGTGCCTTTAACTTATTGTTTTAACCGATGTGAAGGTATGTTCCCATCAAAACTTAAACTCTCTAAAATAGTTCCTATGTTTAAGAAAGGTAGTAGGTAGACCCACAAGCTATAGGCCTATATCCCTGGTACCGGTTTTCACTAAAGTATTAGAGCGAATCATGCATGATCAATTGTACAACCATTTTGAGTCCGTTTCATCGTTTTCTCCCACACAGTATGGCTTCCGAGCAGGGAAATCCACAGCACAAGCAGTTTCTTTTCTTGTCGATGCAATTCTGGCAAATGTTGAATTAAGTGCTGATACTGGGGTTACCTTATGTGACCTCAGTAAAGCTTTTGATTGTGTCTCCCACGCCATGCTCTTGGCCAAGTAGAACATTTTGGAATAAGTGGTACAGCTCTGACATTGCTTAGATCTTATTTAGATAATAGAGAACAGATTGTTTCAGTACATAACCGATTTTCTGATAAATGTCATGTCTCCTGCAGGGTGCTGCAACGATCAGTGCTTGGGCCATTACTTTTCTTAATCATGGTGAATGATATTGATATAAGTGTACCTTGTAATACTGAGTGTTTCGCTGACGACACAACCTTGTTTAATTCTGGGCCCGATTTAATTACTGTAAATGTAATCTAAAAAAAAGTCGTGAATATTGTAACTGATTGGTTTAGCACCAATGGATGTGTTCTTAACACGTTCAATGCTGACAAACATGTTTAAACATGAAAATCACATAAGTTTCAATGTTAATTAGAGGACGGGAATCCAATGTGTTAACGATGAAAAAACCCAAACTATAATTTTTAGTAATAAGATTGTTAAGGCTAGTGATCCTCCTATGATCCTCCTATCTGTGATGAGTTAAATAATGTTACATTTTTAGTAACGTTTGAGATAAGAAGTTAACATGGCAGTATCATACAGATTATATCATATCATACTAATATTATAAATTTGAAAGTATGGATGTTTGTGCATAACTCTGAAGTTCCATCACGTGAAAACTACTGGACCAATTGAGCTGAAATTTTACAGAGAGGTACTTGATAGTCCTGAGTAACATATAGGCTTATTAAAGTTGTGAAAGTCCTATGGGGCTATGCCCCACGGGTGTTCAAAGTTCCCATGTATTCCTTATGGACATTCATTTTCTTGAGCTGATGAAAATACAAACACCTGATCTTGATTCGTTGTAGTTCCACAGGCTAACCACAGAATGCAGCACACAAAACTATCATAGTTTGTATAAATAATTCCGTGGGGCGAAGCCTGCGGGTAAAAGCTATTATGTTAAAATTGTCTAGGGTTGTTTATTTACCAAGATCTCTAAATATAATTGTGCCCAAGTCATTCCCCAAACTAGCTTATAATAGGTTTTCCCAAGCTTTACTATTGTATGGTATCCGTTTGTGGGGTAACACTGCTGAGGTAAAAGATGTCCTATTAGTATAAAAGATGGCTGTGAGATTTGTGGATTCAGCGGGTTTCAGAGGTTATTATAGGCCTCTCTTTATAAATGAGAACATTCTAACTGTGTATAGTCTATATGTTTTGTATGTAGGCTACTTTTAGATGTAAAGAGAAATTCTGACAATCTGTTAGAGATTTAATGTTCATGAGCACCACCATTGACTATCTCTAGTGATGTGGGCCGGGTAAATACCCAGCGGATAAGTAAATAAAAAATGGGTATTTACCCGGGTACTTACCCCAAGCCCCGGGTAAATACCCAAAACATGGGTATTTATGATTTTTATGACATTTAGGGGATTTTTACTAGGTTCATTGAAATTCTCATGCTGTAAGGATTATAAAATGACCATAACAACTGTTTTGCACAGTATAACATGGTTAACACAAGCATTTAACTTCTGTACAAGATCGAGATAAATACCCAGAATTGGGCATTTATTAATTTGATTTGATTGGGTATTTTGGAGTGTTTAATAAATTTAAAATTTTGGAGGAAAAGAATTTAAATTACATTACATTGTGATTTTGTTCTGTATTTATCCAATTATAAAATTACATATTTTTAAATTTGTTTGGAATGTCTCGTATTTAACCAGTTCCTTCATAGTTTTTGGCAGTGGTGTGGTTTGTAAGCTTGACAGGGTCTTATACAAAAATGACCATGTTATTGTTTATTTATTGGTAAAATAATTAATAAATGTAATTAATAAAATATCCTCAAATGTTATAAATTGATAATAATAAGGGTAGTAAGAGTAGATATACATTACATTGGTGTTTTTATATAAAATATCATAAATACCCAAAATACCCCCGGGTATTTATGAATTTTGGGAATATACCCGGGTAAATACCCAGGGTATTTACCCTGAGTTTTAAATACCCAGATATTTTACATCACTTACTATCGCATGGCAACAGGGGCTATCGCATGTGCTTCCTCCTAGTAGACTTTACTTGAACTACTTGGAATCGCATAGGCAGACGAACAGACATAGCACGCTTGATTGACACTGATGAAAGACGGTTATAACGTAAACACAAATTTTATTACAAGTTTTTAACAGTTATTACAGCCTTTGTTAAATCGTATATTAAAAATTCCGAGTTGCGAGGAAAGCGAGACAGTTGTTTTATCAAAATGAGATTTTAAAAACCTACCACGGCCAAGCTGAGCACGCCAAGCAGCATGAGCCAGAGTTACATCCGCCATTGTGTGCGATGGTAGCGATTTCTATCCAGAGCTGTCAGAACTACGTGGAGAATCCCGCCTCTTTTGTTAAGAGAAGGGCCCATAAAGTTTTCTGTCTACTACAGGTACCACACTAGGGGGAAACTCAATGTAGATATCCCTTTCTGCAGATTGGTTAAAGTAGCAGATAGTTGTAAGATAATATAACTTAAATTATATAATAAGCTCCCTTGAGAGTTAAGAAATATTGAATCCCATACAAGTTTTAAATTAGCTTTGACCAATGGGCTACTTGAGCACCCAATGTATTCCGTGAACAAATTTTTTGACATAAGTGCTACTGATTTTTTTAAAGAGTCACTATACCGTTTAAAGAGTAGCCTACATGAGGCTGAATGTGTGTTTGCTTAGTGTAGCAATTTTCTTGTTATAATTTATTTATTAGTATGACTTTGTGTTTCATATACTGTATCTTACGAAATAAGTAGCCTACTGTATCTCACTTACAAGCATATGTAGTACTTATTGTATGTTGGCACACTTGTGTCTAATGACAATAAAGGATTCTTATTCTTATGGAAACATTCTAGAATTGTCCTAGGGTGAAGTGAGACCATACAAATTAAATCAGAATGACCGGATTTAGTTGTTAGATTTAAGGGACTAGGAGGCACCATAATTAGCTGACGAGGCTCTTCTTCCCTTGGGATATTGTTCAGTAACAAGAAGAAGAGTCTGAAGGGATAAGAAAGATGATACAGTGACAGCAAGTCACCCCAAAAGGAAAGAGAGTCACTTTAACCCATCCAACAGATGGGATCAAGGCGGGGCAACCCCAAGTTGATTTTCTCTCTAGCTCCTATCAGCCCATAATTCTGTCAGCTCTTGACCTTCCTTTCCAGGAAGCCCTCGAATCCATCTGACTTCCAGAATCTATATGAGAGTCCTACCCCAGGATGGTCCACCCCCTAGTCCGTAAGGCTTCAAAGGTTTGTCCAGCAAGAGCCATTCCTCTCAGAAACCCCCCCCCTATTGAACAGGCAAAATCCATTATTATATATATCCCAAAGGCACAGCCTTGATTGGGATCTGTCGGAAGTCTCGGATTTTGATGAGATCAAATTCAAATCAGACTGGCTGGACTCAACTGGAAAGCAAAATTACTTTTAGCCTGCGAAATAAAGTGCAACAAATTGAAAATATTACATAGCGCTTATTGACATAGTATGTATTTCGTTGTCATTCCACATGGCTGATTTTTTACCCTTGTTATATGGGACAGTTACAGAAGCGCACTAGACTGAAGGAGCCAGAAGGGGAGGGAGGGGAAGACACGACACGAGACTGTGGAACTCCATTGAGCGACACTGACATGTGTTTTGTCTGCCGGAAACCAGGTATTACGCTCACTTCTTAGTTATTGAATAGTATAGGCATTAGACAGTTGCAGAATGTGTGAAAGTACGTACTGCTTGCCATCAAACATATTCCAAAATTTTAGCGCTTAATCACGGCTGTTCAGGGCCGCCACGAGAGGGGGGCAACCGGGGCACTTTGCCCCAGGCCCCTGAATACAAGGGGCCCCAGGGGGCCAAAAGAAAGAAAATTACCAAGAGAGTAAATTAGACACAGAATGTTTGCCCTGGCCCCTAATTGCTTCGAGGCAGCTCTGTGGCCGTTTTGCTGATAGAGTGTAGGTTGTAGTTTACACAACATAAATTAGAAACTTTATGTACATTGCATAACTTTAAATTTGCGAACAATGGCATAGTTTAGTGTATTGCAATTTTTACTTGTAAGTAGAATTTTCTCTGAAACAGGTGTAGTTTGACTCTACAACTTCGGATTGTGTTTGACAGCAAGCAGTCAATTATACATTGTCTGGAATTGTAAGTGAATATAGACAATTTTACAATAGAAACTTGTGTTTTTAAAAAGGTTCCAACTCAAACAGTTGCTTGTATAGTTTGGTTTAGTTACTGCATTCTTGCGGGAATACTTGGACAAAAAAGAGAATGCCTAAAGATTTGATGTAAAATAGTTTTCATGGGAAAACAAAATGTGTCAAACATTATTGACACTCAAAAAAAGGGAGTAAAAACAGAGGTAAGTGTATAGGAAGTTCAACAGAGTTAGGTAAAAGACAAAACGATATCTTAGAATATTTGTTTCTTGGTTGTTAAACTAACAGTTATGAAGACCACATGGTTTTAATTCCCACGCTAGGTGTGTTCAACACTCAGCGTCAACTCAATATTATTTATTTTCACAACTGTATGGTATGCTTACAGAGATAGGAACATTGCACAGGAATATGGCCCCCACATGGACTAAGCAGGTCTATTAGTGGGGACAAGCCAATTAGTCAGTAGTTATTCTCCATAGTGCTTGGACTCCAGCATGAGTACAAACACCCATGCACTTCACTTGTATATTCCTGAATTATTTATTCTTCTTGTGCAGGAGAGCTGAGAGAATGCCAGGTCTGCCAGACGGGCTGTCATTTGTATTGCGTCTCCAACAGGGTTTGTCCAGCCTGTACCCACCAGGGGCCACCTTCCCCCTCCAGCCCTCTCATTGAAGGTAACGTCATAGGGTACAGGAGTACGGGAAGAGTTTATTGGCTCCTCCCTCACATTGATTGTGCTTTATCTCTGACTAGGCCTACAGCTAGGAATCAGGAGACATTGCAACAACTGTGAATCAACCACAAACGATTATGCAGTGATAAAAAAGGTTATGACACGCATGTCTGGAATTGTTTAAGAACACCTCTTCATTGATTTTACTGTCTAATTAAAAATATGCTTTATCCTCAGGATTTTTTTCATTAGGTCCCAGGAAGGTATTGGTGATCTAAAAAACCTAGTTTATGTTGGGTATTCTGGTATTTTTATTATTTGTTTTGATAGTATAAAGGTACGGGAAATTCCTGCCCGATCTTTGATTCTGTGTTTTTGGAAAATACATGGAATCAAAACGATATTTGCAAAACACTAAATATTGTATTGTCACAAATCACTCTTATGTTGCAAGTCAATAAAATAATTGTAACTTAAAATGTTCAGAAAAGTTCTAAAATCAATTCAGGCTCTCCTTCACTGGACTGGAGAGCCCTGATGTCATTCTAATGGATGTGAGAATTTTGATTGATTAGATGATTATGTTAAACAAATTTTATTTACCAAAGAGGTTAACTAGATTCGTACAAATTTTAAACCAAGAAATATGTGTATTGATTGACCAAAGTTTCTGTGAACGTCGACAAACCAGCGGTAAGATGGAGAGAAGGGAGAAAGGAGGCTCCTTCCTAAAAATATTAATTTTGATGAAATTTCTTTATGTTCGTAGATCTTTGTCTAGATGGTTAACAAGCTGCAACAATATTATAATTATTGAGACAATTTATAACTTACATTTATTCGTGGTTAATGTTGTCGATATCATATGTGCTGAAACGTTGGCCCTTTTGTATGTATATTTCTCTATAATATAAATGATGTCTACCCTCTGGATGTATTATAATGTAGTTCATCTGGTGCAAAGATAAATACTAAACTCGTTATTACTTATACAAAAGTGTAAGACTTTGGGCTTGTGCTTTTTTGCGGTATTTTCATTTCTAGCAGTAGTATGGGTTTATTATTGAACTACTCTTTGCATGTTCTATTTTATGGTTGAAAATCTCCACCAGTGGTTTTGGGGTCATTTGTTTACTGAACTCTGAATGGTGATGGGTATTTTTTCTCTTGTGTTAAGCGAAATTGGAAATATATTTTTTCTAAAGTATTACATTTAAATAGCCACTTCCTCTCCTGAATCTATGGCAAAACGGGTTACACAATTCTATGATTGCATGTGATTTAAACACTGATTTGCTTAAAGATATCTAAATCAAAGAACCAAAATAAACCCGGGCAAGAATTGAGATAATAGTAGGCTATCTCTAATGTAGTGTTGCAAGTGACTGCCTAAATCCTAAATACACAATATTTTTAATAAGTATTCCGATTGTTTAATCTCGATTCTAACTTGGAACCTTAAGAATTTGTAATCTGAAAATCCTTTATGTGTGAGCATGTTTAATTTTTGATTCCAGAAAAAAAGAAACAATTGGAGGATTTAAGATCAAACAATAAAGAATTACATAAATCTGTAGCAAAACTACGGGAGAGGGCGAAAGAGTTAAGTGCTTCTCTCGTGGTAAGTTCTTTGTAATCACACTGCGTGTCCCTCCGTCACTAGATGTCGTTTTGATTTATTTTTATTTGACTGTTGATGTTTATATTATTTATAGTAATATTGTATGTCTTTAATTTAATCAAAGATGTACAATTTTTGCACAATGATTGCCACTTGACATGAATGGTTAGACATGATTGTCGCTAGACTTATAGGCCAGTAGCAGATCCCATGTAAATGCTTGATAAATTATTCTCAAAAAATCTGCTCACTGTAAACTTTAACCCATTGGCTTACCTGAAATTTGCCACCTGACAAACCGTTCAGTTTCCTAAGAAAAATTACATAAATGTAGACTTTTACTAAAACTGTCACTATAGCAACAATTATTGCTCAATTTACTTAATTTTTGCACTAATCTTTAGAGAAATAAATTATCTACAAGAAGAAAATACTTTTAACAGCATTTATGTTTGGTAAATATTATATATATATATAGTTTATAAAAAACATTAATTTTAAAAGGAGTTACATGTAAAAAACAAAAAATAATGTTTCAGCCCAACAACTATTATGTACTTGTAGGTTATTTATTTTTTTACATGAAAATAAAAAATGTTACTGATACATTTATATTTGACCTAGATATAATATATTTTCCAAAATCATATTTTTCCTAAATTTGACTAAGTTTCCCCAAGTATGGGCATATGCATAAAAAATACATACAGACAAAAAATGGAAACAAATTAAAACAACAAATAAAGAAAAAATAAAAAATTCAAAAATACAAATAAATTTAAAAAAAAGTGCTATCCCGAGTATACTCGGGGTTGCACGTCCGGGCTACTTTCGGCGGCCACGAGTATACTCAGGGTTGTGGGCCAATGGGTTAACCTTGGAGGTCAATTATCTTAACAGTTATCTTAAATATTTTGAAATTAGTTTTGTACTATTCCATTTCCATGTTTATTATTGTTTTACCTAAATAACAATAAACAACCTTAAATTTGAGTAATAACTGGAATAAAACTAGGCTCAAGCAGTAATTCAAAGCAATGTACAAATATGTTGTCATTAACCATAATTTTGGTTTATACTAACAATAAATAGTAAAATAACAAAATAGGAATAATCTGATATTTTTTCTCTCTTAATTGCTAATCATAAACTATTTATTATCACAGTATTTAAAAACTGAGTTATTATACAAGCATGCATGAAACAGCTTCTTTTTCCTCCTAAAAGCCATTTATTCTTTTCCTTCTTGACATTGGTTTTGTTGGGAATGCTTTTAATTCAATCCTTTCCCCATTTTCGTAATTGTATGCTTATACTTACTTGCGTAGCGGGTGTTTGAAGCAACAGAGTGTCAGTATCAATTGTGATTGATTGTTTTTATTTTATTTGCAACTATTTATTGCAATTATATCAGTTGAATATCATTTGTTATTTGTATGTGATGTGGTGAGGACGATATTGGCAGTGCACTATTATTCTACTTTTTGACTCTAAATAAAAACAGCATTTTTTGCATGTATCCATTTGTTTAAGGAATTCTTATGGTTAATTTAAATTACATATGAATTCATCTGAAGCCATAATGCAGTCAGTTCATCACTTACAGCTATTATTTTTATAGTTAAATCCTCATTTTTGGCCGATATATTGCGTTCATTCTTCACTTACAGCCACTATTATGATCCAGTCATTGTTTCTTGGTTCAGTTGTCATTTACGGCTTGTATCTCGCGGTTATGTTATTTTTTATGTTAACCCTTTGAGTGCCGCGGCATCATAGCCATTTCTTTTGCATAAATTGCCGGGCTAATTTCAATGGAAAATGTAGTAGTTTACATAAAATATCATATAAAATTCAATTTTAGAGGTATCCATTTAATTTTTTATTTATTTTGTTTATGAATAAATTCTCTATGAAATAGTATAGAGTAACTATAATCAGAAAATAAATTGGCGCAGAAAAAATATTTTTTGATATAAAACAAATTAAAAATTTGTTTTTTTTCCAACTTTGACTTACATAAATTATGCTAAAAAATTTCATTTGATATTTTTCAACCCAATAGGCAGAAAGAGCAGAAAATGTTGATCAAAACTGATGTATAAATCATCAATATCAGTTAATGTTTGCAACAAAAATAAATGAAAATATGTTACAATTCAAAAAAGGCCCTAGGCCTAGGCTATGTGGTTACTAAGCAACGTTGAAGTACAATTTTGTAATATAAACAAATATTATTTTTTAGTTTGTTGTCAGTAAACATGTTTATTATTACCAGTATATAAGCATTAGGCCTACCAAAGTAAATGAAATGCACAATAAAGTAGAAAACAAAAGATGTATGTGTATCTTTTACTTTCACAAAAACTTAGTACCTACGACATTGACACTGTTTCCAAGATCATTGTAAACTAATTCCCGAAGGTTACTCAAGTTGTTTCTATCTATTCTGCTACTTATTTTTATTTCATACGTAAATAGGAAGTAAAAAACACTAAAATATAACTTCAATAACAATAATATAAGTGATATTTACGTCAACAACAAATACAGATGACATCTGCAACAGAGATGACTAAATTAGGGTCTGCTAACAGACCAAAGGCAACGAAATTGCTATAGATCTGATAGCTGGAAGCTTCTGGATCAGAACAAAATACTTTGAAAGCCAGTACCTTGTTTTGATATGAAGTATTACTAAAATACCAAGAGTCGCTGTCAGCGACGCTCGGCAATTTATGCGTAAACACATCGCGTCGCTGTGAGCGACGCTGTGGCACTCAAAGGGTTAATTATGATTTATATCGGCCATATGTAATTGGTGTTATTTTTTGTTGCAAATTTTCTTAACTGACAGTTTGTTTCATTTTGTTTTCTCAGAGGCAAACAGCCGCTGTAAACCAGTTGCTTGCTAAAGAAGAGAAACTTAATGACTCAATCAAGAAAGTGCAGGATTTCGTAGCTTTCATGCAGAGTCCGAGCGAGCCAGCGTCATGATTAGAAGTGAGTTGGTTTTATTTATATCATGTTAGTTAACAACAGTATTCAAAAGTAAAAATGTTAAATCATTTAAATTAAGGTTAGGTTTGCGAAGGAAAAGCACTTGGCTTGGGAGTTTCATTGGAAAAAGGTGGGATAAACAGCTAACTCACCTGAAGAAACTGGTTCAGATGAGCACAGCAACGAAATAGTATATTTCGTCACTAGGATCAAAAGTGGATCTTTTTAATACGAGCTCCAGTTTAACTGCCGAGGCGAAGCCGAGGCTGGGAAATGAGCGAGTATTAAAAAGATACTTTTGATCCGAGTGACGGAACTATATTTTTCGTCATACTGCCAAAAAACTTAAGGTTTAAAAATAAAAACAAAAGTAAAGTTTACGTACTTTACGTTAAACTTACGAAGTTTACGTCTTCATAACCTCAAATGTTTCTTTCAGCTTGTCTCTTGAACCAATCAGCTGTTGCACATGCATAATTTCGGTTCATTCATATCTATCGGTTGTTGAGTCGATCACTTCAAACCAATCATTGTGGTTCGAATCAATCGGTTGTTCTTCAAATAACAATACAACAATGAATGTTTCGATTATTTATAATCGAATGAATTTTAATCGATTTATGACGACCTCAAATCAAAAGTATCATCAACAATGATCTTTTTAGTACTAGTACGATAATGATCATCAAAACATATGTTATTATCCAAAGACTAAAAAGAAGAACTTTTGAATCTCAACGCATCTGTCAAAAACAGATGTTTTTGAAGCAGTATGACGAAAAAAGTATTTTTACACACATATTACATAATATTTCGTCTCCATTTGAGACTTCTTCAGATGACAGTCTCTCTC